>BROG01000234.1:370000-660000 GCA_030159075.1 Atrina japonica | reverse complement strand
TCATTATTTGTCATTAGGTGATGTTAATAGTGCATTATACACTCACAAGAAGTATATTATTCAGAGATTTTCCCTCAATTCATTTAGCCTACATTATTTCTTTCCATTTTAAAAACCTGACAAATATATACAACCGATGTTTTATTTGCATTATTAATATAAATGCGTGAATAATATACTTTATGTAATGGGGAACACTGTATATTATGGCAAAGTGAAAATATGAATTCATTTGGATGTTTCAGAAATCATTTAGACAGATGGCAATGTGCTTACGGTACTTACATGTTTTATAGAAGTACAATGGAACCTCTTTTATGAGACTACATTTTAGTGGCAGTGGTCTCTCAAGACAAGTTCCACTGTTTATGTAATGTACATTTGTATATCTGTTCACAAATGTTTAAATGATTTCTATTACAGATTCCCATCAGATAAATATCCAGTACTGGCATTTAAAGGGGCACCTGCTTCTTTTCCAATGGCAGAAGAAGATGTCCCTCTTCATAGATATTTGCAGTGGTCAGACAAAATTGAAGATGAAGTTAATCACCATCTTCAGAAACTATTTGGTGGCGAAAAGTTTATTGGCATCCATCTTAGAAATGGCATAGATTGGGTAATTATTGACATGTTGTACTGTACATTGGGTAATTATGTACTGTACAGCATTGCTATATTTAGATAACATTGTATAGCTTCCATTTACTATTTTAGTTCAAAGAACTTTGAAGTGTGAGAGTGTGCTCTCACACAACATTGAAAATTTCCTAAAATCGGATAATATCCTAAATTGGCTGTTGTATTGTTGTTTAATGTCCCACTCAAGAATCTTTCACTCATATGGAGACGTCACCAAATGCCGGTGAAGGGTTTCAAATTTTAGCCTATGCTTGGCACTTACGGCCATTGAGCAGTGAGGGTTCTTTAACATGCCAACACCTATTGTGACACGGGACCTCTTTTTTTCTTTCTCATTCAAAGGACAGGAATCCGACCTGTCAACAGCTGACTCGAACTCACGACCTCACAATCAAGAGTCCATCAAGCTACCAACTGAGACAGGCCGGCTCTCCTAAACTGGCCACTCAGCTGATCAGATTTATGATACGTTACAATAAACTGGGTCAAATGTACATGTAGAATATTTTCATGTACATGAAGAGTAAAATTAATTCCTATGATGATGATTGATCACTGGATATTCCTGTAGAGAAACGTGTTAAACATGCAGTACCTAATGATTTATTCTTTGATAAATCCATAAAAGTTAATGCACTACTTTTGCTTATCCATGGTTATTCATTACTTTGAACCAATTAGCTCTTTCCTCCAGAATTTTTGTTATGATTGTTCTTTTTGAATTCAGATACCAGGGATTTTCCACTCTTTTGGGAATGGGGCCTGGGCCATTTGAATTGGGAATTTATAGCAACATTTAATTGAAGTTGGGAAATCTAAAAATATAAAAAACTTTGAAAATACAAGAATCACTTCAAATTCATTGTCATTTGACTTCAGTTGGGTAATTTCTACTGCAGTTTGGTGAAAAAATCATTTTTTGCATTGGAAATGGTGCCTGATTTCAGCCCCTACAATAGAGTGGAAAATTCCTGGATACTTATATGTTCAAATAAAAGTTTGGATTTGAATACTGTAGAGGTGGATATTTCTGTGTGTTGTTAATTACTTGATTTCGTATGCAAACCATACTTATGGGTTTCTTTACACTGCAACTAACTCTGAGCTGTCCCATATTTAACAATAATTCAACGCACAACTGATATGTGGGGATAAATTTGTGTGAAAAACTCTTTATCATATTTTTAGTGTAAATTACCCCACATGTAAATTTCCACATTTACAGTAATTGACCTCTGTTGCTCGTAGAGCTAGTATCTTACTGGTTATATTATGTATATATCTTTTATAGGTAAATGTTTGTAAACATGCACCAGGAACCAATAAATACATGTCCTCGCAACAGTGTTTAGGTTACAGAGGAGATAAAACCATATCCTCTAAGATGTGTCTACCTCCAGTTGAGGAAGTACTAAGGTATTTATAATTGCATTTAAAGTTTGTAGGAAGAGAAATTTTCATTACATAACTACTTTCGCAAAATTGATGTGACATTTTATATATTTATTTGACATTTTGAAATTCTTATGTAACATTTTAAAACATGAATATAACAAAGGAAATTTTTCCCCTAAAATATGGTATGTCAGTTTATGGAACAGAGATTGAGGTAGTTTTCATAGTTTAGGATGTTTTAGCTTTATCCAATTCCTAATCTTAAAATGTTGACATACCTTTTAAGCTTGCTGGGACGAAAGTCTGGAGAGCTAATGTCATATCCCCGGCGCTGTTGTTGTCGTCGGCGTTCGTAGACAAAACTTAAAATTGGCCTTCTTTAATCTTTTTAACCGCAAGGGACAAGGCTCTGATATTTCACATATAGAATTCTTATTACCAGAGCTTTCATTTGTGACCTTGACTTTTGACATAGTGAGTTTGTCCTTGGACTTCGACCTACTTTTCGAAACTTAACCTGAGCTATTTAAAGATAGGGCTTCAGTATTTCATACATAGATTTCTTATGACCAGAGCTTTCACTTGGGACCTTGACTTTTTACCTAGTGACCATGACCTTGAATTTTGACCAACTTTTTAAAAACTTTAAGCTGAGCTATACCTTTACAACCATGAGGGATAGGGCTAGGATATTTCACATATAGATTCCTTATTACTAGATCTTTCATTTGGAACTTTGACATTTGATCTAGTGACCTTGACCTTGGACTTGGACATACTTTTCAAAATCTTTAACCTTGGCTATATCTTTTAAACCATAATTATAGTGCTTTGTTTTTTCACATATATATTTCTTATGATCAGACTTGACCTTGGACTTTGACCAAAATGTTTAACATGAGCTGAAGGAATCAAAATTTTACCAATCCTTTGACCTTAAAACCTGACAGCTGTGGGTCAAATATCTATTTTGAAAATGTACACCTATTTTGGTGAGCATTGTTGACTTCTGACAACTCTTGTTTCCCTATGAAAAATCTAATAGATGAGTTTCCATAGGCAGTATTTTGCGAGAGTTATTTCCCTTTTAGCAGTAATATTGTAAGGCAACATGATACTCTTTATACTCGCTTATAAGTCGATCACGCATGTAAGTCGACCCCCCCCCCCACACACACACACACACATTTTGAACTCCAGTATTTGATGGACTTGACTTTGACCAGATTAAATGATATTCTTGTGTATAATACACAATGTACATCATCTAGTGACAACTAATTAGTTTATAGTGACCCTGAGCTTCTAATGTATGATGTTTGAATATTGTCTCCAGTAATATAAAAAAAATAATCTAAGTACATAAGACACATACTATGAAAAATAACTTTTTAAAGCTGACATCAGAAGTTAAATGAAGTTCTCACTTTAATACATGTATTCAGTCTGAAAATACTTTTAATCAGGTTCATGGCACCGTTTCTTGATTTTGAAATATGGCTAGGTAGAATGCAGAATAGGACACAGATCTGTTTTAAATAACATACACTATTTCAGTTTGTATGTCATTTTTAATTCATCTTACAAAATTAACTGGAATGATTTTTTTGACATGTTCCCTTATTGTCTTTATTAAAGCACCCTGATTAGAATTGAAGTTCCAAGCCCTGAGGCTGTGTCCTAAACTATGTTAAAAGTTGCAATTATTGCAGAATGCTTAAAATTCAGGTACTTCTGCCTTATTCCTCTTAGTCAATTTACCAGTTATCAGCTAATTGAAGTAATTAAAATAGTAACCTTAACTAAAATCTAGCACTCTTGTTTAAACAAATCCATGGTTTCTGTGTGTAAGGGGACCGACAGTATACATGCCAATATTGTTCAATAGGATATTTATGACCATGCCGTTATAAATAGAGAACATACGCTCATCCTTCAACTGAAAACAATAGCGGCACTTTTAAAGTAAGTGAAGTATTGGCTTTACCGACAAATTCACTGCTGTGTGCTCTGATGTTAATTACATAAGTTGATACAAAGATCTGTCCCAGGTTAAAGTATATATAATATACCTCTGTACATCAAGAAGGGTTATTCCTGTAAATCATATTCAAAGATAAACTTCAATATTTTTTCGTTAGTAGATTCTAGATTTTTGTTTTCAGTTGCTCCGCTTATGAGTTGACCCCTCCAACATTTTGGCTATTCTTTATAGTAAAAAATTTGACTTATAAACGAGTATATATGGTAAGTTTTCTTTTTTAAGCAACCAAACTGGATTACATAATATTATTTAAATGATGAAATTAGTTGTGCAGATTAATGAAGACCTGAAATAAATATTTTTTTTTCCAAAAAGATTTTTTTTTCTCAAACTTTTCATACACAAGGATACTTCATTTAATTTGGTTGATATAATAAGAAAAAAATATCCTGACACACAATATGGCTGCTGAAGAAGAATATCTCCTGCAAAATATGCTTATGGAAACCAATTTATTGTGGTAATATTGACAATAAATGAATTCTAATGTAAACAAACTGTTGCTATGATCTTGATGATTGATTCAAAAAACAAATAACTGAATTGAAGTTTCTTTATATTTAAAGTCACATTCCGGAGAGTAATCTTCACAAATTAATTTTTTTGCATGCACTTAATGTTTATTTGCATATGATCTTGTCATATTTGGTGCCAAACTTAAACTTTAATCTTGATGATTTTGCAATTTGTGAATTCAACATTCCATCTTGGCATATAGGTGATAAACCTGAAGTTCTTTGTATCACACAAATATCCTGTTTGAAATAAACATATGTTTGAAGTAGTGAGATGTATTGTCTAGACATGTTTGTTTGAAGAAGTGAGATGTATTGTCTAGACATGTATGTTTGAACTAGTGATATGTATTGTCTAGACATGTATGTTTGAACTAGTGAGATGTATTGTCTAAATATATATGTTTGAACTAGTGAAATGTATTGTCTAGACATGTATGTTTGAACTAGTGAGATGTATTGTCTAGATATATATGTTTGAACTAGTGAGATGTATTGTTTAGACATGTATGTTTGAACTAGTGAGATATATTGTATAGTCATGTATGTTGAAACCAGTGAGATGTATTGTCTAGATATATATATATTTGAACTAGTGAGATGTATTGTCTAGAAATGTTTGAACTAGTGAGATGTATTGTCTAGACATGTTTGTTTGAACTAGTGAGATGTATTGTCTAGATATATATGTTTGAACTAGTGAGATGTATTGTCTAGACATGTATGTTTGAACTAGTGAGATGTATTGTCTAGACATGTATGTTTGAACTAGTGAGATTTATTGTCTAGACATGTATGTTTGAACTAGTGAGATGTATTATCTAGACATGTATGTTTGAACTAGTGAGATGTATTGTCTAGATATATATGTTTGAACTTTTGATGTATTGTCTAGTCGATATGCATAACTGAATTACTGAGATTTATTGTCTAGTTGAAATGGGTGTTTGAACCTATTAGACATATTGTCTAGATATATTTTGAACCAGTGATATGTTGTATTGTCTAGATATTTCTTTAAACTAGTGAGATGTTATATATCTAGAATTATGTTTGAAGAAGTGAGATGTTGTATTATCTAGATAAATCTTTAAACTAGTGAGATGTTATATATGTTTGAACCAGTGAGATGTTGTATCAATTAGATATATATGTTACATCTAGTAAGATTTTGTATTGTCAAAATATATGTTTGAACTAGAGAGATGTTGTACTGTCTAGATATATGTTTGAACAGTGAGATGTTGTATCTTCTAGATATATATTTGAACTGGTGAGATGTATCTAGATATATGTTTGAACTAGTGAGATGTTGTATCTAGATATGTCTTTGAACTAGTGAGATGTTGTATCTAGATATATATTTGAACTAGTGAGATGTTGTATCTAGATATATGTTTGAACTAGTGAGATGTTGTATCTAGATATATGTTTGAACTAGTGAGATGTATCTAGATATATGTTTGAACAGTGAGATGTTGTATCTAGATATATGTTTGAACAGTGAGATGTTGTATCTAGATATATGTTTGAACTAGTGAGATGTTGTATCTTGATATATGTTTGAACTAGTGAGATGTTGTATCTAGATATATATTTGAACTAGTGAGATTTTGTATCTAGATATATGTTTGAACTAGTGAGATGTTGTATCTAGATTTATGTTTGAACTAGTGAGATGTTGTATCTAGATATATGTTTGAACTAGTGAGATGTATCTAGATATATGTTTGAACAGTGAGATGTTGTATCTAGATATATGTTTGAACAGTGAGATGTTGTATCTAGATATTTGTTTGAGCTAGTGAGATGTTGTATCTATATATATGCCTGAACTAGTGAGATGTATCTAGATATGTTTGAACTAGTGAGATGTATCTAGATATATGTTTGAACTAGTGAGATGTATCTAGATATATGTTTGAACTAGTGAGATGTATCTAGACATATGTTTGAACTAGTGAGATGTTGTATCTAGATATATGTTTGAACTAATGAGATGTTGTATCTAGATATATGTTTGAACTAGTGTAATGTTGTATCTAGATATATGTATGAACGAGGTATCAAACAACTGACAATTTTCTTCATCTATTTCTATTAATACTTCATATGATCTCTACTGGTGCGGGACCTATTATCGGATATTGTCGGACACTTCTCTTTGCATGGAAATGTACAAGATTTTTCCAGATATTTTTAATACATCGTCAGACTTTAAACATTAAATGAAACATGTTACGAAAATCACAATTAATAATTCCACTATAACATTGTAATCACTTATCTTTCTATTGTACTGTCTAACAGAAGGCAGGAAGGAAGTGATGTCACCAGTTCAACATAAATACTACTATTGTCCGACAATATGTCCTCCTGCATAGCAATTACAGTATTCAGGTTGGGTTTTTTAAATGGGCTACTTTCACTTTTTGTTTCGCATTTTCCACATAAACTTACAAAATTTGAGAGTGATTGTACCATTTGAACTACAGATATTCGGTACAAACCTTGATTTTTGTCAGAAAATAGGTCCTGCACCAGTATTAAAATGCAAAGTGTACAAAAATATTTATCCGCACAATTTTGAGAAAAAATACTTTTAATATCCTCCACCGAGCACATATCTTTTATTCTCTTGAAAAGTGTAAACATGCCAATCTAATTTCTGTTAACTGTTTCAAATATAAATATATATCAAAAACATGAATCAGTACAGGAAAAGAAATATTTTCCTTATGAAATTACCAAGGAAAAATATTTTTGAATGTTTATGTTTCAATATCCATATGATAAAGGTTTCAATGAGTATAGAAATTATAGAACAAAAATTTATCACTTTCTCCTGAAAATTGACTATTTACAAAAATCTGTAAATTCAATTTCCCCCAAAAAATGTTTTCAGAATTCATAAGGTATTATTATATAGCATTATGAATAGGAAAATCATTTATCCACAGAAATATAAAATATGGTCATAAAAACTTAACTATTGTGACAAGTTAGTTACGTTGGGTTCGGTATTTTTCTGGCACAACTAAAATTTAAAAAATAGATAAGTAGATACTAAAACTGAATCAATTGATTAAATTAGTCTTAAGACATTTTAAATGAAAACAATTTCCTTGACAGTTCATTCTTGACATTGTTGATAGGGGTGCCATTACGATGATTACACCCATCATTCCAGTAAATAAGTGTTAGCGTTGTAATTTACCATTCATCAAATGCCCAACACGGCACCTTTAGGCAAACTTTTATTTCATGATGCCACAATTATATAGCCTGTCAAACGTGTGTGCATGACGTCACAATCCAGTGACGCCAGAAAGCACAATAAACTTACATCATTTTTGCCAAATGCATTCCGAACATCCAGTGTTATTTGGATAGTGTTTAATTCCTCCTTAACTATTGAAAGATCTTTGGGTTAAAATCAAAGAAGAATTGGTAGATCTATATCTATATGTTTCTTTATCAACTGTAACCCAAATGGGTGACGATTAGTGCACCATATGGGTGATGATTAGTGTCTAATATTGGTTTGCACCTAAATGGGAGCAAAACATATTTTACATGTGCATTGCTTGTTTTTGCTTTTAATAATTATTTCTCATATAGAGTATAGCCACATAAACTGTTTATGTGTAGATGCTGTTGTTTGCTAGTTGCTATAATAATAATAGTCACTGGATTTTCAGCTGCTTCTTCATCCTCTCATACTGCCACTGTTGGAACTCATGTAGGTGACAGCCATAGCACCCATTTAAAGGAAATCGACAATTGATCTGAATGTAACAAATAATTAAGTACTTGTTTGAGAACAGAGGCCCAGGCCTAAATGACTTACAGATAATTGATATTTGATTTGAGACCAAGGACACACTGACAGAGCATACGCCATAAGAGGCAGATAGAGTCAGTGTCTTGGTATTTCACCTGCTTTGTGGTCATCCTCATTCGGGATTTCCATAACCAAGTTATCATTAATTCAATAAAATATTAAACTGAAACTAAATTGTTCCTTATCTTTCAAGGTACATTAAACTTATAGTCCGGCAACAGATGGATCCCAAATTTTGTAAGTGTGACTGGTTAGGTTGCATGGCCGGTTACGATTACAATATGTTTGAACCAGTGAGATGTTGTGCTGTCAAGATATATGTTTTAACTAGTGAGATGTTGTATTGTGTAGATATATGTTTGAACCAGTGAGATGATGTATCTAGATAAATGTTTGAACCAGTGAGATGTATTGTCTAGATGTATGTTTGAACTAGTGAGATCTTGTATTGTCTAGATATATGTTTGTACCAGTGAGATGTTGTATTGTCTAGATATGTGTTTGAACCAGTGAGATGTTGTATCTAGATAAATGTTTGAACCAGTGAGATGTTGTACCTAGATCAATGTTAGAATAAGTGAGATGTTGTATCATCTAGATATATGTTTGAACCAGTTAGATGTTGTATTATCTAGATTTATATGTTTGAACCATTAAAAGATGTAATGTCTTGATATATTTTTTAACTAAAAGATATATGTTGAACCACTGAGATGATGTATCTAGATAAATATTTGAGCAAGTGGGATATTGTATCATCTAGATATATGTTTGAACTTGTGAGATGGAGTATTGTCTAGATATATGTTTGAACCAGTGATATGATGTATGTATATAAATATTTGAAAAAGTGAGATGTTGTATCATCTAAATATATCCAGATATCTAATCTAGATGTATGTTTGAACTTGTGAGATGCTGTATTGTCTAGATATATTTGAACCAGTGGGATATACTATTGTCTAGATATATGTTTGAACCAGTGAGATGTTATATCATCTAAGTATATGTTTGAACTAGTGAGATGTTGTATTGTCTAGATATGTTTGAACCAGTGAGATGATGTATCTAGGTAAATGTTTGAACTAGTGAGATGTATCTAAATATATGTTTGAACTAGTGAGATGTTTTATTGTCTAGATATGTTTGAACCAGTGAGATGATGTATCTAGGTAAATGTTTGAACTAGTGAGATGTATCTAAATATATGTTTGAACTAGTGAGATGTTTTATTGTCTATATATATTTTTGAACCAGTGAGACATATCTAGATACATTTTTGAACTAGTGAGATGCTGTATTGTCTAGATGTATGTTTGAACCAGTGAGATGTTGACTCATCTAGATATATATGTTTGAACCAGTGAGATGTTGTATTGTCCAGATCACTACCTTTCAAATTATTGCAAAATGTTATCTAAATTTCAATCATTTTGAATTGTGTTAAATACTTATTGTTGCTATCCTTTGTTTTGTATTGCAGACTTACAAAGAATACTGTTGTAAAAACAAGGGTAAAAAATATATATGTCGCTACAGACAAGAATCCAATGGTGGAGGATCTAGAAAATCATTTGAAATCACTGAAGGTAGATTTACATTCATTTTGTAATTTTCAATTTCTCTGATTACATGTGTAAATCAATATGTTTGAAATTCAAGATGGCCACCGTGGCAACCATCTTGATTTTTAGCCCACCATCAACAGATGGTGGGCTATTCAAATGGGCCCTGCATCCGTGGTCCGTCCATCGTCCATCTATCCTGAACAATTCTTGTTACTGCAATTTCTCAGAAAGGACTGAAGGGATCTCCTTGAAATTTGACATGATGGTTCCCCTTGAGGTCTAGTTGTGCATAATTCATTTTCAGAGAGATCGGAATCCAACATGGCCAACAGGTTTCCATTTTGTATTGTTACTGCTATTTCTTGGAAAGAACTGAAGGGGTCTACTGGTAATTTTAGATTAAGGTTCCCCATGAGGTTTAGTTGCACATATAACATTTTCAGAGAGATCGGAATTCAACATGGCCAACAGGTGGCCATCTTGGATTTTGACCAAAGGAAGTTTTTTACCGCTATTTCTAAAAAAGGACTGAAGGAATCTCCTTGAAATATGATGTGAAGGTTCCCCTTGAGGTCTAGTTGTGCATATTACATTTTCAGAGAGATCGGAATCCAACGTGGCGAACAGGCGGCCATTTTGGATTTTGACCAAAGGAAGTCTGTTAATGCTATTTTTTTAGAAAGGACTGAAGAGATCTCCTTGAAATTTTTTATAAAGGTTCCCCTTGAGGTGTAATTATGCATATTACATTTTCAGAGAGATCGGAATCCAACATGGCGAACAGGCGGCCATCTTGGGTTTTGACGAAAGGAAGTTTGTTACTGCTATTTCTCAGAAAGGAATGTAGGAATTTCCTTGAAATTTGACTTGAAGGTCTAGATGTGCATATTACATATTCAGAGAGATCGGAATCCAATATGGTCAACAGGTGGCCATCTTGGATTTTTACCATAGGAAGTTTGTTACTGCTATTTATCAGACAGAACTGAAGGAATTTCCTTGACATTAGACATGAAGGTTCCCCATGAAGTGTATATATTCCTACATGTCTGACAGGTGGCCTTCATGGGTTTTGACAATGGAAGTTTGTATTTCTCAGAATGTACTGAAGGAATCTTTTCAAAATTGATTATAGAGGTTCCCCCTGAAGTCCAGATGTGCATATTACATTTTCAGAGAGATCAAAATCCAAGATGGACACCTGTCGTCCTTGTTGAATTCCATTCTCTCTTAAAATGTAATATGTTCAGTTCAAATTCAGTTTTGCTATAATCTTGTGAAAAAAAATATCTCACAGAAATACATTGTATGGATTTAAGTTCAAATTCAATGTTGAGACACAAAATAAGAGAAAAAAAGGGAAAAGAACGGTCTGTCATAGATCAGACATAGAACATTCTATGGTGGGTGCCAATAACTTATAAGATAATTGACCAAATTCGCCCGGTGAGCACTGTAAGGCTCCATAGGTCATGTGTTATTCAAATAAATTCAAATAATATGGTGTCTTGACAAATTTGGGTTGTAATTCATACTTTTAAAACATAATGAAAATTGTCTGTGCATGAACCCATTGTTTTCAGCTCGCCGGGACAAATTCCAGAGGGCTAATAGTAATGCCATACCCATCATCATCATCAGCATCCGTAGACAAAACTTTAACCTGACCTATGTCTTTCTAACTGCAAGGGACATGACTTTGATATTTCACTTATAGATTTCCTTATGACCAGAGCTTTCATTTGGTACCATGACTTTTGACCTAGTGACCATGACCTCAGAATTTGACCTACTTTTAAAAAACTTTGGCTTTAGCTTTTGAACCATGTGAGATAGGCCTTTGATATTTCATATATAGATTTCATATGACAAAAGCTTTCATTTAGCACCTTGACTTTTGACCTACTGACCTTGACCTTGAAATTTGACTTTCTTTTCAAAACTTTCAGCCTGAGAGCTATTTACATTTATCATACCATGATGTTAAAACCTGACAGCTATAGGTCCCACACCTATTTTGAAATTTTACACCCATTTCTGGCAAGCTTTGATGTTTTCTGACAACTATTGTGTTTGTAGGTGTTAATTGTGTATCATTTATTTATGATCATTATTCCATTACATGATAGAATATTGAAAACGGGAGTGTTTCCTTGAACTATATCATACAAAAATATTTTCAATCATGTTTCATTTCTACTCTTCCTAATTCTATATTCAGCTGCTCAAAGATAGTAGTGTGTTTTGGGTCTACACTGGGGCCTCCATAGCCGAGTGGTTAGAGCATGTGCTGTAAAGTATGAAATCACTTCTCGTCAGTACAGGTTCAAGCTCTGCCGGAACCTAAATTGATTTTGTAAAAAAGTTTGCCAATTTATTTGTGGAAGGCCGGTGGTTGCTTTCCCGATACATTGTAGTTGTATTCTCTCCTCCACCATCTGGTCATCATCATATGTCTGAAAAAATATGTTGAGTGTGGCGTAAAACAAACTTTAAAACAAATATGGTTGTGCAATAGTTGTCTATATGTGTCTGCATTAGAACTTTGTTGTTGAGCCTCATCTTTACAAAGTAATACTACATTCAAAATAGACATGCTTATCGCTGAAAAAAAGATTTATCTCACATCACCAAGATGCAAATCAGTCAACAAGTTAATTTATATTTACACTTGGACTCAGTGTATGAGTAATCTGTGTCATGTAAAGAAGAAAAAAGATAAAAAGTCTGGAGGTCTTGAAGACAAATACTTTTTATTTACTTTTTAAGTCAATTGAGCCAAAGGCTCATGGTGACCTATTGCTATCGTTTTTTGTTTGTCGTAATGCGTCGTCCGTCGTTAACATTTACACATTTTCAACTTCTCCTCAAGAACCAGTGGGCCAATTTTAACCAAACTTGGCATATAGCATCCCCATGTCAAGCTGCATAAAGTTTGAGAATGAAAAGGGGCTAAGACCCATAGGGACCCCAAAAAAGGCCAAAAAATACCAAAACTTGGTACATCTTTTAAAATCTTCTTCTCATGAACAAATGATTACTTTCAAATTTTGTATGCATGATTGTTAAGTCAATATCTACAAAGTTTACGAATGAAAATGAAATCTGACCATAAACAAGCCACTAAGGGGTGCTTCAGTAACACAGGGTACAATTGTATTACAAATTGTTTAATAACTCAAAACTGATTAACTTTTGTATACAAAGATATTGAGAAAGTTGTTAGGAATTATCTAAGGATCATTTTGACAAAATATCAAGGTCATGGGGTCAATGGTCAAGGTCTCAGCACCTAAATAAATGGAAAATGTTAGTTTTTTTGGTAAAATTTTAGACATTTTTGACTACTTCTTGAGAACCATGGGCTAATTTGAACCAAACTTGACAGGAAGTATAATCATGTACAGCCACATAAAGTTTGCAGATGAAAAGGGGCTAGACCAAACATGGCTGTCATGGCTAAATATAGAACGAACGAGTCAGCAGATATTTTTGATTTGATACATGTATCTCACATCAAATTAATAAAGCTAGAGAAAAAAACGTTACTTTAAAATGAGCAGCTTGCAAAATCTACCAATATTTTATTTTGGTGTAAATTTTCTAGTCAACCTTTATATGAGTTATTTCCCCTTTTTGTGGATTTTACATGTTTTTGGATGTTTTTTCACATTATCTTGAAAAGTATAATAGATAGAGAGAAAGCAAAAATGATCAGCATGCAAAGATTTTAGATATTTATTGACATTATCTTGAATCAAATTTTAACAAAACTTGACAGGAAATTGTTCTCAGGTGACTGTTAAGACCCATTGGACCTCTTGTTAGCTCATCCTTAGCAGTTTGCAGAAACTGGATATTTTAGATTTATACGGTGGAAATTGTTTTATATATGAGACCACAGTTTGAAAAATACTTTTTTTTAAATAATCCTTTAAATAAAACATCTTTTGAGAGATCACCTATTTTGTAAGACCACATCTTAGTGGCAAGATGGGGTGGTCTCTCAGATTTCTCAAATTTCGGTTTTTGATTTTAAACTGCTGAACTATTGATGATGAGGTTATCTGGCAGGCTTTAGGGTTGTTCAGAACACGTCTGTCGTCCATCCGTAAACTTTTCATATTTTCAACTTCTCTGAAACCACTGAAGGGATTTTGACAAACTTGACAGGAATCAAGTGCTTAAGATCCATTTCCAAGTTTGTAGTTTTCAGCCAGATTGGCCCAGGGGTGGATCCTGGGCGGGGCAGAATAGGTCCCAAAAGGTACCCCTCTTTAACAATCTACTTCTCCAGAACCGCTGCATGAATTGAAAAAAACAGATTGTTTCTGAGTGTTCTACATCGATGTATAATTCAAGTTTGTATTTTTCATAAAATTTGAAATATTCATTTTTGAAGCGTTTTTGAGGTCTTTTTAGCCTTTGTCATTTTCATTAATTTTTGCATGATTTCTTCAATTATTTCCCCTTGCATTCACTTTCATGCATTCATTTAATATGTTTTAATTGTAGTTAGGTGAAAAAATGTTTTTAAGCAAGAATTTTGCAGAAATTTAATTTCTAGAATTTTTTTTGAATTTTTTAAGACTGCAAAAAAGAGGGGTTGGTGGGATGGGGTGCATTTTTCACACTTTTAGGTTTTTTTTTCAAAACTACTGAAGGAATTTTGACGAAACTTTGCAGGAAGCAAGTGGTCAAGGTCCTGTACCAAGTTTATAGTTTTCAGCCAGATTGGCCAAGGGGTGGATCCAGGGCAGGGCAAAATAAGTCCCAAAAGGTACCTTCTTTGAAAATCTTCTTCTCCAGAACCAATACATGAATTGAAAAAATGGATTGTTTCTGAGTGATCTACATGGATGTTTGATTCAAGTTTGTATTTTTCATAGAAATCGGAATATTAATTTTTTTTTAGGTCTTTTCAGACTTTGTCATTTTCATTAATTTTTGCATGATTTCTCAATTATCTCCCCTTGCATTCACATGCACTCAGCCTACATGTACATATTTTTCTTGTTTTTTTTTCCAGTGTCATTTGATCGAACTAGTCCTGTTTTGTTGTATGTGCATTTTTCTTACATCACAATATGTATTTACTAAAATTGCCACATGTGCTCAAAATTGGAGATCAGCAAAATTCTAAAAAATAAGTTGCAATTTGATTGCATTTGTATATTTCCATGGGTTAGTGATACAGGTTCCTGTAAGTTTCTGCTTTGATCATTTTGTACCAAGTACCCTTTAACATTTGGTATTACGTTGTATCACAGATGTGATAACAATTGCTCTTTTACACTTTTAACACTACGACACACCTGGAGTACACTCCTTGCTAATTTTGTCGGTTTAGTTGCTAACATTTCCGTGTTAACCAACACATATACAAGCTTCCTGATATGTACAAACAAGGTATGAATCGTTGATTTCAGGCTAAGAGATGTTTTTTGTATATACTGCATACCTGGAAATTATTGCTCCTGTTTAATTTTTCACCATTTATAGGATGGGATGAATTTGTTTTCTGAGGTAAAAGGGTGAAAATAACCAGGGGTGAAAATTGCCAGGTATATGGTACAAGAAACTACACATATGTTTCTATCCGTATTATCAGACAGCACAGAATCATTGTAGTGGAAGAATTTTACTCTAGTATCATGTAAAGATCTGAAAATCAATGAAGGAATAAATTGAAAATTTTGGAGAAGAAATCAATGTATGAGCAATGGAACCTGTCTTGAGTGACCAATGTAATAGAAGACCACCTGTCTTATGAGATCACATAAATGATTTTGAAAACCACTTGGTTAAATAATCTTTTAGATAAAACCTAATTTTAGAGTCCAAATGTCGTGAGAGACCACATTTTAATGGCTGATGGTATGGTCTGTCAAGACATGTTCTACTGTATTTGAACTATTTCAGTGTAGTAGATATCAAATTATGTGACACCTAAGTTTTAGAGAGTATTATGATGTAAAAGTGTTTTGAAAGTGCATTTTGTATCCAACTTTTGTTAGCAGGAATATTTTAATAATGCTAAGAAATATGTGTAATTTAAGTACAGTTTTCATATGCTTTATTTAGTGAAAGAAATTTTGTGTTCATTCTTTCCAGGTTAAAGTTCATCATCTTGACCCTTGGTTGCCTCAGATAGACTTGGCCATTCTTGGAAAATCTGAACATTTCATCGGAAACTGCATCTCATCATTTACATCGTTTGTTGCTCGAGAAAGATTAGTAAACAACAAGCCAACTTCTTACTGGGGTTATAGTTAGAGGATATTATTGACATTATTTATTCCAAATGTGCCATAAATGTTCATTTTCAGTCAGAACATTTGTAACAAAATTAATTCATGTTTTAAATTTACTATACTACGATTTGTTGTACCGGTAATCATCATCTAGCAATATTGATTTATAATTTGTATAAACCTTCCGTTATACAAATTACAATAATTATCATCTAGCAACAATAATTCATGATTTGTATTTTGTAAGTCTCCTATTATGCAATTTACAATAATCATTATGTATCAACAACAATTCTTAATTTGTTTAAGTTTCTATTATACGATTTACAATAATCATCATGTAGCAACAATAATTCATAATATGAATATTGTAAGTCTTCTATTATATGATTCACATCAATTATGCTATAGCAACATTGATTCATATTTTTTTATATCACAAGTCTTCTGTTATACGAGTCACAACAATTATCCTATAGCAACATTGATTCATATTTTTTTATATCATAAGTCTTCTGTTATACGATTTACATATCATCCTGTAGCAACATTGATTCCTTTTGTATATTATATTATTACAATAATCATCATACAGCAACATTAATTTGTGATTTGTTTATTGTAAGTTTTCTATTAAACGATATACGGTAATTGGCATGTAGCAACAATTATTCATGATTTGTATAAGTTTTCTTTTATTTGATTTACGCTTGTCATTATCGCATTTTTCTGTCTGTCTCTCATGTACAGAGTTATTGCACTTTTTATATACACTTTTGTTTATGAGGTACAGTAGAATCTGTCTTGAGATACAACATTTCAGTGGCAGAAATGAGGGTCTCTCAAGACAGGTCTCATTGTATTCAGATTCAATCAATCTCTTGGTGAGAATTAGGATAGGACGTTTTTGTTTTGTAAGCTTTCTTGACAGTTGTATTTTTAGCCAGTAGTCAGCTAAGACCAGTATCCGGCTAAGACCAGTAGTCGGCCAAAACCAATTGTCGAGTAAGGCCAGTAGTTGGTTAAGACCAGTTGTCAGCTTTTGTGTGATTTTGGTAAGAAAGAACACGATTTTATGAGATTTGTTTAGATATAAAATCTTAGATACCAAAGTATAAATCAATAGGATGTCCAGGACATAGATACAAATCTGGTAAAAATGGACAAACACGGACCTCTGGAAACCAAGAGGTGGGATCAGGTGCCATGGAGGAGTAAGCATCCCCTGTCTATGTCTGCTGCTGGATACTTTATTCAAACAAGAGGGAAAAATATCGTTGTAGTACACACCAAAGGCAAAATCACAAAACAGCCGATTACTGGTCTTAGCAGACTACTAGTCCAGTACCAGTAAGAATAAACCCTTCGTAAATTTTAAATTCTTTATTTTTCTTCACTGGGATCAATAAAAACTAGTGATCTTCTTTTTTGTTGTATGGATGATAAATTTTGAAGAGTATATTCCAAGAAAGCCGAACTGTGATAATTTGATACTTGTTACTGCTGATACCTGAGATTTTGATGTTGATAAGATTCCAGTTTTGTTATCTATTATGCCCCCTTCCCTAGGGAACCATTCTCCTACATTTTATAGTGTGGTCTATAGAGGTATAATCTCCAAGTTGTAGACTAGCTTAAGACAACAATAGAAATATGATTCACAAGCTTAAGTAGGGGAATCAGTAAAGCGTATATCAGACTCTTGCATTAAGCCTGAGAAAAAAAAACATCTTACCATTTTTAGCTTGCTTGGAGGAAAGTCCGGAGAGCTAATGTCATACCCCTGGCGGCAGCATTGGCATCTGTAGACAAAACTTTAACCTGCCATATATCTTTTTTAATCGCAAGGGACAAGGTTTTGATATTTCAAATATAGAATCCTTATGACCAGAGCTTTCATTTTTTTACCTTGACTGTTGACCTAATGACCTTGACCTTGGACTTTGACCCACTTTTCAAAAACTTTAACCTAAGCTATATATTTACAACCATGAGGGATAGGGCTTTAATATTTCACTATAGATTCCTTATGACCTGAGCTTTCATTTGGGACCTTGACCTAGTGACCCTGATCTTGGACTTTGACCAACTTTTTAAAAACTTTAAGCTGAGCTATACCTTTACAACCATGAGGGATAGGGCTAGGATATTTCACATATAGATTCCTTATTACTAGAACAGGATGTAAATGATCAAACAAACGGAATACAAAGCCTACTGTGCTCAGGCATAAAGATTGTTCACTACATATGGAAAATACAATGTTGATAAACAAAATGTTTAAGATGAAGTCTATATTATACCAACAATATTTTAACTCACATGAATATATCACCAGATATAAGTGAAGTGCTTCAAATTTTGACCTGTGCTGTGAACTGCCAATACAGTGGGGATTCTTAACAATGTAATGCTTACCCTGACACAAGACAAAGCAAAACATGACTGTGACCTTATTATTCCAAATATTGGCTAAAGTAACAGATATAGCATTTTCTCTTGGAATTAAACCCAAGACCTGGTACTTGCAAGGAGATTCCTTAGGCACTGAGTCACAGCAAATGATTGGCCATCTCTATAAAAACTTTTATTAGGCCAAGTAAAAAAATACTTCTGGTTCTCTCAGACACCGCTGCGCAAAAAAAAAATCGCCGATGAAACCATTTTATTCACATTTCATAAAAAAAATCACTGCCACGCGGCAAGTAAAAATGTCAGTCATTTCAAAAAGCTTAAGTTTCAAAAATGATCCATTTCATTCTATTTGTAGTTTAAAATGCATTTCTAAACCCCAATTAGAAACTAAGATAATTATTTTTTTGACAATTCAACATGTAAATCTTTACCTCATGCCCAAAAATGTCGCAGAACACATCGTGTGTTTTCTGCTGTTGCTTGCAGTTTATGGAGGGTGGAAGTTGGGTTTTAAATGAAAGAACCGGTACAGAACAGAACTGAATTTCAGGATGTGTTAAAATGATGATACATGTAACACTATATAGTGTATAAAAAGTTTTAAAATCTGAATTAAATGTAGGGTGAATGATAAAAGTAAAATTAGTTACTGTAAAATAAAAGTTTTAATGATGAAATACATAAAAATGGATAGCTATTGTTTTCAAAATTGAAACTTTTGGAATTTGCATTGGTTTTTAGACACATAGTAGTTACATTTTGTACAGCTTTGTAACATAGCAATGATAATGATTGAAGATAATTATAATGATGCATTTACAATTAATTTTCTTGTAGTTTCAAAACATTTTTTAGTTTTGATAAATATATAATTGTTTAGCTATTTTATATTTTTAATGATATTTCAGTTTTAAAACCAAGTGAACAAGACAATCAAACAACTTTTTGTTACAATTTATTGAAGGTCTCAATAAAATACATTTTTTGTTACATAAAGTCTTCTTATTTTCTTGCCTTCAAGGTATATAAACAATAATTTGGAAATAAGAAATAAAAATTAAATACCTACCTACCTTGCCCATTTTGGAAGGCTAATTGTCTGAGAACCAGAATATTTTTTTTATATGGCCTTACATAAATTTTAATGTTACATATTCTCTCAATGTCATTATCTGTGTGATGATGTCATATTCCTAAATTGTTTCATTGTGTTACATCTATTGTTAATGTCATATTTCCCCATTATGATGTCATATTCCTAATAGTCCAGTCAAATTGTCACAGTACCTTGAACTAATTGCAACACAATCTTTATGTGTTCTACACATTTGAATATGATGTTATAAATATGAATAAAAAAAGTCTACCAAAAAATTCGATGTGGAAAGTATTAATTTTCAACAATAAAAATTTTGTTCATTTGTTAATGCTCGACCGCGCTTCCATACAACTTTTGACGTGTGGTGATATTAAATCCGGATATCGAAATAATGAAATAATTTCTATAAAACATCGTGATTAATTTTAAAACAATTCCAAAAGATTATTGATAATGTATGTATGCAGATCAGTAACTTTTTGACAGCGATATAATATATCATATCAACTTATTAATATATATCAATGGTAAAATCCGAATGTATTTAGTGTTGTAGTTTGTACTTCCGGTGATGATCGAGAAGTGCGAATCAACTTTTTCGAATTCGAAGCAATAGATCTATTACTTAAAAATAGTGTCTAAACTGCACACAAATTTGATAGAGTACGATTTTATACAATATCGGCAATGTGTAATACATAAGATTTGCCCATTATCTAAAGCAAGAATTAAAATCATATAAACTGTAGCGTCGTGTTTAAAAAATCCATGTATGGACGCCCATTAGGGTAACTATTTTCATAGTTATTTACGACAATTGCAGTTTTTAGATTTCTTGTTTTAACGTATATTATACGTATTTTACTTTGAAAAATTGTTTTTATACTTGATTTAATGGTTAATATAAATTAATTTCATTTAATTTATTGCCATTTACCCATACTTAAATCATATTTGTGCTATATATATGTATTAAAAGGCCTTCCTCCCGTAATTTACACTCGTTTGTTTGACGTAATTATTGTTATTTAAAGCATATTCAAACGTTATTTGGAGGGAAAATTATCATTCCAGTCTATCAAAATTTTGAATTTTCATCATGGAGGCATGCATTATATGCAAAGAGAGTACCACGGGCGACCAACTCAGTGTGCTCACAGAGAAAGGTTGTACAAGCATAAATTTAGCGTCCAGAAAGAGAGGTGAATCTGATATAGCTTCACCTGGTGATTTTGTACACAGAAAGTGTCGACAAAAATTTACTCACCCAAAATATATAGAACAGTCGATACAGTTAGATAAAACAAATGATACAAAAAAGGTATTACGATCATCAGAGACTTTCAGTTTTCAAGACCATTGCATTTTCTGTGGTTTGCCCGCAAAATATATCAAAAGAAAAAGAGGTTTAGATGTTCATCCCGTTCGTACAATTGAATTTCAAAAGAAACTATTTGAAATTTGTGAAAAACGAAATGATGATTGGGGACATGTAGTAAAGGGTCGTATATCATGTGTGAATGATCTCCATGCTGCCGATGCTTTATACCATCAATCTTGCAGCGTAAATTTCAGGACGGGTAAAAATTTACCAATTGCATTTTTCCCCCATTCCTGCTAAACTAAAACGCACATCAGGAAGACCTTGTCAAAACCAACAAGAAGAAGCATTTTCAAAAACATGTGCTTATTTTGCGAGTAATGATAATGAACAAAAATTACTATTTTGGACCTGACAAAAAAGATGGCAGAGTTCTGCGATGAACCATACACATGTAGATATATGAAAGAAAAGCTTAAGAAACATTTTGGTACTGATATTTTGATCACCGAAATAAACGGTCTTCCGAATGTTGTCACTTTCTGTTATTCTGCCAAATCAAATTTTATACGACTTCTATCGCCGATGAAACCATTTTATTCACATTTCATAAAAAAAATCACCGCTACGCGGCAAGTAAAAATGTCAATCATTTTCAAAAAAGCTTTAAGTTTCACCAACAATTTGCCTCAAAAATGCATCTTATTCTGATCCATTTCATTCTATTTGTAGTTTAAAATGCATTTCTAAACCCCAATTAGAAACTAAGATAATTATTTTTTTGACAATTCAACATGTAAATCTTTACCTCATGCCCAAAAATGTTGCAGAACACATCGTGTGTTTTCTGCTGTTGCTTGCAGTTTATGGAGGGTGGAAGTTGGGTTTTAAATGAAAGAACCGGTACAGAACAGCCACAATCTTGTTTTTAACTGAATTTCAGGATGTGTTAAAATGATGATACATGTGAAAAAGCATGTTCTACACGATTATTATAGTGTATAAAAGTTTTAAAATCTGAATTAAATGTAGGTGAATGATAAAAGTAAAATTAGTTACTGTAAATAAAAGTTTTAATGAAATACATAAAAATGGATAGCTATTGTTTTCAAAATTGAAACTTTTGGAATTTGCATTGGTTTTTAGACACATAGTAGTTACATTTTGTACAGCTTTGTAACATAGCAATGATAATGATTGAAGATAATTATAATGATGCATTTACAATTAATTTTCTAGATGGTGTAGCTTTTCAAAACATTTTTTAGTTTTGATAAATATATAAATTGTTTAGCTATTTTATACTTTTTTTAATGATATTTCAGTTTTAAAACCAAGTGAACAAGACAATCAAACAACTTTTTGTTATGTAAATTTATTGAAGGTCTACGCAAAACATAAAAAATACATTTTTTGTTACATCCCGAAAAGGTCTAGGAAATTCTTATTTTCTTGCCTTCAAGGTATATGAAACAATAATTTGGAAATAAAAAATAAAATTAAATACCTACCTACCTTGCCCAGTTAGTTCCTATCAAAACTAATTTTGGAAGGCTAATTGTCTGAGAACCAGAATATTTTTTTTATATGGCCTTACATAAATTTTAATGTTACATATTCTCTCAATGTCATTATCTGTGTGATGATGTCATATTCCTAAATTGTTTCATTGTGTTACATCTATTGTTAATGTCATATTTCCCCATTATGATGTCATATTCCTAAGGTCTCTTTTGTAATGATGGCTGACATAATATGCTTCAGTCAACTGCTCTGCAAATCACTTTACTTGAGTTTGTAGGTTTGTTAACTTACATCATAAGATGGAGGATGGTTCGTTTATCATAAGCAATACATTAATTGGTGTAAATTGACTATTTAATTAACTGATAAATAGTTCCATGTTTATTCCATATCAAAACTCTACAAGGTGATGTTGTTACTGTTATTAGTGCTTTGTAATGATGACATTCAATTTCTCTGCAGTAATAATAGGAGTGGTAAATTGATTGTTATCATGTAGCCACTGCTAATTCATTTCTGCCTGTTTATATGATGCCTGATGTTTAGTTGAGTCTGTCTGGGTAGACAACTGTAGGGAAGGACCACCTTGTCTTGAGAAACAGTCAGTGTTATGCTGAACAGTTTTAAAACAGGTGATATAGTAGACAATCTAAGTATACCAATCCCAACTTAAGACATGTTTACATAAACTTAATGCTTTTTTTTCAATTCCCTAATTCCTTTATGTATTGTCATTTGATGTAAAACATATCTTAAATGAATAAATTATGTTTAAAACAAGTATACCATCTCCAGTGGTATAATTTAATCGTTTATTATACCGAAAAAACCATAATACTCAGGATGAAGCTTCAGTCCATTTTATCATTTTATGTGTGTGTTTTGGCTTTCGTGAGCATCCAATATATTCTGTAATTCGTCTTCATTTATCTCAGGAAACCTGGGTGCTGTCATTTGTTTACCTGTTTGTTGGATGAAGGTGGAATAAAAAATGCTCTGATTGGCTGACACAGAATGCCCCCATCAACAAGGGAAATAATCTCTCAAATAATGCATCCATTTACAGGGAAATAGTCATTTTTGGCAATTTTAGGAAATAAGTTAGTGTCAATTTTTTATTTTTATAGAAGTTAAAATCAGTTATCTGTGTTGAACTCCAGTTACGGTAAAGGCCGTACAAATACCTCTTGTCATTAATTATAGTTGATATTTTATAAGTATGTTTGTTAATGCTATTTTACATTCCAGCAAGATTGATTCCTTTTACATTTTACATTTAGCCTACAATGTATATAAAGATGTTACTGTCAGTTGGTGAAGTGACAGAAATATTTTACTTTCTATGGACTCATGTTAACACAGTAAGGGGTCTCTCATGTGCTATGTTTGTCATGAAACAGCACCTCCATATGTATTGTCTTATCCAAAACTAATAACTTTCTCTACATAGTTCTAGTTTCTCTACAAGTTCCAGTTTCTTTTTTAAGTTTACCCACAAACTTAATTTTTTTCTACAAAGTGACAGTTTTTCTACAAAGTTAGTTTTTACACAAAGTTAGTTTTTCTACAAAGTTTCAGTTTTTCTACAAAGTTACAGTTTTCCTACAGAGATTCTGCAAAGTTTCAATTATATTAAATGTTAATAGGTTGAATGTGCAAAGGTAATACAATGGAACTGTCTTGAAAGACCAGTCTTATAAAAGATCACCTGTATTTTGTGACCACATTCTGTTCACCATTGGTTTGTATAAAACACTGATTTGTTATTTGCCCATTCTGTTTTTTAAAGTGCACCTCAAAAGCTATATACAACTTTTCAATAATTGTTAGTTTATGATGCATTATGCATTTGTCCAAAACTTGAAGTGGATCTGACTGCTCGTTCCGGAGATATAAGCCCACAAAATTTGGGTTTTTTTACCTGCGAGAAATCCAATCAAGAGAAAAATCTGAAAACTTCTAATGGCCGTGACGCCATTAAGGAACACTCGGTACAATAGCCATTGGCGGGTATAGAGAAAGTGGGCAAGTTTTCTAGTTCAGAATCAAGTTTGGCAGATGATTTTTATACTGAAGATTAATTCATGGTATTGATAACGTATTAGATTAAAAAAAAAAAAAGTCTCCTAAAATTCAAACCATCCATTGCCATATCAATGGTCAGTAAAATCTGTGACGTGTCAAAACCTACTTGGTTATTAATCTCTCTCTCTCTCTCTCTCTCTCTCTCTCTCTCTCACACACACATTATAAACAATTACATGTATATATTAATTGTTAGAATATAGATGTAAATGTCATTTATGGGTGAATTAAAAAATGCATATACCCAAAAGTGTTTATCTATTTTACATTACATCAGCAACATATATAACACTTTTTAAGCAAACTTACGAAAAATTAAGAATGAAATTCTGCTTTTTAGTTTAATGTTCGGTGATTTATTTTGTTTTAATTTTTGTTAAAAACATTGGTATAAAATATTTTTATATAATTTGATAGAAGCTGTCATAATTTACAATAAAACATGCATTTGATGCAAACTTACTAACAATAAACATACATTTTTACTGTGTGCTTTTTCTTAATCTTTAAATTTTTGTGAATTGTATAAATTATATTTTTTAAAGAAGAGGATAGAAATGTAATAGTCAACTAAATAAAATACATTTTGAACCAAAAATAAAGAAATTCAGGAAGATAAAATACTGTTTGGTGTTTTATAAATTAATTTATTTATTTATTTATTTTTTTATTTATCTATCTATCTATTTGTTTACTTTATTTCGGTACAGTTTTTTAAAATAATGTGTTAGGAAAAGCAATAATCCACTGTTAGATGTTTAAGCATGTTCTTCATAAGTTACATCTGAAACCAGACAGATCTGAAAATCGGCACGTAATAATTTTACGAATCTAGTTCTCGACTGTCTTTAAGTTATCTTTTTATCTTTTGGAAATTTGTGGACAGCGAGACCTGTTTAGATGTATTTCCGTATCTCACTACAATGCACCGATTAACCAAGACTCTTAAATAATCTGCCGATATGTAATCTCGTAATGCTGTAGGCTAATGGCTTTCACACCCTATAGTGCCTGACCTCTTCCTTTGATGACATAGCAGACCTAAAGCTGTTTGCGAGAATTTTAAAGGTTTGCAAATGGGATTCAATTACTTTTTGCTATATATATAGGGAACAAGACATCGGATTGACTTCAAATTTTCGCATCAAATTTATGCATCATAAACTAACAATTTTTTAAAAGTTGTATATAGTGCTTGGGGTGCACTTTAATATGATGGAAATGTATAAATAGAATTATATGATGATAGCATCTGTTACATTTACTGTTGAAAAATCTAGATTATCTTGTTAATCCTTACCATACATGTTATTTGTTGACTTAAAATTTTTTCGGACAAAAATCAAAACTTTTCCCACAAAATGATATCAGATACATTCAAAAGTTAAATTATTACATTAAACATTTTACTGGAATGTAAATCCTACAGTTAAAGCGAAAAGATGTATTGATGATGACAACATTGTCAATTTCGTTTCCATAGTGCTCACTAAGTACATGTATATAGATTTGTACAATGGAACCTGTCTTCAGAGACCACTGTTGTGAAAGACCACTTGTCGTTTGAGACCACATATTGATAACCATTCAGTTTAATAATTCTGTATGTAGAACCACTTTATGAAGACCACCTGTGTTGAGAGACCACATTTCAGTTGCAGATTGGGTGGTTGCTCATGGAAAGTTCCTATACTTACAATGAAGACCCTGTTTACATGACTCGTTACATGTACATTTGTATTTTAATTGTATCAAACATTAAAACCATTTTAACAAAAGATGGATAATAAGTGTGTATCATTTATATTAGTGCTTTTTACAAATAAATAAACTATTTGATTTATTCATGTTGTGTTTTTATATTTGTTACACCTTTGTGTTTGTATGTAAACTCAAGTTAGACACTTCCTCATTCAAGTCAATCACTACCACCACAAGGGAGCATCGTTATAACAGTGTTTATTAAAATCATCGTTGATGAATTGTGATAAACAAAATTTATTGAATTCAGTTCATGGTTATGAATGTACAGTGCTTTTAAAAGTTCAAAACATTACTGTTATGTCTTAACCTGGATAAATACAAAATAGGAAGATGTCCCCTTTTCAAGCTTTTGACATATGGCTGTACCGTAATGTACCATAAAGGAGTTCTGTAGATACATTTTCCCTATATGTTTTATATAAAACTACATTTTTCAAAATATTCTCCTAACTTTGTTTGCCATCAGATTTTCATAGGATTTACAGAATTAAATGGATAGCTTTTAGCTTTTTTTTAAAATTAATTTTACATTGGTTCATAGATTTGTAAAAATGATGCTTTAAACTTGAATTTGTTTTTCAAATGTCAAATTTCATGCCATTTGCTAAAGTTATACAGGGTAATCAAGTTTAGAAATCTGAAGCTGACTTGAAACTTAAAAAAAATGAGGATGAATGTCATGGACAGGGATGAGCAAAAATATTTGGACACTAGGGTTATTAAATTTTACTATATATTTTATATACATGTATAGCCACATCATTTTAAAAAAAAAAAAACATTGTGAAGCCATTTCTTATCGCATTTCAATAGAATTATTACCATTAAAAATTAAATACAGTTTCATTATTTATTTTTATTTTGAATTTTAATTTTCTGAAGATGAAACTAAGGGATTTAAATAAAATTCAATGTCCTCCAAAGGGAAGTATCATTATGCAAAAAAAAAGTCAGATTAATTTTTAATTTCGTTGGGAAAAAAGTTCTGACAATGGAACTGCATCAGTCATGCCATTGATTATTAATTATTGTCATCTTCCTCTTGATAAAGGGCCAATGGGCCGGAAATTTGTGAATATTCAGTGTCTTACTGTTTTTTTCCTGTTAAAGGTTTTGATTCTATTTATTTAAACAGGCAGTTTAATTTTTGTGACTCGAACTGTACACCAAGTAAATTCTGACTTTTCAGTCTGAATTGTAAAATCTTAAGAATAATAAATTGAAAAAATAATATTTTCCAAATTTATGTTTTTTCTTTTTAAATTTTATTTGTATTTTGTTACAATCAAAAGAGAAGGCCACTCGTATGTCTGCGATAACTAGATTTATCTCCCTTGCAGTTACCATGGGTGACGTCAAGCTATTGGCAGTAATTCACCTGTTGGTGCACAGTCGCAGTGTAAATAACAGTGTCAACTTCCTATTCACCATATATACAAGCTCGTAACGAGAAGTAGAGGTGGATTTAAGGTCTGACAATCGTTTAAGAGAATGACTTGAATTGTGCATTCAACGAACTTGAGGTACGTAAGATAAAATGAAATAGATCTATCCATTTTACATTCGTATGCATCCCTCGATTAACTCACACGTGTTGTGTCTAATGCCGTACAGTACACATCCATGGTTAGGCTATGAATGGCATCATTGTCGGCACTTATGTCCCAACGACCCACGTCTGTTATTCTCCTGAATTTCACAAGGTTAATACAGCGATTGATATGCCAAGTGGCTATTGCGTGGTCAGTCGGTGTAAACAGCACGAACATAGCGAAAACGTAGAACGGGGATGTTCTGTCGTAAATTTATATGATCAGCTGACTGTTAAAAATAGCCTATTTCAATCCATTGAAAAATAGTCGAGGTTTAATTTTTAGGTACTATATCTGTATATCACCGTCACTAATGGTTGGGGTCTTATATCAAACATATCTAAATTAGGGTGCAACTGCAATGCACAGTCACGGATAAAAAAATTTTGTTTTTCAACTTGTTTGTTTTTTGTTGTTTTTATTTTTTGGGGGGTTGTCATTTGTTTTGAATGCACAACAGGAGTTTGAGATGTTATCACAACGTCCGAAGCACCACTTTCTCTTTTTATTTTACTGATGGTTGGAGGAGAGTGTGCTTAAGACAATACAGGATAACACATCAAACTCCTGTGAATGCACATACTGTAAAGCACAGAGATGTGAAAAAAGTATTTGGTCACTTTTATCACAGAAGCTGAAAACGTGCGGTCAGGGTATCATTTTAGTTTTATTATAGGCTTACTGGTACGGTACCTATTCTCGGATGGTACATATTGTCAGACGCTTTCTTGCTGCAGATGAATGAACAAGATTTTATGGATACATCATTTGCTGTCATACAATAAATAAAACATGTTACGAAATTATGATTCTTTTTGAACTGAAGATATTCAGTGAAAACCTCGATTTTTTGTTTGAGAATAGATACCGTACCAGTATACTTCATATAAAAGTACAGGTAGATCTATGTGATTTCAAATTATATTACTATACATTATAGATCTAGAGTATATATCACAGGAGTAAATCTGAGCCAAATGTCTGTCCCAATTTTGAATTACTTTTTGGCACTAAAATAGTAGCTTAAAATTGGGGAAGAAATTTGTTCTAGAGTAAGTCCAGAAGTATTCTAAATGAGAAACCAAAATGATCCAAAAGAATGTAATAGAAGTTTTTTGTACTTGTAAGGTAAGCTTCACTATTTGTATAGCACATGGACTTACTGTCATCACAGAAACAGAGTTTATTTTTGAATTAAGACATGTCATCTACTAGTAGTTGCAGTTAACACTGATTGTCAATTAGTGACTCAACAGTAGTCAAACGGGGTTATCAGATGACATATGAAACAAGTAACGCACCCAATAAAAAAACAAACGTATTATGAACACCATTGAATTCAATTATTACACTGTTCTGATGCCTTAGATATCACTGTGTTAACTTAATGGTTATCAATAATGATGTTCAAAGATAAAAGTGTTCAAAGATAATAATGTTCAAAGATGTAATCTCTGTCTTATATATTGAAGAGCTAATTATGTAAAAACTTTACTGAATGCAAATATGATAGATCAAGAAACTGATATACATGTAGTTATTTTTTTTTATCTTGATTCCTTAGTTTTTGCTAAATATTTAATTAAATCAGTATATAGTATGTATGTTCCAACAAAACTTCTGATCACATGTGATCTTCATGTAGATGTGTAGACCTGTCAGGTTGTTTTCTACACATGTCAATATTCGGTTCATGTACTTATACATGTAGTGTACTGCAGTAATCATGATCATGCCCATGGTCAGTTTACAGTGGCACATTCAGAGGGGCATAAATAGTTGACTTAATGCTCAACCCATGAACTTGGTCATATTACGATCTATATATTTCCAACATTATTTTCATCAGAAGTGACCATCCATTTTTTCCTTGGTATTGTATTAGTTGTATATTATATTAGTCTTTTGGCATTGTTGCCTATGTGTTTCCTTTTGTTCAGATAAACCATGTAATTCAATATAGGGAAACATGACTGCTAATTGATATTTAATGTCATAATTATTACTTGTCAGTGGCGTATAGGTTTTTGTGAAAACATAAATTATTACTAGATCAATGATAAGCATTTTATGAATATCTGTAAGTGCTGTTAAGTACAGTACATAAATACAATATGGAAAATTATTTTACAAACCCTATAAATAAGTCGGAAAGTTCTTCCCCGTCCATCACTTTGGCTTTTTCCAGAATTTGACAGATTTCCCCCCCAAAATAATTTGAGTGTACTTTGTCTACATAAATGTATGTTGTTGTATTCTGAGTATTCTTGAAACATTTATTCTTGGAATCTACTCAGATTCACCAAATTGATCAGTTGGCAATTTGGTACATTATTTTACTGGAAAGTAAACCTACATTGCATCTGTAGAACTGTGCGTGTGGTCAAGTACATTTGTAGCTGGAACATCACATTTTAAAACCTAAAGTCTCTCACTTCCTGTCAGCACTGGTTTGAGTCCTGCTGGAACCGAAGCTGATTTTGTGAGAAAGTTTGCCAGTTTACTAAATGCAGAAGGCCGGTGGTCTCTTCCTTGGTACATACACAGTAACTAGGTTCTACCCACCACCATTAGAAACTGACTGCCATCATAAAAGTTGTTGAATATGGCCTAAAACACAAACAGCATTGTTCTATAATTATATAATTTGCATGTCAAATTGACACAGAAATGAAACAAATTCTAATGGGTCATTGTTAGTCTTCTATACAAATATCCTTTAACACTGGTTGGTAGTTTGCAGCACCATTTTCTGTTTCCAATAAAAGCCGGCAGAATCTATTGGCTACTTTATGACAATCAGTGTAATATTCTGTTCCTGTATTCATAAAAAATAGCAGATTTTTACTTTTAATTTATCAATATCTTAGTGTTGAACATTGAGGATATCTTCCTGTTGACTTCTGTAACTTACTTGTCCCCTTCTTTGGATACTAGGAAAAGGTCGAGTTTTCAAAATTGCTAACAGTATTAACCCTTCTCCTATTTCATAATATCTTTTGATAGTACATATCACCAATCCAAATTATGTTACTTCTGTGTCAAGGTTGACATGTATTAATAATAATTGTAAAACATGGTTTAACTCATCAAACCCTGAAAAACAATGAACTCATCTGTAAATCAATGACTAAGGCCAGTCCAAATGTGTCTTTTGGGGTGAACGAGTTAACAGATGTGTGTGTTATTGGAGCAAAACTTTTAACATTTGTATCATGCGGTACATGTTATTTGTTCACATATTTCTTTGTTTAATATATTAAATGGCTGGTCATTTCGTGTTATAATTCATTCTATTATCTATTATGATTCATTGTTTTCTGTGTTGTCAATAACAAACGTGTTGAACACTTGGTAATTTAAGAATTGAACCAATGCACACTAAATATAGTGCCAAATATTTTTCTATTTGATATAGTACAATTGACATGAAGTATTTAAATCAGAAGGTAAATAAAATGAAAAACTTGGTCTTCAGTGCAGCAGTGTGACATGTACTTGGGTGCCAGTATTAGTTTGTCATGAAATAAATTTGCTTTATAGAGGTGAAAAACTAGAATTTTAACAGTTGTTATTTTGTCATGAAATACAGATGGAGATATAAATCTTTAGCTCAAATTATTTTGTTGTAAGTTTCTTTGATTTACATATGTACATACGTTTTATGCCACATTCAGTCATATGGACATTTAATTGTTCAATTTTATTTTAAAATTGCCTGGCCACATCTTTTCATTATCCCATCAGGGATTTTTCATGTGGGGCCAAAATAAGGCCCCATTCCCAGTGCAAAATCAGTGAATTTCTTCCCAATTTGCAGTCAAAATTTTCTATCTGAAGTTAAATAACAATGAATTTTAAGAGACTCCTGTATTTTCACATAGTTTTGTGTTTTTCTTGATTTCCCAGTTGTTGCTAAAATTCCCAACTCAAAAGGCACAGGCTCCATTCCCAAAACAGGGTGGAAAATCTCTGCCCATCTTTGCCTTCATACTCAAATGGTTACTGTTATTTGTTATTCCTTCAAAAGACCCACCTGTATTTATTGCTGTAGAAACACCTGTGTTTTCATCAGCTCAAATGAATTTTCTTTGGTTTCTGTATGTTTTATGTAAATATCTGATTCATTACGATGTATCAAGAGTTTACATACATGTATCTTATAACAATAAATCATACATAGGTAATGTTCGGTATCCGTAGCAAGTGAAAAGTAGCATTGATTTTTAGCATATTACATGTCATTTTGATGGCTCATATTGAGACAAAGTAGGGGATATGATTCTTGTTCATCATTTAATTAACTACATGTATATACAATTCTTGACAGCAGTGTTATTATTATGAGAAATAACATTTTCCTTTGTTTGATGGCAAGATGGGGGATATGGATTCTTGTCCTTACACCGATATTGTTCAAGGCCCGATATAACATTTCCAAATACAGTAGAATCTTGTTACCTCAAATTTAACGAGATAAGAGAAATTTTAATTAACATTTTTTCCTGTCCATAAAAATCTGGACCTTTCGGTCAACTTTGACGTAACCAGAATTTCCATACATCTGAATTAGACATAACAAGATTCCACTGTAACTTGTTTTTTTATCGGCCCAATTCTTCACAATAATTATAATGGATAAAGTCTTTTACTCGAGTCCTCAAAAACCTGGTGCAACTTATGCAAAGTCAGTAAATGGCATAAAAAGTCTCACTATCAGCTTGAATCCATAAAAAAATATTATCAGTTTAAATGTTTGGCTCTTCTCCTGTTGCTTGGGATAATTCTGTGAACATAGGTTTTCTGACATTTAAGTAACTCTTAAAAAAAAACAACAATCAAATGTTGTATTATGGTTGGACCATGTACCGGTATTTTCTATACATCTAGGTATTCAATACTTCCTGATCTAGGTATGTATGTAATCTTCAACACAAAGTTTAGATTGTGCTACTTCATTATCATCTTTTTCGGAGATGTTTTTGTGAACAATTTTATACAGTATCTGATATAGTGCTTATTTCATGCTCACTATTGGAACAGTTTTACCATACGGATGAATTTGTGTGACATATGCCGAATGCTGATAAAAATGACAAAACAAATATGATTGATAGTGGCTTAAAATGTGAGGGAATTTATGTGGCAATATTATTTATATTGTAAAAAATTTGATATTCTTAGTGAGATAAGGATTTTTCAAACACATGCACATAGAATCAAATTTGTGTGACACATGAACTATCTAGGGTTACCACACTGTACCTAGGGTTGCCACACTGTATACCTGATGTTACCACACTGTATACCTATAGTTACCACACTGTATACCTGATGTTACCACATTGTATATCTAGGGTTACCACACTGTATATCTAGGGTTACCACACTATACCTAGGGTTACCACACTGTATATCTAGGGTTACCACACTGTATATCTAGGGTTACCACACTGTATATCTAGGGTTACCACACTGTATATCTAGGGTTACCACACTGTATATCTAGGGTTACCACACTGAATACATGTATCTAGGGTTACCACATTGTATATCTAGGGTTACCACATTGTATATCTAGGGTTACCACATTGTTTATCTAGGGTTACCACATTGTATATCTAGTATTACCACACTGTATATCTAAGGTTACCACACTGTATATCTAAGGTTACCACACTATATCTAGGTTTACCACCACAATTTACCTTGGGTATATCTTTAGTTACCACACTGTATACCTGAAGTTACATGTGTATGTTGTATATACTTGGGCTTACTATTCATTTCAGAAGAACAACTTGTACACTTTGTTTTAGTTTTTATGCTCATTTCTGTGGTTTAAACAAATGTTTGTGCAGATAAGTTACATGTTGTCACTTTCCTTGACAAGCAGATGGATTCAAGTTCAAATCTAGGTCATACCATAGAATATTTTATATAGGCAGTGATTCTTCCTTTGCTATGCATTAATAACAGGTAAAATGTTATTTTTTATGAGACTTCAAATGGCAGACTGGTGCATTAAAGATCCTTTAATTGTCATATAACATACAAGGAATGGAACACGATTTCCTGAAATGATGTCTATATATGTAATGTTAAAACATAATAACTATCATGGTACAGTTAAAAAACTAATGATTTATTACAGAAAGCTACCAGTTACTCTATTTATTGAACTCTGATATTTCTTGACACTTGTACATGTACATGTAAACAACATAACGATATTAATAGGACCAATGAAATCACAGGACAAGAAAAACAAGATATGTGTTGTTGATGTTAGTATAATTTTTTTTCTGTAATTTAAAACACAAGTTGCGATTAAGACTATATATGGTTGCCATGATTCTTCTTGTATTGGGGTTTTATTATGCCAAACACATACAATTTTCAGGTATAGGGTGGAAGCGAGTTTTTAAAGTACCAATACCAGGGACAATATATCTGGGATAAGAACTACCGATCTTCTGCAATTTACCTTTTCTCATGCAAAAGTTCTAGAGGGACTTGGAACTGCACTTGACAAGATGTGAGTGACTTCATGATAGCGTGATACTCTATACCACTTGGCCATGGAAGCCACAGTAAATGTCTTGGACATCCTGAAATGTTAACAATAATATCTAAAATGTGTGATCCTCTTCATTTCCATGACAATGTTTCGTATGACCAAGTTGTGATTGTTACATACTGTTTAAGGCATGAATGTATCTGATCAATTTTGTAATGCAGATATACAATTTCTGTTAATTTTCAGACAGAATCACTTTCTGTTCTATGTATCATATTGATAGCTATCATGTGGATACAATTATGTCAGTTATCTAGTATATATTATTAGCTATATTCATGTAGAAATTTTCTTGCTCCAGGAAACATTCTGTATACAAGTCATAAGGTATGATGAATAACAATTTTAGAATGGTTTCATTGTTTGATTAAATTTTTACTATAATTTCCTTATTTTCTATAAGTTGTTTTCTCTTTACATCAGCATTGAAATATTATTTGTTCCTTGTATCTCAGTCCAAGTTTATTTAAGTCAGTCAATCAGTAAGTAGGGTACTTCCTTTTTTCTTTAAAAGATCAAATGTAGACAAAATTCAACTTTTCTCAGAGTGAAAAAAAGAGATAAAACTGAAACTGCTAAATTTTTGGCAGTAGGACCTTATATTGATGGCTAGTTTGGAGTAAATACTAAAATTAATTTTATATCTTTGTCCACAGCTGTGGTACATGTATATAAAACAGTTACAATCAGATGTCCAATGACCATTCTTTTAGGTAAGTAGTGTCACTCAGGTGCACTATAAATAGGTTCCGTTATTGTAAATGGTAATGGATTTGTGTGGATCTTCAACATGATAAATTCTTCTTAAAGACGCTAGATCAATAGACATATTTCACTTCTTACATTGTACATGTATATGTAGCATTTCAAAGGCAAGAGTAAAAATGTTGTCAATTTCATGACCCTTTGGTCAAGGGCTTTGAAGATAAAGCAGGTGATCAAGTGACAGATTAGGCCCTTCCAGCTTCTCATAGTAAAATACATGTACATCATGTTTGAGGTGATGATAATAATATTAATAAAAACCTAGAAATATTACTAAACTTGGACTTTTATACTAAACTTGGACTTTATTTTCACATATTTTACAGTGAAATTGTATTAGACCTGTAGAGTTTTTAGTCCTGGTGGCTTGTACATATACATTTTCTACGTGGACATTTTTGCTATTGGTTATTTTTCATCCTTTTATGACAGAAAAGACCAACGTCTTGAATCGTCCCTAAATCACTTTAGATTCATTCTTCAAATATTTAGCTCGAAAACTTCGCTTTCATTTTAAATTGGCATTCTCATCTAAGGACGAAAAACAATGACAAATTTCCATGTGTACACTACATATGTAATTATCTTTCATCTTCTTTATCAGCTTTTTGGACATTACTGCTTTCTACCTGCCATTGTACACTTAGTTTCTTGAGAACATGCAGTGACATATTGGATTTTTCTACAGTACTCTTTGGATACAAAAGCTATGTATGATTTCAAGCCAACAATCAACACAGATTTTCCACACTCTTCTGAGAATGGGGCGTGGCCTATTGAATTGGTAATTTTAGGACCATTTGATTTGGAAATCTAAAAATTCACAATACTCCTTGAAAATACAAAATACAAGAATCTCTTCAAATTCAATGTCATTTGACTTCAGTAGGGGAATTCCAACTGCAATTTCAGAAAAAATGCATTCCTTACCCTTACAATAGGGTTGAAAATCCCTGTCAACAAATTGTGTTTATTAAACTCAAACGCCCTAGGGATGACCAAAGTTTTAAAAGAATACAATGCTGAGAAGCCTTATAAGCAGTTTCCTACCAACCCTTATATCTGTACCAGTGCACTGGATTTATAAGATTAAGTTTTATCAGTTTAGATGTTTATCACGATATGTACACATGAGTTAGACCATTATAGGAATTGTAAATAATCTTATTCTCATTTATTCTGCCTTGTTTCAAGGAAGGTTGTAAAGTTGTAGTGAGAGAGATACATTTGATTTTTAGTTTATTTATATCTTGCTAAACAAACTTGCTGTTGTTTTTAACAAGTAGCATTTGACTTTAGTAGCTACTACAGAGTAATTAAGTCTTTGATTATATTGACTTGGGGTTTTTGCTGAATTGGTTACAGTAATCCAGCTATTGATTAGTTTGAGCAAAAAACATGATTGATATTTGTCATTTGATCCCATTTACAGATTAACAAAGCAGATATGAGAATATCTAATGTGTGTGCGGAGATTTTATAATTGTTTACTTAAGTTGCTTGTTCATAGCACAATAGAAAGATTACTGAGTATATATCCTTAACAATTGCAGTGGTTTAAATAAACAGTATTTGGCGGTGCAAAAATACATGTACCCGGTTTATTTGAGTAAAGTATGTAGATTCTTATCTATCCTGTCACTTATAGGTATCTTCTGGCAAACTTCCTCACAAAATCAGCTCAGGTTCCAGTTGAACTTGAACTTGTGGTGACTAGAGGTAAGAGTTTGCTTCATAATCAAGCACATATGTCTTACAGTCGGTAATAAGATAAAATTAGAAATGATGTCATATATTAACCACCAATGATATGAAAAACGAATCCAGCTATCAGTAAGATAACAAATTTGTCACCCTTATGAACATTAAATAGTAACTCCATTACCATGACAATCGCATGACGTCACTGTACCACATGCATCAGGAAGTAGATGCAGAAAATATATACGGCCTGAATAGGGACATACAATGTTGTGTGTTTTGTTGATTGACCAGTGAAAACAAAGGGATTCCATTCAGAAGGATGACAAATATTTATAGTATGTAATGTATAAAACAATACATGACATCACAAACATATGACATCACAATTGTATGACATCACAAAGTCATGAACATCATATATAGACTGATGACATCACATGTACAATCCAAAACAATCAGCCTATGTCATCATTAACTATGACATCACAATAAACAACATTGGGCATTGTCATCTGTTAAATAAATCATTAACAATTGTTGTCATTGATAATTTGAAATACTAAACAAACTTTTGTTTTAACTTTGTAATCAACAGATCCATAATTGTGAATTTTTGTGAGTTTTACCCCTCCCCCCCATTGTGTGACTGTCACAAGCCGTTATTCAGTCTAATGCTTAACCCTTTCAACCCTACAGACCATAATAGACTGCAAAAAACAGAAAAACACTCAAATTTCACAAATTTTCAGCCACTTGGCCTTTATCAAGTGAAAGACGACAATATGTAGCTTTGTATTGTGCAGGCTTAATACTATGTAACTGATATACATTTTGTCATCTTTCACTTGATAAAGGCCAAGTGGCCGAAAATTTGTGAAATTTGAGTGTTTTTCTGGGTTTTTTTTTTGCATACTGATATGTCCCTTTGAAGGACATTAAATTTTATCATAATAGACTGGTTTTTAACAATAGAAAAGAGCATACCACAGGTATATTCAGAGATGAAAGGGTTAAAATCCCACTACAATGTATTGACCTTGCAAAGTTTAAAATGAAATTTATAATTTAATTTTACATAGATATATCATCATAACAACACATACATTTAAGAAAAATTAATTAAAGAGCAAACATGGATTTCTTTTAAAAGTGGACTACTGAGCTAAATTGAAAATGTGCAATAATTTTGTTGTTGTCAAAATTCAATAATTGTCATAATTCATATTTGCTATGAAGACTACAGGATAAGAATGGAAATCAGATTTATAGAGTATGTCAGTATCACAACCCAGTGATTACTTTGATTCTTCTACTTTGTAATACTTTGAGCAGACATAAAAATGATAAACTGCAAATTTATGTGAATTATTAAAAAATAATATTTTAATGTGTCACAGGGTATCATAATTGAAAACCATAGTATTTGAATCAATTCAGTGCAGAATTAATGTATGTGTCTGTAGACATTAGTCTACCCCATGTGTAATCAACGTCATCTGATTCCGTCTACCTATGAAAGTATTTATGCCAACAGCAGTTGCTAATGTGGTTGTAAAGATAATAAATGCAACTGCTTCTAAACTTTGAAAAGTGTTTTAGCAACAACACAAAAAAATCAACTTTATGTGTTAACTGAGTTTTATGAGAAAAAGTGTTATTGTAATGCAAATTATTTTGTTAAATATTGATTTACCATTTCACATTTCTGACATGTTCAATCACTGTTTTACATGTCTCTTTTTATCATGTTCTGGAACTGATGTTGCATAAAGCAAATTAAAGAATGGATCTATAGATGTATGGATCAATGTGTGTGTGTGTGTGTGTGTTGTATGTGTGTGTGTCTGTCTATGTGTTCAATGCAATTATAGTCTCATTTTTCTTCACATTATATAAGGAGTAAATCTATATATACACATATTGCCTGGCTTTTAGAATGTGCTGTACTTTATGCATCAGCTGCCATGATACATATGAGCTAGAAAACAAAAGCCTAATAAAGATGATATTGTCAATGCTTTTAACAATATTACAACTTTCAAACTGTCTCTAATTTGAAAAAAAAATCCAATCAGAGATTGAAAATGATGTCATAAAAGCTTTGAAAACTAGATGATTATAATTTATTCCAGGTGATCGATATATTTAAAATGTGTTTTACATGTACATGTATTTATACTATATATTGTCTTTTGTTTGAGTTACACATATTTCGAATTTTTATCTGCCGAGTTTAATGTTAGGCAAACATGTCTCTGGTTGTTAATGCATTAACTGGTGGTACCCGTTAATGCAAACATTAACTTATTGAAAGATTTTCTTTTACTAAATGGAATATCTATTTTGAAGCCAAGATTTTCTAATGGAACTGGTATTAGGATCAATAAAAATGATTTGAAATGCTATACTCTCTCTCAATAGCTGTCACAGAGAAATAAATATGATCTATTTTGAAAGGACATACATGTATATATCTCCTTACAAGAGATTGTTGACTTATAATGTAAGAATTAAATTACAACAAAGGTTTAATTGTATCACTATAATACTTGTATATGATATGGTATCATTTTTACAGTAAATGAAAATAAAAAGTGCTGATATCAAAGTGTGAAACCAATAAGCCATACAGATGACAATTTACAGTTAGGGTGAACAATGGACAAACATGGAGTATAGAAAATCTAGAGGTGGTATCAGGTTCCAGAAATTATGGTACTTAATTCATCAACCCCTGAAAAAAAAAATGGATTCTAATCTCCTGTAAATCAATTAATGGGGAATGGGTTAAATTTCCATTATTTCAAATGTGTACATTTATGTAGGGATGATGCAGTGTTTACAGTTTGTGTATTTTTAATGCCATGAAGATCAAACTTTTAGGATGTATTCTTCAACCTTCAGTTTAAACTGTATAAGTCAAATAGAGTGTTTATACATGTAGTTAGAAAAATTTAAGCAAATAAGGTTTTTCTTGATTTTAGACATTAGAGTTTCACTAGCATATATTATTAGTAAATGTCATTGGCATTGATAGGAAATTGAATATGTTCATGATTATTTGGTATTCAATTTCATGTTAGTATTTGACTTGCTCTTTTGTGTAGATCAAACACATTTTGTTTGTTATTTATTTGTTGCAGTTATTTAACTTGATACATAGCCCAGTTAACTCAACATTCAACGTCAAGTTTGACTTGTGCATTGAAATTCAAACAATTTGGAGACTTGCTATTACATACCATATTTTGGGAATAAATTTCTTGCCTTAGAATTATTGTAGAGTTTAAAGTTTCCTGTTTTATAGATAAAACAAATCTGTTGACATAAAATCTTGTTGAAATAGAAACATGTTTGTATAGGAACTTATTAGTAATGAATTTTAAGTGTAATTCATTTTAAAATTTTACATGGTTTTAATATCATTGATAAGTGAAAACTAAATTTTCTAATTTTACAGTATGTTGTGTTTGCAACATAAGCCTTATACATGTTTTGATTTACTAAGTGAATAAAAATGTGTTGCTATCGTACGTGTAGTAATGATCTGAAAATCTTGGTAATTCTGTATCTGTTATAAATCGATAACAAGGGTATAATGACCCGAATTAATCATGTTATTATAGCATGCTGCACCCCTACATTTCATTTACCAGTAACTATGGTAATTAAAAACATACATGTTGAAGCTTTTTACCTTCACCAAGAATAAGAAAATTTACTGAGTGGAAAGAAAATGCCCACTGTTCTGGCAACCAGGTTAGGGTCACCTAATTGGTACATAAATATTTTCTCCCTGTAATTCACAAGCCAATGCCTGCACCTTGTTGTAATCACTTACAATGGTCTACTTTCCCAATACTGGTGGTAAATCAGTAGATAAAAGAACTCTGTTTGTATACACCTGAGAACTAAAACTTTATGTTTGCCAGTTTGTAATTGACTTTTCAATGTATTTAAAGCACTTTCCATTTCTTGTCAAATTATAAAAATATCTATATTGTGATTTTATTTGATAAAGTATGAAAACTTCATTTTTAAGCATGTAAATTTATTATTGTCAGAGGAAGCAAATAGTAGTAAAACACTGGGCTGCCACCAAGGGTCTTGGATTCGATCCCAAGGGGGGGACTGGATAAGAAGAAAATGAAACCAATATTAGAATTCAAATAGTATCAAACAAAATTCAAATATTACTAAATGTGTTCTCTGAAATTTCACTTCAGGTAATAATTACCAGAAGATACAAAGTTAGGTACAACAGCAACAACAAACAATTAGTAAAGAAAATGAGCAAACAAAAATTCATTGCAATAAATTTAACCATATAATAATTAAATAAACCCAGTTTTCCAAAGACCCTTTCTATTGCAAAATCTCTCTTTCTACAGATAACTGTACAGTACAACCTGCCTTGAGAGACAACTGTCATACAAGACCACCTGTCTTTTGAGACAGCATTTTTGAAACCAATCGGTTTTTATAATCCTTTAGATAAAAGTTGTTCTTGAAGACCACTCAGTAAAAATCTGTAAATAAAACATCTTTTTAGAGACCACCTGTCTTGAGAGACCACATTTTAGTGTCAGAAATGGTGGTCTCTCAAGACAGGTTTCACTGTATTTTGGCATATTCTGTTCGATGTTGAGTTTCAGATAATCTGTGATACCACCTAAGATTTAGATGATACAAGTAACAACTTACATGTTTCTGCAATGCTACATCAATAAATCATTGATCAGTTGTCAACTATCTGTTTACCATGATAAGTGCTTTTGTCAGTTATAACATTACAGGTTTAAGGATCCTCACAACTTTGCACAGGTCTTTGTATGGGTCACATGTCTGTCGATACACCAGCTTGATACTTCCTAGATAAACTAAAATACTGGCAATTGACACTTTTGCAAGAATAAATGAGTTTCACAGAATTAGCCTGGTATATTTTTTTATATTCTAAAAAGAAATTTAAATGTACACAGCATAAAGATAAAGTAAGGTACGCATATTAAATAACCTGTTTTGATGTTTTCAGGTAGCCTACATGTATTTCATAACGGCTCAGTGTTCAGCAGCTATGTATAAGCGTGTAGAATTACGAATATGTCCTGACAATGAAACAAAATAAACTTATATTGATGGCATCTATCGTGTGAGACAAACAACTGCAGTTCACATCTTGCATCAGTACAAAACATGTTCATGACGCACAGATAATTTGATGTAATCTTATTTTGTTTTATTGTTATTGAATTACCAAAAGAAAATCAAGTAGTCGATACTCTTTCATTTTTTATTCAATATCCATCAAATCTAAACCTATATCAATATCAGGATGTCTTAAGAATGCCTAGATTTGTGATAACTGTATACACGTAAAGTCGGCAAATTTTCAAACCTGGTTATTTTCGCCCTTTTGTGACAGAAAACATATTCACCCATCTTACCTTAAATCATCACAGTCTCATGGGTAGCATGTATGTTTGTGCTTGAACTATTTGTCTTGGACATTTCACTTTCATTTTGAATTTGCCCTCTTAGCTAAGGATGAAAATGGCAAAAATTGAAAGTGAGCAAAAATTTCCAAGATACAGTATTCAGACTTAAATTATTTAAAGTTTAATTTCATTGCTAATTTATCGTTCTACATTACAGTGGAATCTGTCTTGAAAGACCACTCACATAAAGACCACCTGTCTTTTGAGACCACATTCTGAAAACCATATGATTAAATAATCCTTTGGGGGTTACATGTTATCAATAAGTGTTTTAATCTTTGTCTCTGTAATTAAATCTGTACTGGTACTTTATCATTTACAGAGATTTCTTTAAAATCTATTGACAATAAAACATGTCAAAAATGTTATAGAATTTATTACATCTTCACATGCAAAACACACATCTGATATTTTGCAGTAATAGATAGATTTGGAAAAAAAAAATTTGAGTGTGATTTTGGACAGGCAGGTCCAGTAATTTATTCATTCATTTATTTTGGTATTATTATCATTATTTTATTCATTTACTTTTTCATTCACTCAAGTCACCTATTACTGTTGGTCTCTTTCTGTTGTGAATATTTTTAACTTCTTGAACTACTTTTCCAATCATCTTCAGATTTTATTACAAGTTTCTTTGGGATAGAGGTAGCTTGAATTATGAATCATATGAGGCTTGTACCCCTGGGCTCTTTGGTTGGATTTCAAAAAAGCCAAAAATAGTCTAATCTTGAAAAAATCTTCTTCACTTCTGGACATCAAGGAGAAAAACTGAATGCATGGTAAGAAAAAGTATAATATTTGCTACCTGCAAAGAAGGTAAGGTCACTGTTAAAGATCATTGACATGGCTGAAAACCAAAAATGTCTATTTTCTGAAAATCCAGTAATTTTTATATAGCCATTGCGTATGCATTTGAAAGTGTTAGGGAATGATGCAAGGATTATGTTTGCCATATTTTAAGGTCATGAGATTAAAGGTCAAAAGTGATCAACACTTCAAAAGACCTATAATGTCTACATTCTAAAATCATTTCCGGTCATGGAGCTTTGCTCATGGTGAAATGTTCTCATCCAATGTCTGTCATCTTGTGATGTATGTTTGTGGTGCTTCCTGGTACAAATAAAAATATGGTCCCTATAATAATTAGTTCTCCATGTCAAATTATCTTGCTTAAATAATGTCATTTTATCTTAACAGATGTTAAGACCTTTTGGGCCTTTTGTTTTATTATTATTTTTTTTTTGGAATCAAAGATTTCTTATCAGTTTGTCTGGTATCTTTTAGTTATGCCAGTTATAATACATTGATGATGTATTTAGGGGATTTAATCACTATTTTCATCTCTATGGACAGTGACTTATAATCCTCCACTATGACTTATCTGGTACTTAAATCTGAATTGTTGATACATGTACCACATGATAACAGATAACGTTTGTGAGGTACTAGTATCTCCAATGGTGATGGAACGCAACTCTACTCAATCTTCCCGCTGAAATGACATAAGTGTGGGATATCATCATCTAGCATCATTCCATTACTAATAAAAACAATAGTCTCGCACAAACATAATCATGTATCACATGGTACATGAATTAGTCCCATTGTTCTATATACTTTTTTCCTTATACACTTATGAATTACAATGAAGTAGAACATGTCTTGAAAGTCCATCATTTTTCCACTGAAATGTGGTCTCTCAAGACAGGTGTTTTCTCAAAAGTGGTTTTATTCAATAAAGGATTTTAATACACCTAGTGGTTTTCAGAATGTGGTCTCATTAAGACAGGTGTTCTCTCATGATAGTGGTCTTTCCAGACAGGTTCTACTATATCTTATATACATGTACTTGTTTGATCCATTTACATTACAACATTGTATGGACACTGTATTACTACTGTTCTACATGCTATCACCTGTACCTGTACGAATTCCATCAAGCTTTATACATGTATGTAGATAGATCTTACATTTGTACAATACCAACCAGTACATTTAATATGACTTGTGTCTGACAGTGTTCTTAGTTCTATAACTACATGTATGTTAAGTACATCAAAAAGTCGGGAGCAAATAACTAGTATGACATTGCTGTTTACAGGTGAACAATCACATTGTTTTTTGTGTGCCTACATAGAGTATTCCTATAAGATTTTTTACCTAGATCTTTTGTACCTGAATAGTGCTTGCTTTTTCTTTTGTTTATCATAGATTACAGGTTGGTTTATTCAAACACATGCAATTCACCTATGGCAATTACGGGTCTGTCAACAATAATGTTACTGATCTCTATAGTTATGCTAGAAAATTAATGGTCCTTTGAGATTAAGGCCTATATCAGAATTTCCCCCAGAATGCATTAATGTGTAGGTTCTGAAGCAGTCAATTAATTGATCATTTAGATTTGACAGATATTTGTCTATTTAAAATCCGTGAATTTGAGGAATCGTGCTTAAATCATTATCTGTTTTAATTATCACTTAGGGATCAGTACTAAATGGTGATTAGAATATTTTGAATGGTATTTATACTTGGAAAAAATTCTTCGCGTGCGTAATTTGTTTGTCTTTATTTGTTTGACTGGTTGTACATTATTAATCTAATCTTTATGTGCATCTATTTATCTATTTAATATGTATAAATGTTTCAACAGAAAGAATTCCATATTTCATTTAAAAAAGAAAAATTCTTACATATATATAGATCAGTCAACTTTAAATTTGGTGGCTCTGTTGCCCCACTGAAAATATTTTCCAACAACGAAATCTTTTTTTTGCCATTAAATGATACAAATTTTTAATCTCATCTGAGCCAAAGGCTCATGAGCTATTGTGATCACTCTACGTCCATCTGTCCATCCATAAACTTTTTACATTTCTGACTTCTCTGAAACCACTGAAGGGATTTTGATGAAACTTTACAGGAAGCAAGTATTCAAGATCGTCTACCAATTTGTAGTTTTCAACCAGATTGGCCTGGGTGGGTCCAGGGTGGGGCAAAATATGTCCTAGAGGGTATCCTTCTTTGAAAATCTTCTCCAGAACCGCTGCATGAACTGAAAAACAGATTGTATTTGACTGATCTATGGATGTCTGATTCAAATTTGTGTTTTTTTTTTTTTTGTAGAAATTGGATCATATTCATCTCTGTCACATTTTTAGGTCTTTTCGTACTTTTTTCATTTTCATTCATTTTTGTATGATTTCCTTCATTATCTTGATTATTTCCTCTTGTATTTTACTACGATGCTTTCATTGCTTTCATGAATGAATTTTGTGAAAATCTAATTTTTAGAATTTTTTATGAATTTTTAAGTGTATAAAAAGAGGGAGATGGATAATTTTTTTTTCTCATGTTCAGCATGTTCTTGGAAATCACTGAAGGGATTTTAATGAAACTTTACAAGAAGCAAGTACTCACAGTCCTCTACCATGTTTGTGTTTTTGCCAGATTAGTCTACATATTCTTCTTGGTCTTCTTACCACATTTGTAGATGGTGCTCAGGTGAGCAAATTAGGCCCACCTGGGCCTATAGTTTATATTGATGCACACAAATGTGTTTATAGTTTCAGTTTCAGACCTTTACAATCCAATCACTAGAACATATATTCTATTTCATTGCTTCATTTTGTGGTATAATTCTTTGCTTTTCACATGGTTTATTTTTGCTATTGAAACCATGCAAGTGTATTGTGTATTACATAAATTTGTGAGTTTAAAGATTTTAAAGAATTTTGAAGCTTATGTCACCATAAAAGTGCTTTAATTTAAATTTGGTTATACAGGTATATTTCTGCTTTTAGTCCTTCTAATACTTTGATATAATATATTGAAATTTGATTACTTCATACAGGTAACTTAAGACATGCATGTATCAGAAATTTTTGAAACTGTCAATTAGACATGAAAAGACACACATGATATTTTGTTGACTTTACTCAAACTGTGACCAGAATTAAAAACTCCCCTTTAAATAGACCAATGATAAAATAATTAAATAAATACACATACCATCACACAATACTATTGCAAGAATGCTGTTTAGAACTTCAGCTCATCTTCCCCTGAAAAGCAATGGACTGTGCTTAAATCAATAATGTAGTTAAGTCCAAATGTATCTTTACGGGTGAATGAGTAAAGGATGCATATTTTCTTCTATGACTTCCATAGATTTAAAATAAGGTCACCATAACGGTGAGGTTCTCACAAGTGAACAGTGTCCACTGGCTTTTTGCCTGAAAGTACAAGATCAATAAAGAACTATTTATCTAAGCCTGCCAAGTCTTTGGGTTATATGCATTTACACTATAGAAGTGATTATCAAGAATTGTTAGAATATACCCTGATGAAATTAAGGCTCTAATAATGCTGGAATGAAGTCTTGTTTTAGAACAGGTAACACAAAATTATCGGCAGATACGTCACATTTATAAGAAAACTTCTGACACCTGGATCAATATCGTCTGGTATCTCTGTATATTTTTATTTTTACTTTTACGTGTTCTTTTGTCACAAATTGATTTAATTACATTTTCATATCTTGAAGACAATAGAAAGGTTGTATGCACTTTGAGTGTGGTAGTTCTTTGATGTACGGTAATTGTATTACAGCAGATTCAGCTCAGACATTTTGTCTGTGACATTTTGGTTTGGTTTTTTTTTCTTCAAAATTTTCAAACTAATAGGGCCCCCAGACACTAGGTGTCAGATATCCTATAGTGATCAGTCTGTTACAATCCCTGTCCGCTATGTAACTTTGTAACAGCTGATCAGAAGTCAATGAAATTTAGTTTGATTTAAGACGGCTATTTCTAGTTCACATAATTTTGCCATAATTGTCCAATTTCATCAACAACAACAAAAATGACACATTGGGATATGATGGTATAGGAAAGGTATTCAAAATGGTGGCCATTTTCAAATTTTAATAGTATACTGAAGTTTTATAACATTATTCAATGATACTCAACCATTTTTAATGGAAGAGGAGAAAAATGACAGTGTGCATTGTTCCAAGATGAAAGATTAAAAACCTGACAAAGTTTGATCGTCAAACTACACGTATAATGCATGTAATCATGTAGTGAAAGCATTTGGGGCCTCCATAGTCAAGTGGTAAGGGCATTACACTTTAAACCATGAATTCTCTTGCTACCGGTCACTGCACTGAGAAAGTTTGCTAGTTTACTTGCCGAAGCTCTCTTCCCGGGTACATTGTAACCAGGTTCTCTCCTCACCATTGTAATCTGCCGCCACCATATAACTGAAAAATTGTTGAGTGTGGCATAAAACATTATTCAAAATTCAAAAAGGTGAAATCCTTTAACTGACTATAGAGGCAAAGGGTGGCATGATCAACTGCTATTTTGAAGGTAAAAAAATTCATTATTGTATCTCAAAAATATCTAATCATAATCAAAAGGCCTAACTTCAGTTTCTATAGTCGAAAATAATAAATTTTAAATTTGGTTTTCAATGGAAATTATGGTAAAGTCGAATGTTTGTAAAGGTCATTTTATGGAATAAGATTCAGGTGCATACATAATGTATTTGTATACCCTGTATAAAATCACGAATGGATTGAATGATTCTGATTTGTACAAGTGCCGATAATCTGCTTTTTTATATTCACCGCTAAGTACCATATAAGTAAAAAGAAACCAATCATATGCAGTTTGAATCTTGCTCTAAGCTTTCTCATTCTTGTATTGTGTCTGTAATTTAAAAGTCTCTTTAATGTTCAAAATAGATTGATGAAAATTTTATCCAAGGTTTTACGTTTACATTGTATATCAGTAGATTTAAATCTATATATGTATGAAAACTGTGACACAATGGTTTGTGTAGTACCGATAATTCTTCTCCTGCAATGTTGGGTTATAATCCCTCTCTGGCATATTTCACATAAACCAACATTGAAATGCTTGAATCAAATGAAAATGGAACATTATGGGACATGGTGTAAAAATCAGCTCAATGTAATGTGTAAGTTAGCTTGTGTATTTAATACCTTTAAATGAAATTTGTCATCTATTAATATTGGATTTAACATTACAGTTTAGTGCTATACCCTCATTTCAGCATGATATAAATGTTTATTTCTTTGTATCCATGTGCAACCACAATGTGTGTGTATTATATTCATACGTGCACTATTTGCCAGATCGTAGCACTAGCAGTGTCATTGACACATGCAGCAGGTTTGTAGATATATGCCTTTATTTAGCTACCTAACCTTTTCTGGAGAGATGGATGTTATTCCAATGTGGTATAGGGATATGTTATCCCAATGTGGTATAGAGATATGTTATCCCAGTGAGGTATAGAGATATATGTCATTCTGATGTAGTAAATAGATATGTCATTTCAATGTGGTATAGAGATACATGTCAGTCTGATGTGGTATGGAGATACATGTCAGTCTGAAGTGGTGTGGAGATATATATGTCAGTCTGATGTTGTATAGAGATATATGTCAGTCTGATGTGGTGTGGAGATATATATGTCAGTCTGATGTTGTATAGAGATACATGTCAGTCTGATGTGGTGTGGAGATATATATGTCAGTCTGATGTTGTATAGAGATATATGTCAGTCTGATGTGGATACATGTTAGTCTGATGTGGTATGGAGATACATGTCAGTCTGATGTGGTATAGAGATATATATGTCAGTCTGATGTGGTATAGAGATACATGTCAGTCTGATGTGGTGTGGAGATATATATGTCAGTCTGATGTTGTATAGAGATATATGTCAGTCTGATGTGGTATAGAGACATGTTAGTCTGATGTGGTATGGAGATACATGTCAGTCTGATGTGGTATAGAGATATATATGTCAGTCTGATGTGGTATAGAGATATATGTCAGTCTGATGTGGTGTGGAGATATATATGTCAGTCTGATGTGGTATAGAGATACAACATGTATTACATGTCAGTCTGATGTGGTATGGAGATACATGTCAGTTTGAAGTGGTGTAGAGATATATATGTCAGTCTGATGTGGTATAGAGATATATGTCAGTCTGATGTGTTATGGAGATATATATGTCAGTCTGATGTGGTATAGAGATACATGTCAGTCGGATGTTGTATAGAGATACATGTCAGTCTGATGTGGTATAGAGATATATGTCAGTCGGATGTGGTGTGGAGATATATGTCAGTCTGATGTGGTATGGTAATATATGTTATTCCTAATGTGGTATAGAGATATGTCCTACCTATGTGGTATAGAGATATGGTATTCGTATGTGATGTAAAGATATATATAATTCCATTTATGGTTTTTATTGGTAGTAATTGCAACTTGATTTGATTTCTAGGTATTGTGCGTAATAGAAAAAAGGTGTAGTGTTTGTGTGTGTATATTTTCAATTGCTCGGAGCAGGTGATAATGCAATCAATAATACTATAGTTACTTATCCTCTTATTAATATCATTGATAGATTACTTCTGGTCTTTTCCTCAATACAAGGATCAATTTTGCTGTTAAATATATGCAATACATATCTTTCTCTATACCTCTGTAGGTCATTTTCTGGTCTATTGATTCAATTGTAATTGACATGTTAGCCATGATGTTATAATTCATATATACTACAATGTACCTTGTAAACAGATTTTCTTTTTTCTCTCTCCCCACAGGTAAACCACCTGTACAGAAGACTTGATAATATGATATCAATTGGGTACTTTCTACCTGTTTATTGTTAATAAGTCTATTCATGGCTCCTGTGATGGATAAACAGTGCTAAAAGGTCGGAACAGAATTCCTACGTGAACTGAAATCTTTCATATGAAGATAATGTTTTTGGTACCATAAATCAACAGTTTCCTGGCATTATGAGAGAAACATCTGAAATGCCAAACGGTGATGGTGGATATTCTAAAGAGGGAGAAAAAATGTTGATCGAGAAGGAGAATGTTGACAAAGCAAAGCAAAGAGAAAGGCGAATGACACCCTTTGAACGACTTTCATTTGATCTGTCAAATGATCAGAAATGCCTGAAAGAATTAACTTTAGGGAAAAGGATTGGTTTTTACCGCATACGGGGAGAGCTTGGGAGTGGCAATTTTTCACAAGTCAAGCTCGGCATTCATGCTTTAACCAAAGGTAAGGGGTTTTTTCATAGTCATAGTAAATTATATTCTTGATTTAAGAACTACATGTAATCCAAGATTATCAATTGATTTATGATCTCATAATATATTTCTAATGCACTTCAACCAAAAATGACAAACTAATATTTTGTTGTTGTTGTTTATAATCAAACATGCAAGGCATTTATCTTAAGGTCAAATTTGTCAGCGAGGACATATAATGACAGACATACTTCCGAAAGTAGTATATTAAAGAGTACCAGACTGCTAATTAAATCATGGAAACTTGATTTTTATTAGTAGATATTCCATTAAATGAGTAATGTTGTCTTAAGTGGATTTCTTTGGATCAAGGTAAAGCACATTTTGAAGTATGGGTTTAATAACACATTATATTGATGGGAAAATACACAATTATGTGCTTTTCAGCAGCATAAATTCAACAATCCAAAACAAAATTTTATTCGCAAATATTTGCTTTTTGAATTGATGAAAAAAAAAAGTATTAATTCACTGAAAAAATATAAGTCTCAAAGACTTTGAAATATATACTATAAAAAGTCAGTCCGGCATCCTTTTTGAGTTTAAAGATATTTTAAATTTGCTTTTAAATGTTACTTTTCAATTATTTCTTAATATTATTTTTTATACACTTGTGACAAAATTGACACAATTAATATGCAAATGAGCTTGCAGTGAAGTTGCATGTAGTGGCATCTCGATGTGAAGTTGGACATTAGAAGGTGTGTCATTCAGTGATCTTAACTGACAAGATTTCTTTTGGGCAGTTTTTGAAGTTGGGAAAATGTTTTACGTGTACACATATTGACCTAGATATTTAAGTGCTACTGAGGGGAAGTACAGTATAAGGGTACAATACTGTCAAGTAGAAAATTGCATATCTATGGACCGATGTACATGTATATAAGCATACGGCTTTATTATCAGCTTTATTATCATATCGCTGATTTATGTACATGTAGTTTGTTATAACACAATAATAAATACTACATCAGTACTCACATCTGATATATAAATGGTAAAGGATGTGAAAAAAATGTTATGTTTTCATGGTCATGATTGTACCTATTTTGAAGTAAAATTGTGTGATGCATGCAGGTTTTTGTTAATTCATTAACTCTCAAATTAACATTACCTCAGTTAAATGTCTGGTATCCTTTTTTAGTTCATCTGAGCTGAAGGCTCAAGTGAACTATTATGATCACTGCCAGTCCATCGCTGGACGTCCAGATTCTGCCTGTCCATAAACTTTTCCATATTTTTGACTTCTTCTCTAAAACCAACAAAAGAATTTTAACAAAACTTGACAGGAAGTAAGTGCTCAAGGTCCTGTACCATGTTTGTAGTTTTAAGTCAGATTGGCCCAGGGTAGGATCCAAGGTGGGGCAGAATAGGTCCCAAAGGGTAGGTACCCCTCTTTAAAAATCTACTTCTCCATAATCACTGCATGAATTGAAAAACAGATTGTTTCAGAGTGGTCTACATGGATGTATGATTCAAGTTTTTATTTTTTATAGAAATCGGAATATTAATTTTTGATGTGTTTTTGAGGTCATTTTCATTCATTTTTGCATGATTTCCTCAATCATCTCCCCTTGCATTCATTTAATGTGTTTTACTTGTAATTTGGTGAAGAAATGTTTATGTGCAAGAATTTTGCCAAAATTTAATTTCTAGAATTTTTAATGAATTTTTTGTAAGATTGCAAAAAAGAGGGGATGCATTTTTCACACTATCAGTTTTTGTTTCAAAACTATCAAAGGAATTTTGAGGAAACTTGACAGGAAGCAAATGCTCAAATGGAACCTAAGCTGATTTTTGTGAGAAAGTTTACTTGCAGAAGGCTGGTGATCTCTTCTTCTGGTGGTACATTGTAACCGAGTTCTCTGCTCCACCAATAAAAACTGGCCGCCACCATATAACTGAAAAATTGTTGAGTGTGGCGTAAAACAACAACTCAAATTTCAAATTCTGTCACATGTATGCTTATTGCCCCACATAGTGTCAACTGTTCAACATATATAGGGGTTAACAGGACACAGCCCTTATGAGTGACTCAGATCACCAACTGTTGAAGAAAACATAAAATATTGATGTTAATTTACAAGACTTCAAATATATAACACATGGAATTCAAAGGTGTTCATTATAACTCTTTTCCTTCGAAGTATTATTTTAAATTTTAAAAAAAGCATTACCTGTGTTATCCAAAAAAGATTATTTCAAGTTTTTTCTACTTTAACAACTTGTACTTGATGTACAATAGAGCTATACACAGGCATAAAAAATGTTATATTTCTATATATTTTGTGAAAATAAGGGCAGGTCCAGTGTGGTATTCATATAAATAAATAGTAAAGTTAAATTAAACAATTGCAAGGAATAATTGCCAAACTGGGATTCTCAAGCAATTTTCACAAAATATGTAGGAATTTATGAATATTTTCCTGTGTATATCTATCTAAATATTTTTAAAAAAAATGAAAAGAAAATGCAGCTACTGACCCTTTAAATTGTCCATGAAATATCAATACATATTCATAACTTTAGAAAAGAGTATTCCCAAGGTATGCTTTCCTTGATATTCACATTTATGCACAAAGTCTTGAAATAATCGTGAATAGAAAATATTGTTCTATAGCTTCTTTCATGTTTGATCTGTTTGTTTTTTTTATGTTCAGGAACCATCTTCTAGGTTTGACATACTATAGATATTTTATTCTTGTGTGATCTGGTTTTTTTTATGTTCAGGAACCATCTGATATTTTATTCTTGTCACTGAAGAAAAACTTTTGTGATAAGAGTTATAAAATTATCTGTAGTTCTAGTAAATTGTTTTTTGTGATGTTATTTTAGATATTCAAATGACAATGGATTTGAAGAGATTCTTGTATTTTCCAAGTTTTGTGTATTTTTAGATTTCCCAATTTCGATGAAATGTTGATAAAATTCCCAATTCCATTCAACTCCCATTCCCAAAAGAATGATGAAAATCCCTGATACAATAGACCTTTTTTCCAAGTTTTTCTATTCTGCTCAATTTTGTTACAACAGTATGTTCTTGTATTACATGGCTTTAACAAAAAGTTAAGCAAGGTAGTGTATTGTTTCAGTTTACCTGTGGGAGGGAGGGAGTTAGAGAGAGAGAGAGAGAGAGACAGACAGACAGACAGACAGAGAGAGAGATGGTGGAGGGAGGCTGGGCAACACTTAGGAATCACTTTGTTAGATCACCTGAGTCACTCAGGTGACCCATTGTGAATTAGTTCAAGTCAGTACAGATAAAATATGAACGGTTTTAACTTCTCTATGAAAACTGCAAAGCCAATTGTCTTCAAATTTGATATGAAGTATTTTTAGTGTACGGGGAACTTAAATTGTAAATTTCATAATTGTTGCACCTCTGATACCTTAGAGGTGAGGTTAAAACTGCCAAAAACAGCCAAATCTTAAAAAATCTTCTTCTCAACTCCTGCACATCTTCAAAGTTAAACTAAATGCATGGTTAGAAAGAGCATGAAGCCCTCTAAAAATATTGATAAATTTAGACCTAGAAGGGAGCAATTGTTCTGCCCCTAGGGCAAGGCTAAATTTACTATATAGTAAAAATAGCCAAATTTTCAAATATCTTCTTAACTCCTGCACATGATAATGGAAAAATGAATTCATGGTTAGCAAAGAGCCTGAATCTCTCTAACAAACTGTAAAATTCATGACCCAGAATGGGGCAAGTGTTCTGCCCTGAGGGCAGGGTCAAAATTGTCATATTGTGGAAATAAACATAATTGTAGAAAATCTTCACTTTTGTGCATTATGAAGAAAGACTGAATACATGATTAGAAAGAGCAAAAAGCTTTACCATAATTGTGAAATTCGTGAACATATTTGTTGGTAATTCACAAAAAGCAGTTGATGTTTTTTTTTGAATACTGAATGATGGTTAAATCAATATATCCATAATCTATTATGAAGTATAAAGAGTACATAGTTGACACAAAAATTTCTAAAGACCAAAAAATGTGCATACTCAGGTGACCATTAAGGCCCATGGGCCTCTTGTATTGTTTTTTTTTCAGATCTGTTTTATGTGCCATTGTAATCCTGTTTATTGACCATGTTCAGGATTCTATTATTTACCTTTTATACTTTTTATTGTGTTACCAGATATTTATAGCAATGTAAATAATTACAATATGATGTCTTTGATGTCATGAGACAAACAAGGTACACTCAGGTTTATCAGTATTTGTTTTTCCCTTTTCTTTATTTGGACAGTCAAGGCTACTTGCTAGCTAACATCTTAATTTGAACTAATAAAACAGGAAACTAATAAGTCATAAACATAATTGACCAAACCATAAAAAATACATACAGTAAAACCTGTGTTTAATGGACAGTTGCCAGATTTATCAAATTGTCTTTAATAGAGAGGTGTCCGCTGAATGAAGTATGACCATTCACTGCTAAAATATTCATATATAAAAGTATTTGTTCTTGTAATCAGCTGTTACAAAGCAATGCGAGGGGAAAATATTAAGCAATAACGCAAAACAAACAGATTGTAGGAGTGTTTTTTCAAGATTCTACTCGGGACTTACAGCTTATGCTTAGTTCAAATTGGACTTGATATTTTGTTGGATCGTACAATTTGGTGGTCCTAGGGTGTCGTAGACAATTCACATCATATCCAGACAGGTTAGAACCAGTCGTAGACACTGCATGGCAGCAATACGATGTGAACATGTTGTCTGTCTTAAAACTTGAAATGGTTTGTTTGGTCTAAAGAGCGAATGTGCCTTTTATTCTTGTACAACTGTACGGTTATTGTGCAGTTGTCGTAGGTTTTGCTGCAGTCTTGGAATAAAATACAAGACAACCGAAAGGTAATAATGCAATTGCTGTGAGGCTTTTGCAAATTAAATGTAATGGTTTTTTGACTACAGAATCATCTAAAATTGTATGACAATTGTGCGTGTGTCTTGAGGCAGTCATGCAGCTGCCCTGCGAACTGCAAAATCGCAAAGAAAATGTGCATGTTGAAAATTTAGTTTGCGACTTTGCAACAACCCTGTGGCTTTGCGAATTTGTATGGAAGTCTTGAGGCTATCGTACAGAACACATTTTTTCCCTCAAAAAAATGTTTGTAGATAGGTGTACGGCTGCTGCAAGGCTGATGTGAACTAGGCTCAAGAGAGAAATTGCCTTTGGCAATGGAAATCGATCATATTTGGGCCAACAATTTTGTCCGTTGTCCGGATAAGGGAGATGTCCATTTATTTAAAACAGATGCTAGTAGTCTTATATAATAATGTAAATTGGAACTTAGACAAATTGTCTGTTATTGCAGGGTGTCTGCTGATTCAAGGTGTCCATTATTGCAGGTTTTACTGTACATGAAAATAAAGTTTTGACTTTACATACTGCCTGTGAAAGAATACCTTTGAAAATGTAAAAAAAAGAAAAAGAAAAGAAAATTGTGGACAAATCCTAGGGTGATAACAATTGTATATGCTTAACTAGATGTATGGTAATCTACCCAATAATGAGCCATGCCCCTGTAATTCAGATTTACTCACCTCTTTACACACAGTCAAGAATCTTTTCTAACTGGTTGATGAGGAGATATGGATCAGAAAAAAAAGTAATACTAATAGTTTATTTCTAGCCACCAGCAACAGAAGAAAGTTGATAGGTGTCCTTGTTAATAACTACAGCAACTATACCACTGTGCCTTATATATAACATCAGTTTGACTCTTAAGTGGTCCCAATAAGCACCCACCCCCTTTTCCATTTTCTTTAGTGCCCTGAACACTTATTGGGTAGAATATTTTAAATTGGTTTTTTTTTTGGTTTTTTTTTCTTTGTTTTTGTTGTTTTTTTTTATTTGGCCAGGTCAGAATTTCATGATCTTAATTAAGCTACATGATTTGTGAGAAATTATGCCAGAATAACTGCAAATGGTGAGTAAAGTTTTTGTTTCAAAGCAATGCCACTTACAATTACATTCCACAATATGATGGTGCTATAAATATTTGTAAATTTTAATTCTCTTCTTTTTTTTCAGAAAAAGTTGCAATAAAGATTCTAGATAAAACAAAACTAGACCAGAAAACGCAAAGACTGTTATCTCGCGAAATATCGAGCATGGACAAATTACATCACCCTAACATCATACGTTTATATGAAGTTGTAGAAACATTAGCCAAACTTCACATTGTTATGGAGTATGCTGGTGGAGGTGAACTCTTTACCAAAATATCAAATGAAGGAAAGTTTCCTGAACAAGAAGCCAAACATATATTTGCTCAAGTCATCGCTGGTGTAATGCACATGGTAAGTATTGGGTGTTGAATTTTTATATATTTAACCCATCAACCCCAGAAAAAAATGGACTCCTCTGTAAACAAAGACTTAGACCAGTCCAATTGTGTCTTTTGGGTCAAATAGGTTAAATAGTTTTTGAAGTAGGAGACAAGTTAAAGTAAGGTAGCCAGCAAAAACATAAAGCTGAACTTTGTGTATACAGTAGATAAACATTGGGAGTCTATTTTATCAAGAAGTTGTAAGTGATTTGATCTGAAGAGAAAACTTTGGACTGTTTTATCAATGTCACACCTTTAACTCAGGTCTTACAGTATGTTTGCATATTTTCAAGTAAGATTTTTGCTACAGTTACAAAGATAAATTATGACACATACAAAATTAACCTAAGTCTAGCGTATGCACTGCATCTGGGAAGTCATTAAGACCTGATGTGATTTAGTTCTGAGTCACAAATCCTTATTCTTTGTAAAACGGTTGCAAATCGTAAGTATCACTCTATGGTCCTAAGACTAAGTCTAAAACTTTGAATCTTTTATAAAATGTGCCTCAGCAATTTTCGTAATAGAAAGAAAGCAGCTGAAAACTTTGCAATCAGATTTTAATGGAAACTGCCAATAGAATTTGTTGGCTATTGGCCTCTATTAACAGGTCTGCATTTTATTTGTACAATAATTTCAGATTTTTCATAAGAAATGATAAAATGTCTGTTAAAACTAAATCATGAGATATATCACAAATTGATTTCATCTTCTATAAATATTTCAAATATGTATTTGAAAAAAATGTACCACTTTATTTTTATGATTAAAATTTATATAATTTACATTTCACCTTTGAACATTGTAACATTTGAGGGTGTGATTGAGTCATGTTTATCACACCCCACCTGCTTGGTGATAAAAGGACCTCACACATTCTAGCAAGTGACAAATTAATTAGTCTCTGCTGGGGTGTATTCTTTTGGTCATGAGAATCAATTATGGATCACTCCAACTGTTTTCGTTTGATAAAAGTTTAAATCCAGGATCAATTCTGCCTCTCCGTTTTAGACCCAGGTATAGTAATTGGAAGAGATCACATGACAAGATGATGCAAAGTTGAGAAAATGTTCACTGTTCGTATCTAGTAGATCGTCCATCTCTTTTATTTTCAAGGCTGTTCTATTTTCAATTAAGTGAACATGTTACCATTACTTCTGGATCAAATCTCTTGCATTTTTTTTTTAAAATTCTGGATTACTTCCTTAAAATAACCAATAAAACATAAACAGAAGCAGTCCTGGAGAAAAACAAATCCAGGACTAGTCCATTTTTGCTTATTTGTGCATCGATTACAGAGAGCTTCGGGATTATATATAGTATAAGTCACATTTGCTAGCCACAGTTTCTCATCTACCTGAGTTTCACTATACCTGTGTACTTAAAGTTGTCCAAAATATCTAGTGAAATTGAAATTTGGACAAAAAATGTTGTATTTTAGGATTTCTAAGAGTATACTATATAGTTTTTATCATAACAGCTGTAACTGAAATTGTTTTTCTAAATACTAAAAGCAAATAAGAACATCTAAGTCTGCAAATATACACAGAAGATTCTTGTTATCTTGAAACTTATGGCATCACCCCATTTACTTCAAGATATCTGAAATGTGTCTGTGTTTCTGTCTATCTGTCTGTCTGTATGTCCGTCGGTCTGTATATCAGTATACCAGTATGTGTACGTGAGTGTGATTCATCTAATTTTTGCTTCTAGCAATCAAAACACTATTTTAGTTACAGCTGTTTTAATCAATTATTTTCATAAAAACAGATTTTTCATATTAAACACATTTTAAATAACCTATTTAACCAAGCTGTTGAATTCTGCTCTAATGATTACATTGTTCTTCCATTTGATGAAAGGTTTCACACGATTATGGTAGTAGTTTATTTATGATTGGAAGCTAGAACACATAGAAACTGTCCAAACAAAGTATACTAATTGCATTCCAATAACAATGTCTATTAATTATTCATACTCTGTAAGCTGTGTCCAATTTACTCCTTTACAGTGTAATATATGAGCTAGAAATTTGTGTCATTTCAGTTGAATAAATATTTGTTTTATTGACACTCTAAAGTGCATTCAAGAGTACATTTCCAAAAAGTGCATTTTGACAAAATGGCAGACATTTTAGTATCAGAAGTAGCAGACCCTGCTAACCGAACCCTCTTAATGCCCATAAACCCATGATTTTATAGTTGATTTTATGTACAGCAACCTTTTAAAGCTTTCACATGTATATCTTATTTTGTTTAAGTATTTTTAAATATTATAGTGTAATTTGACACAGAAAACTTTCCGAAATGTCCCTCTGATTTAGTGCCTGTGTTTTTGTGTTTATTCAGCATCAAACAAAAACTCTATAACTTGAGGTTGTAAAAAATCTCAATGTTAACCATGTTAATAAAGATCAGCCTTTGTTACAATGTTCATATTGGAGTGTGTGCTCAAACAGTTATTATAAAAGGTCAAATATTTATTATAGTAGGTCAACAATAATTGTCACAACCACTTATCCACCTTTGCCAAAGAAATTAACTTTTATCAAGATATTGAGCTAATATAAAACATATTTTCTGAGAATGATTCCACAATTATTTAGTAGTTAATGCAATCTTTGAGTATGACAGATCCTATAGCAAACATTTCATTTTACAATCTGCTGTTTAGATTTATTTTATTGAGTTGATTTTGTAATCAAAAGTGCCAAGGGTTAATTCTAAGTTTGACATACAGTAGAACTGGTCTTGAAAGACCACTCTTATGAAAAAACCACCTGTCTTCTTAGACCACATTCTAAAAACCACTTAGTTAAATAATCCTTTACATTAAATCTCTTTCGAGAGAACACCTGTCTTGAGAGTCCGAGACCATATGTTAGTGGCAGAAAGGGTGGTCTTCCAAGACCGGTTCTACCCTACTGGAAAATAATTTACAAGACCTTATGTATTTTCTGTATAAATGAAATTGAAGTCAATCATGATTTTTTACGTTCATTGGTATCCACTTTATTTATAGCCATCAAAATATTTCAAAAAGATTATACAAAGCGTTAAATTATTGAAAACCAATGTAAAATAATGATGTGCAAAGCCTTTTAAATATACATGTATTTGCCTCCTGTTTACTCCTTTGCAACACAGACTCCCATACCTGTTTCATCTACATACATACATGTATTAGTCGTTGCTTCCAAATTTTATGTTTTTGTACCTTTTTTCATGATTCTATATTGGCGGAGTGGTTAGAGCATCACACTTTAAACCACTGAAGTGTCTCACATCTAGTCTAAGCACAGGTTCGAGGCTAGCTTAAACCTAAGCTCATGTTGTTAGAAGGTCAACGGTCTTTTCCCATGTACATTGTATGTAACTGGGCTCTTTCCTCCTCCATCAAAAACTGACGGCCACCATTTAACCATAAAATTGTTGAATGTGGCATTAAAACACCATTCAAACAAACAAACAAATTATGCAGAGTTGGTTTTGGTGTTAGGGATATCATAATTGGCAAATGGTGCTGTAATCGTATTTATTTTGTGAAGTAAAATTTTAGAATTTAACAGTTATGTAAGCAGTAATATGCATGTCAAACTTGAGCAGTTTTACATCAGTGAATTATACGGTTTACATTTAATTTCTTAATTTTCAATTTACTAACGAATATGGTAGATAGAAATACCAAATGCTGTATACATAATCTCATTCTCTGATCTCAGGCTGGTGAAAGGAAGAGCTATATCAGAGTTTATTTACACTAATGTGTATTTTGTCATGACAAAGAAAAGGGGTATTGATTGGTGACACCCAAATTTAATGTGTATACCTGAATAAAAAGTACACAAATCTGAATACAGGTAAACACATTTGTAAATACAGTACCATGGAAATAAGTTTTCTATCATTAAAGACATACCCTGTAGTTGGACTAGGCTATGTCATTGATTTCATGTAGAGTCCAATGTTTTTAGGGGGGTGTGCAAGTCTTTCAGTTCTTTTACATGTAGATTGTACTGGATATACAAATTGATACACATAATATACTTTTTATATGCTTTTTAAGTTTGGTAGTTTTTTTTTTTCATCTTTTGAGCTCTTGATCACTATAACATTAAAGTATCAACACATTTAAATACATTGTACATTTACTAAGTCTAAATAAGAGGATTGTAAGAATATATATTACATCATGTATTGTCAAGATTATTTTTACCCAAATTGTACTTGTGACCTATATGTTCCATTGACTAATTTTAAAAGATCTTATGTACTGGTTATGTGAACATGTATATCATTGATACCGTTTAGAATCCCTTTAACCACCTTTAAGGACTCACATTTGGGCCTGTCTATGTTTTGATTTTAAGTAGAGTCCATTATTGTTCAGGGATGTGTTAAGGTTTCAATGGTTTTGACTGAGCCTTATACACAAGAGCCGAAACAAATATAAAAAATCAGTTTTTTAATATCTTGGATGACCTTTAGTTTCATATTTGAATATTTGTAGTTTTCTTCATGACTTTGTATTTCTGTGTTTTTCAAATTTCAATACCCACGGATAAATCAAAATACATGTACATGCCAATCACAGTTTGTGTGTAATTCACAAGTAGGTACATGTATGCAATCATTCGGCATAAGAGATTTAATAATCAAGTACAATGTATTTAAAACATTAGTTTTATAAAGACTTGACCTTACTACAAGAAAATCTGTTTAAGAGTATCGTTAATGGAAAGTTCTCCCATATCAGAGCTTTCTATGCCAATTGATGATGACTAGAGTCCTAGGCTGTTTTGGGGTCTTGTTACGAAATGCGAAAATGACTTGTATTTCCCCAAAAATATGCAAAAATTCTCAATTTGGAATTTCAAAAAATAAAGCATCGATTATTTTCGATCAGAAATCTCAAATGTCATACATTTTCTCAATTTTTCGACCTTTGACCCAGAATTTAGGGGGTAGGAAATTCCTTGGTCTACTGGTACCAGACATGTAACCAAACATTTGTTTCAATTCTATCATACACTGTATTATTGAATGATAGTTCCTTTCCTGCATAGATAAGAAATATTAATGAAAGTTCATTTGACCATTTATTCATATGAGCATTTTCTGCCAGGTGACTGTAAACTGACATGAGCATTTTCTGTCAGGTGACTGTAAACTGACATGAGCATTTTCTGTCAGGTGACTGGAAACTGACAAGAGCATTTTCTGTCATGAGCATTTTCTATCAGGTGACTATAAACTGACATGAGCATTTTCTATCAGGTGACTTTAAGCTGACATGATACACACAAATGCATATAAATAAAACATTACAACTCTGCTCAATGAGAAATAAGTAAGTTTTGATTTGTGCACACTGGAATTGACCTATTGTCTAACACATGGCTGTCCATGTGATTTTTTGACGTCATTCAATTATAATGTCAGACCACACAATTGTTTGACGGGCCATTTAATTGTGACGTCATAATGGAAAAGTTTGCCAAAAGGTGCCATGTCAGGCATTTGGCGATAGGTCAATAATGAACCAATAAAAACGTTTACATGTATATAGGAAGAAGACTTCAAAAAGGCTTTTAAACTGCAATCTTTTATATAATGCGTAATATTTTCTGGGAAGGTCAAGGTCACACTAATTATTTATTCTATGCCTAATGGCATCTTTTGAATCCAGCATTTAAGCTTTCACAAAGATTTACTCTTAATGTGTTTTTCATCCAGAATGTGCATCTATTTATCTGAAATGTGTTATACATACAATACATTCGTTTCCACATGTCTGATTTAATGATTAAATTATCCCGTTGACCTTTACAGAAAGTCATTTCTAACAATGATGATTTTCCATACAATTCGCTGTTCAACTTAATACAGCATGCTGTCCAATATTTCTGTGAATCTAAATAAATTAAAGATACATAGTTAAATAAATCAAAATTGACTCAGAAAGTTTGTCATATTTTGATAACCACAAATCTTATAAACAGTAAAACCTCGTTATACTGCCAACAATTGTTCAGCCCAAATTTGGCATTATTAAGTGTTTTGGTGATAGGAAGATAGAAACCTTTAATGAAATTATTGGGAAAAGTGGACTGTGAAAAACTGTGACATAAAGCAAATGAAAGAATGGCATTATAAAGAGGTTATACTGTATATGATAATCACAGATACTTTGTATCACTGAGAATTGGTTTTCTTTGTATCATACTCACAGTTTTTAAAATCCATCAGGTTTACTTTGATCCTTCATAAACAGCAATCAATAATAATTATATTTAGATTTAACAGACATTTATTCACTGAGTAAGGGATTTTCTACATAAAATAAGGAATTATGGACTAGCAATATCTCTGTAATTCTGTATGTGTGGGTGGGAGTAATAACTTATAGGTCTGTGTGTCTGAACACTTGATATCAAAACCTAATATAAAAAATAATGATAAATTTATTTGGGATTTTATTTGTTGTCAAATGGATCCAAGGTCACCATTTGCCTTGGAAATTTTTGTCTGTGTCAATTTGTGTGTGAGGCTTCATGTAGCTGCATTTAGTTCTGCTTTGTCAGAAAACTGCTTAGATTATCACATTAAACATAATAATAGAAACATAACATTCAGTTTTTACCTCAGTGGTCATCTTTGACTCTGACTTTGGAAGTAAAATGTTTGGTGAAATGGCCAACCACAATTAAGTGGTTACTCATGGGTTTTTTTTAAAGAATTAAATTTTTGTCCAGTTGTATGTATATGGTCCCTTTTTTTTATCCAGTCAAACATATAAATCTGTGTTCCGATGCAGATCTTTGGAATTTTCGACATTTATTTTAAATGGATTTCTTTTCAACCAATTCAAAATTCATATTTGACACATACTGATAAATAATAGTAAAGCAGAGCAATTTTGGAATTTGATATCTGATACAGAAAAATTTATAGGCCGGAGGGGTCCCATTATACATGTAGTTAGCTTTAAGCCTTTAAGCTAAACCCGCAATATTCAATATCGCATAAAACATTGATAACAATAAACACATGGATATTGATTTAATTTTGTATTTTTAAAATTGCATTAAATAAAACTACCATCATCTCAACATGGAATCTTTTTAGCTCTTATGCCAAAATTTTGTAAAAAATACAAACTTGTAGATTATGGGGATATTATCGGTTAAGGTTATTTCTTATGTTGATAAACTTCTCAATTTTATGACATGTTTGTTTAAAGTTCAAGTATACACTGAAAATCACCCTTTAATGAGGCATGCCCTGTTTCATTGTTGTGTTATACAGTTACCATAGAAACATTTGTGTGGAGATAAACTTTGGTAATTTTGAACTTACCCTAACAACTCAGATATTTTATAGTCGCTGTAAGTGACGTTACTTAGATCTTATTGTATGTGTATTCCATAAATTAACCCTATACAAGTGTTTTGCATTAAGGAAATGCCAAAATAACTGCATGTGAAAATACCTATGTTTACAGTATCTTGTGTTACAATAAATTACCTGGTAGTGACTAGTTCCTTTGCCAAGCACTCGGCATTGGAAGTGAAAGTTATTGGTCTTTTGGATGAAACTTGAAACCAACGTCCCATGTCACAGAAGGCATGGTACGTAAAGAACCCTCACTGCAATGGCGTCAGTCCATAGCACAGGCCAAAATTTTTAGCACTTCACTTAAAGCTGCCGACATCTCAATATAAATGAAAGATGCTTGACGGGGTGTAAATCAACAAACAAAACAAAAAATTACTTATGTGTAGTTCAGAAAATCAAAGTTGTACATTACAGTAAATTATGTTTTTAAAAAAGACTTTTGGCCATTGAAAATGAGTTTTGACCACAGAATTCTTTGCCTAAAAGCCAAAGGTACCACTTTCCAAAAGAATTGTTCTTGATAAGAATTGAACAGTTTTCCCCATTTTATATATATGAAAAACTGAAGAAATTATTATAATGATAATACGGTACTTAAATAGTTATATATATATTTTTTTTTCTTGCAGCACAAACATTTAATTATTCATCGAGATCTCAAGGCAGAGAATGTGTTCTATGCTGGACCAAGACTTGTCAAAATAGGAGATTTTGGATTTAGTACTCACTGTAGACCAGAAGATACACTTAATACTTTTTGTGGATCGCCACCTTATGCAGCTCCAGAACTTTTTAAGGACGAGAGTTACTATGGAATTTACGTAGATATTTGGGCCCTTGGAATAATGCTGTACTTTATGGTAACGGGTTCTATGCCATTCAGGGCGGACACTGTTGCAAGGTTAAAAAAATGTATATTGGAGGGATCATATACAATACCCTCGTATGTGTCGGATAGTTGCCAATTTTTAATTCGAAGTATTCTGAAACCAGTGCCTCAGGACAGGTTCACCTTAACTGAAATTAAAAATGGTGAATGGCTGGAAGGCCAGGAGTTTCCCGAAGAATTAGAACCGTACAATGTGAATCCCGGTCGAGAAAGATCTAATCAGTCAGAAGAAGAAAGGGACACGCGCAGAATTTTGTATGAATTAGGTATCACTGATGAACATCTGAAGTCTCAAGGGCATCGGGATTCTCGCAGTAGTGTCACGGGAGCTTACAGGATTGTTTTACATAAAGTACAAAAGAAACGATCTGGATTTTCGGACACAGAAAATGATGCAATTCAGGAAAATCAGACCGAGGCTAGGAGGACGTTTAGTCCACCTAAAGCCAAACAAGAGTCAAAATTTTGTGTTATATTATGATAGTTTTTATTGTTAACTTAATTCCAAACAAGAAATGTTGATGCCACAGTATTTCAAATGGTGCAATGAACAAATAATCTCTTGTAGATGTTATGGATACAGAAGTTACAAAATTATACGTTATATCACAAGCATTACTATATATATATACTGTATACATGCAAATTTTCGCCTCTGTTTATTTTTGTTGTTTTTTTTTTTTCAGCAAAAAATATATTCACTTCATCTTAATTTCGCCCTAAATATCCATAGTTTTATGGATGATATCTATGTTTGTGCTTCAGTTATTTAGATTGCAAATGTTGTTTCCATTTCAAATTTGTCCTCTCATCTAAGGGCGAAAATGAAGCACAAATTTCCAGTTATACAGTAAATATATATATATGTCCTCATGTCACCTAGACAAACACATGGCCAACTTCATATTTTTTTATTTATGAATCTGAATTGATGTAACTACAAACTGTTAATACTGAAAATTTGTGTACAAAAAACTGCATAGCAATTTACATGTGATACACATATGTTGAAATTAAACATTACGTATCAAAATCTGATCTATTATCTAAACTACAATTTGCATATCTGTGACACCTAAGGGAGATAACTATTTGATACATTTCTTCTACTGAACTAGTAGAGGGATATTAGCATAGGTTTGGCCTGGTTAATTAGCCAACCTCAAATCTGTATCCTTAAAATACTGTGTTGAACTAACAATCCTATATTTGATATACCTCAAATTTGTAAAATTTTGGTCTAAAATTTTACCGTGCTTGCTTTAAAATTTCATGCCCATTGCCACATATTGTAAGCACTTATTTTGGGTGAAAAGAACAGATGGGACTTGGTGCATGTACAAAAACTGTCAGATAGTGAGAAGACATATATACATGTGTTTCTGTATGTCTTATAAAATGATATATCATATCATTTCAAAACCATGAAATGGATGTGAAGTTCTTAATAGTCTATAAACTCGAGCCACAGAATGTCTAATATCAACCATAAGATAAATAAAATTTCCAAAAATGAAAGAAAATAAAATGTTCGGAATCTTTTACTGTCATTGTTGTATTGAATTCAAAGAGGAAAATAGAATATATACCAAATATTTTATATTCAAAACTGAAGTATTTCTACATTCTGTTGTGTAATGTGATAAGAAAATGACCCTTTTTACAAAGAAAATCTGTTTCCTCAAGACAAATTAGGTTCAGTAACACATTTCTACCTACAGTACACTAGAAAATTGAAACAACCAGTCATTGCAACAGAATTCACTCAATCCTTACGAGTAATTGTTTTTATGGCACATTTGGAAGTTTTTGCCTTCTTTGAATTATTCAAAAATTTACTTCAAACTTTAATTTTTGAATAGTTTTAAGTGTAAAATGAGTTAATTTTTTCAAATTTGACCATTCATCTTGGGTAACAAAATGATCAACTCCTTTTTTCAGTAAATAACCTTTCAACTTTTATGGGTCATATATACATGTACTTTACGTTATATTTATCTAGTCACATGCTCTCATACAAATGCCTTTTCTTTAACTTCTCAGGAAACTTTGTAGAATTTATAAAGATATATATGGAATCATACTGCCCAGATTTTTACCCCTCAGTTAATTTCATCTTTTTTTATGACTCTAGATCTATATAATGAAATGATTTCTCATTCACAAAAATGGGAAAACAGATGTCCTATCTCTTCTGTAAACATTTTCCAGTTGTGCATTGTGTATGTAGTAAAGTCCATATAATCTGACGGGGTGGAGTCTTGTGAACACTTTCCTGACCGGGATGAGTTTAAATTTTAGGTAGTTAAAGCATAACAACATTAAAATTACATGGGCAAGAGTACTTGTTCTTCATTGTCAGCATATCAGTGAGGAACAAAGCGCTTTTCCTGTGAAGCTTGTCATCACCAAAAGGTGAGTAGAATCATCCGTATGATAATCAGAGGTTACTCTGCCCCACCAAGTTATAGGAATGGACAATAAAAAGTATGAAAAACTGAAACTCTGCTGCTTTGTATTGGGTGACCTACAGGAAATTCAGATGTAAGAAAAACTTGACTGTGCACAATTCAAAGATAAATATTCTTAGAATGGCATTGTTTTCCAACAAATTTAGGTCACTTGTGTCATATTAACTACGATAATAAACATTTCTGACTTCTCAAAATCCCCAGGTTCAATTCACGTCAAATTTGATACATAGACTACATGTAGAAAAAGGTTAAAGACAACAGCAATTTAGAATTCTGTGACCCCATATTCAGAGAATTACGTAGATAAGGTGAGAATCCAGGTTACAGATAAGGTCCTTTTGACTTCCTGTTTTTCTGACACAATTTTTATCTAGGTCATCATATTGTAAGTACATAATATATGGTGTATAGGTATTAAAATGACCTCCATTTGACCATGACCGATTAACCAATGCAGAGACATACATTCTGTGTACTTTAACAGTTCTAATTTTCATATATACATTTTGTGTGTTAATTTTTTTCTGTTGACAGAAAATAAAAACAATACAGTTCAGTTCAAAACATTAAATGACAATGATAAAGTTAGACATGCATTTACAATAGCTTGTCTTAAGTTTTATTATCTCCGTCCAACTCTGTGTTTTCACTATGTTAAACAGATACCACTTGTATGACAATCAATGCACATATATATTTGTATATTGATCAGTTTGTGTTTTCTTCAAACAACATGTAAAATAAATCAATACTCTCTCTTTAAGGCATTTCAGTGTGTTTACACTTCAGCAGCAACATTATCATTTCTGTTTTGATTATTGTTATTTATTTTTTTTATCTATTTATCTATTTTTGTTTTACCCCACACACTCACACTCACTCACAAACACACACACACTTGCCCACTCATACAGAAACACACACACACACATATATACAAACACACTCTCCCACATCCACAATCATGAGGCTGAAATCTGTACTAACACAGATATTTGAGACTGAATATTCATTGCTGTAAATGTGAGGTGTTCTCTAAAGAGAGCTGGTCTTTAGGCAAGGTTCCACTGTACATGTGTATGACGTACATTGTAATAATGATCTCAACTAGATTAGAATTCAGAATCAATACAGATTTTATTCTGAGAAACTTATGAAATTTGAATTAAAAGAGAGCAAAAGATACAAAGCATAGAGTTATTATTTATGGACCATTTATGGGCACCTATCTTTACCGTAAATTGGGATATTTTGGCATCGCTAAAATTTGGCCACTTTGGTCATAAAATGATAGGTTAGTTTTTGGTCAGTAAAATTTTGGCCATTTATGTTTATATCATGTTTCAGTTTGGTCTGTCATCTTGTTGTTTTAAACATCCCAGGTGTTTGAAATATCAAAATATTAAGAAATGCCATGAGAACAGTTAGAATTGATGAGGCACATGGTACCTAATTAAGTTTAACATCCACACAGTGTTATTTTAAATAACCCTTGTTTGTTAATATATAAAACACTCAAATAATTTTAAAAAGTACCTGTAGAAGCACATATGTACACATATGTACATATTTTGGATAGATTAATTTTGTCCATTTTCGTAGGGTGGCCAGATTGGCCAAAATTAAACAATGGACAAAATACCTCAATATACAGTAATGGCTACTTTTGTTTGTTCCTTTGAATGGTCTTTATGGACAAGTTTGACTGTATATGTATATCAGGCTCATATCTTGCCAAAGTTTTCAATCAGGTATTCGGAGATGTGTAAAACATTTTCAGTCAGACTTCTCATTTTTATTCCATGAAAATGATAATGATGACGATGATGATACTTAAAAGTCTAATATTTAAAAAACCAGAAACTTAAATAATCAAATTTAATTTAAAAGTGATTCAAGTGTTATTTCTAAAATGATTTAGTTTGATTATATACTATTTCTATGTATTTTATAATAAATTATTGTTTTAGATAAAATTATTGATATGAAATTATATACTAAAATACAGTGGAACCTTGCTATTTAGACCACCTACATCACTTACTGAATGTGGTCTGATTATAGCTAGGTTTTCTCTTAATTGAGGGGCTGGACTCCTTTTATTTTAAAGACTGAGTATATATGGTTATAAATTTGAGATGTTCTCCCAGGTGAGACGATCTTTTGGAGAGTTTCAAACTGTTTTTTAAGTATCTCGTGCTCTAACGATACAAATTTTTCAGAAATGTAAAAATGAAGTGTAAAATTAATCATGGTTATGTACAGAGTTTGTCAACGGCCAATGTTTTGTATGAATTCAAGCTATTATTTTTAAAAGATGGTTTATTTATATAAACAAAGAAAACCGTTTTACCAATACATTTTATATATCTTTGTAGATCTTTTGTTTCTACTGTACCTGGATCACTAGGTTAATTTTTCAGTAGTTAAATATCGACTTGCACTAGAAGTTGACAAGAAAATGTTTCGATTTTCATTGTAGCCAGGACTAAGTACACAATATATATGGTATAAAGGTATGTTTCCCTCACTTGAGATTTTTATAGTTTTTTTTATTACAGTTTAAATATGTAGGTCTTTGGTTTCATTTCATAAATCATCTGAAACTGATTAAGACAAGGCTGTTTTTATTGTTGCTGAAGGTACTTTAGTAACACCTTACAATAGTTTAGTATCCGTTTTTTTTATCATATTTTTCTTTTTTGATACTGTTGTTGAACTTTTTATGAAATTTAAGATAAATTATTTTGTTTGAAGCAAATAGATTTTCTTACATGAAAGTTTCTGTAAATTGATTTCAAGGTCAAACTAATTTTGCATGGAGCTCTAAACACTGCAACCTTCTTTGATGATACAAGTACACATATTTGGTTTTTATCCAACAAAATAATTTCCAGTAGATAATGTCAGCAATTTTCTATTTTTTTATGTGTATTTTCCACATAATGGCGAAGTAGGTCTAGTATAAATCTTAACAAATTAAATCTTGGGAGTCCTGTTATTGTTTGTTTTTTAGTCACATTGTGTTTGGTTTGGTATAGACACTAGGAACTACTAATTGTTTATTTACATTTATCTGAATTAATTCTGTATTTGCAAAATATTGTAATGTTTTTAGTGAAACTGGGAAAATTTGCACTAAAATTGTATCATATCTTAAGTTTGATTTATATCTGTGTTTATTTTCTGTGGTCCGCTGTTTTGGTTTTTTTGTTTGTTAATTTTCCATTTTTATGCCCGCACTATAAAATTTCTATAAACTGCAAACATCAAAATCTCATAGATCGGCTTTTATACAGCATATTTAAAAATCATGAAAATGAAAACCCAGCAAAAATATTACTGATAAGATCACAGATCCACTGTCCGAGTGCATATTTCATACCATTGGTAGCCGTTGATGTTGTCATTAAAATACAGGGCAATAGATCAGTAAAGTCACTCAAAATTGAACTACAATTTACTTTGGAATCTCGTTGTCTAAAAGTTAATGGGTCACCCCTAATACTTTGAGATATCTGGAATTTGAGGTAACCAAAATTTTAATCAACGTATATTTATCTATCAATCAATATCGGGACCAGCTGTTCAACTTTGATATTACCAAAATTTCAGCTAATCATATTCCGACATAACGAGATTCTACTGTGTATATAATTTTACAAAATTTTGTCGGACGGATGATCAAACCTCCTGTCAGTCAATATACAGTGACATCAGTTATCTGCATTAGTAAATGCAAAAGTGATCAAGTTTTATAGCAAACATAATGCAATGAGATCTCCCAGAATCAATCACCCTCTTTATAGGTCTTTTTTGTACAGCATCAATTATGGGTATTGGACATGAGAATTTTAATTATGCAGAGAGAGAGAGGGATAGCATAATATTTGTTTATTGTTTTTTACAATCAGGGTAAAGAAATTTTTAATGTATTGTAGTTAAATGTCAAAGTACTAGATCAAATTTTCTCAACAAACCGGCACATGGATAGTGGCTGGGCATACCAATATAAAGATGTGAAATGATATAGGCCTAATATATATCTAGAAGTTTTCACTCCTGTTTAATTTTCGCTCTCTTTGTCCTTAGATGAGAGGGCAAATTTAAAATGAAAGCAAAATTTTCAAGCTGAATGATTGAAGCACAGATAAAAATGTCATCTGTGACTCTATTGTTATATAGGGCGAATTTAAAATGGTGTGAATATGTCATAAGAGGGCACAAATAACCAGGGCAAAGATTAACAAGTACATGTATACAGAATGGATAAATGCACTGATATGTACTAGGGAAAAAAGTAAATTTTATGGAAACTTTTTGTACTGGTAGTATTGTATTGTCATTCTATTTTATGCTTTTGAAGAATTTTTCTTTTTATAAAAACTATATTTTCAAGCAGTTTTATGACCAGCAAATTTTCACAGCTTTAATATGCAATTATAGATTGAACAAGTTTAATTTAATCTACTTTAGAGGTGTGGCTATTTTAAAATTGTTAAAGATATTATCATCTGAAATATATATGATATTTATTAATCTGCAAAAAAAGTGAAATGTCTGAAGAATATCAACAAGAAATGAAAAATATATCCAGGAAATTTTAATTAGTAACAATGAAATAATGTATATTGCCTAAATCTCTAATATATATGTTGAATTTTGCCTGTTATCGTAAGTATTGTTTTGATAATTCTTATTTTTAACTCATCAACTCCTAAAGTCACTACTTGGATCTGCCCATTTCAAAGAATGGTTGAGTCTACTGTCAGAATTAAGGGCTGTGTGATTTAGAATTACAATTTTTTTATTTACATGCAACATAAACTTGTTCACCCTGAATTATGACAGAAGACCATACTGTTTACTAATTTGGGTGAGTCTAAATCTGACTATAGGGTTTGATGTGTCAAGCAAGATATCTGTGATCTGAAAGTGCACAGTTGTTTTTAGTGTGTATTTGTGATGTGCATACATTTACCGGAAAATACAAATTATTTTCCTCTGATATTTATTGTCCATGAATGTTAAATTTTCAGGGTTTATTTTTGCAAAGTATTTTGAAAGATAAAAATAAATCCACAACAAAGTGCCTTTTAATTGTTTTTATTTAAAAATGTATTTAAAATGCAGAAGAGTTGGTACATGGTACAGTGGGTCAAGTACACCCAGTGCGTTTGGTCTATACAGGGGTTTGTAACCAATCAATACTGAATCAAGTACACCCAATGTTATCTGTTGGGTCTATACAAAAGGCTTTTAGCCAATGTATACTGAATCAAGTACACCCAAAGTCATGAGTTGGGTATAGATGGAGGCTTTAAGCCAATACATGTACATGTATATGCAGTGGTAGTTTTATGCAGGAACATAAAATGTACACATTCTGCATTTCATTGGGAATATAACACAAAGTTAACATCTCTTTGGACAATATTGCACAAACTCAACATCACCTTGGTCAATATAACACAAAGTAAACATCACCTTGGATTTGTTTGTTTGTTTATTGTTGTTTAACGTCCCACTCAAGAATATTTCACTCATATGGAGACTTCACCAAATGCGGATGAAGGGCTTCAAATTTTTGGCTTCACTTAATTTGAGCAGTGGCCTTATGCTCGGCACTTATGGCCATTGAGCAGTGAGGGTTCTTACCGACTGATGCCCGAACACACCTACAATGTGACAAGGACAATAGACCTCCAGTTTTGGACTGTCTCATCACCTTGGACGAAAGACAGTCAAACCGACCTTGGACAACATTACCGGCAGGACTCACGATCCAGAGTCGAGCGCGCTACCGACTGAGCCAGGCCGAACATCACCTTGGACAATATAACACAGTCAACATCACCTTGGACAATTTAACACAGTCAACATCACAATAACAGTCACAAAGTCAACATCACACAAAGAACAATATTACACAAAGTCAACATCACCTTGGACAACATTACACAAAGTCAACATCACCTTGGACAACATTACACAAAGTCAACATCACCTTGGACAATATAACACAGTCAACATCACCTTGGACAATATAACAGTCAACATCACCTTGGACAACATTACACAAAGTCAACATCACCTTGGACAATATAACAGTCAACATCTCCTTGGGCAATATAACACAAAGTCAACATCACCTTGGACAATATAACACAAAGTCAACATCACCTTGGACAATATAACACAAAGTCAACATCACCTTGGACAATATAACACAAAGTCAACATCACCTTGGACAATATAACACAACAGTCAACATCACCTTGGACAATATAACACAAAGTCAACATCACCTTGGACAATATAACACAAAGTCAACATCACCTTGGACAATATAACACAAAGTCAACATCACCTTGGACAATATAACACAGTCAACATCACCTTGGGCAATATAACACAAAGTCAACATCACCTTGGACAACATTACACAAAGTCAACATCACCTTGGACAATATAACACAGTCAACATCACCTTGGACAACATTACACAAAGTCAACATCACCTTGGACAATATAACACAAAGTCAACATCACCTTGGACAATATAACACAAAGTCAACATCACCTTGGGCAATAAGATGCAAAGTCAGAATTTCATTGGACAGTATGGCACATTGTCAACATCTCCTAGGACAATAAAACACAAGAATCTGTATCTCATTGGAAAATATGACACAAGAGTCAGTATCAGTTTGAAAAATATGATGCAAAATTCTGTCTCATTGAACAATGTGACAAAGTCATCCATCTCATTGGACTATCTGCAATTACGTGTTGACAATATTGTTTAGCCCGTACACTGGGCTATAAATCAGATCATTAGGTTTGCTGTGGGTATAGTTCCTATATAGTGATCCCACTGGACCAGTGTAGTTCCACATAAAATCAGAACTAAGATTTATTACTTTACAAATCACAATTATATATAGGAGTCATTATTCAGGCTTGTCTTGTTTTTTTGCAGTTTTCTCGAAATCTGATCTCTAGAACTGATGAGCTCTCATATAATTTTTAATTTGTTATGACACAAAATCAGCATCTAACAGATGAAATGATACTTTTTAAAATTATACAGGTTAATGAGCACAGTAATTAATGGTTTTTTTTTTTTGGTTTCCCTTGTCTTGGATTGAAACTTAATTATCTTTTAATTACATACATCTGAGTGATTCCCATCTTAAAGAATCATTTATAGACTGATGGCCTGAAGTATTGATATTCATCTCATGGTTTTGTCATTAGTTTTACATCATGTAAAGAATATTTACCTGGTACCTGTATTGCAGGCTTGTAACCATGGATACACTCCAAATACTTTTGTCTTGTTGTAATTAATAAATATAAAAGGCACAACATAAACAATCTGAAGCAGATTTACCTGTATAGTAAATTAGTAATTGTATTGTTTATACACACCTGTTACCACCAGAGAAGAAAAAAACAACAACAAATACCTTTTAAAGAACTTACTCTAATCTTTCATAAGGGCATCCTTGACCAAGTGCTTTATTCTTATCTCTCATGAGGGCATTCCAGACGGAGTAGTTAGAGCATCACGCTTTGAACCATGAAATCTCTCACTTTTGGTCAGTGCAGGATCAAGGCCCACTGAAACGTAAGCTGATTTTGTGAGAAAGTTTGCCAGTTCACTTGCAAAAGGTCAGTGGTCTCTTCTCGGGTAAATTGGAAACAGGTTCTCCCCACCGTCAAATACTGGCTGCCATTTTATAACTGAAAAATTGTTGAGTGTGGTGTAAAACATTATGACAAATTCAGATTATAAACTGTTATTCTCTTTTTTACAGAACAAACCGTGTTTCTGAGATGCCATTTGTTTGTGTCAGTCTTGATTTATATGCCAACAAGAATTTTATATACATGTATATGTATATACAGTGAAACTTGTATATAACGACCTCCTTAGGGACACAAGAAAACCAGTTTTTATAGGGAGGTGGTCTTTATACAGAGGCTAATTTGTACACAAATATTGTACTACTGGGGACAGCAAAAACAGACCAGGTGGTCTTTATACACAGGTGGTTGCTAAACCAAGTTTTACTGTAGTCCAAACCAGATATATTGAATCTGAAGGGAAATTGATATTTCTTACAAATAAACAGGGTTTTCAAAATCAGTGAATATTTTGAATTCTTTTGACAGAACCAGTAGAAGACTTTGTAGTCATAGCTCAAGAAAATATATTAAGCCCAAGATTTGTGTCTCATTTGATGATCTACCATTTGTCAATCTTCAGTTAGGTCATAATGGGCACACACACATACACACATGCACACACACACACACACACACACACACACACACACACACACACACACACACACACACACACACACACACACACACACACATGTGAGTTTATGATGCAGCTGGTCCATAAGAAGACAACATACACATGGAACCTGACTTGACAGACCACACTCAGAAAATCTTTGGTTAAATGATCGTTTTATTACAATCTCATTTGAAAAAAAAAACACTTGTTGCAAGGCCCACATTCCTGTGGCAGATAGGGTGGTTCCTCAGAACAGGTTACTCTGTTATACAGTAGAACTTGTCTTGAGAAACCAACCCATCTGCCACTTGAAAGTGGTCTTTCAAGACAGGTGGTCTCTCAAAAGAAGTTTTATTTAAGGGATTATTCAACCAAATGGATTTCAGAATGTGGTCTCAGATGCCAGGTGGTCTTTCATGGGAAAGGTTTCTCAATACAGACCCCACTATATTTAACTGCAAAACATGCCAAGGTTGTATCCAAGTCACCAAAAAGTGAGCAAATTTCTGGCAAATGAATTTTGACAACTCAACAGAGGGAAGTAAAGATCAATCAAAATTATGGTACAGTAAAACCTGTATATAGGGGCCACCCAAGGGACCAGAGAATATTGACCTTTATGTGCAGGTGACCCTTATACACAGGTTTAATTTAGTTGAAGTATGCAGTCAAGGGACTTTTCAAAACTGGCCTTTATAGACAGGTGATCCTTATATACAGGTGGCCGCTATAGCAGGTTTTACTGTAATTAAATTTTCCAAATGATAGGAAATTTTGACTTTGATATTTCCATCAATTATTGTAAATTCTGAACAAATTTATGTCTGCATTTTACTGATAAGAATTAGAACATGTTCTAGGTAAGGAGGACAACTTGCTTGGAAGTCTCACAATGAATGTTTGAAGAATTTCCACAAGAGTGAAGCTATTCTCAACCTGGTCTGCTCGATCAATGCAATTCTTTGTCATATGCTTTCTGCATGAGAGACTTCATTGTATGCAAATTGTTAGGCTGTCAAATTGTTGGAAGTATTTTTATATAAATTCCAAGATATAAACCATAAACCTTGGCAATTTGTATAGGAAGCCACTACTTCACAAAATACCCTTGTTGCCTAAAGTCATTGAGACCTGTTATAATTTAGGAGTGAACAAGTTTATATAACATATAAAATTATTGTAAGACTGGGATTCTAAATCATTCACTCCTAAATTCTAAAAGTAGACTTTACCGTTCTTTGAAATGGGTGAGTTCAAATGTGGGTACAGGGGTTGATGTGTGAATTGATATAAAACCAATTTCCAAAGAGACGGTCAATCGACTATTTTTACTCCAGTGAGCTACAAATTATTCAACCATAACTATACCAACAATAAATCGGGTTATGTAAAGGTGAAGTGATGATAATTTCCTTTATTTCCAGTGGATGTGGGGCGATTTACATGAATAATAAATCAAGTAGCACAGAGTTTACTGTATGTTTTGTACACTTACATAAAACACAACAAACTATAGATAATAATAAGTTACTTATGTGAAAATAAGCATTATGATTTCAGATGGGAATTTCTGACCCACTTCCCTCCATTTTCCCTCAGGATAACAGAATTTCTTCAAAATAGCAGTAAAGACATTCAGACATTAAATAATTATGATGTAAGTCAAAATTAGTTTTCAGGTATGCTTAAAAAGCTTCAGAATGATAATATAATAATGAGTAATGTATAAAAACATTGTGTGTCACTAGACGAGAAAACAACAACTGTAATCAGTTTCTAGGCTAGTACTGGTAGGTCACCAGTCAAACAGAATTAATCAGAAAATTCTCAAGTTTGTGAAATTCATAGGCTATCATTGTTTCCAGTGGCTCCACAGAGGAACTACATTAAAAGCATCCATGATTTAAAAGAAATGTCAAAAAACCTGTAATGATTAGAAATGATACAGTGGGTGCTTTATTGTTTTTACAAAGTACATGTACAATGAAGTTGTCTTCAGAGATGTACAGTGAAACCCTTTTTATGAGACCACAGTTAAAGGAAACTGCCTGTCTTTTGAGACCACATTCTAAAAACCACTTAGTTAAGTAATACTTTACATAAAACTATGAGAAACCACCTGTATTATAGACCACATTTCAGTGGCAGAAGGTGTAGTCTTTCAAGCATGTTACATTGTATTATAGATTTTGCCAATCAAGCATGTTACATTGTATTATAGATTTTGCCAATCAAGCATGTTACGTTGTATTATAGATTTTGCCAATCAAGCATGTTAGATTGTATTATAGATTTTGCCAATCAAGCATGTTAGATTGTATTATAGATTTTGCCAATCAAGCATGTTAGATTGTATTATAGATTTTGCCAATCAAGCATGTTACGTTGTATTATAGATTTTGCCAATCAAGCATGTTACATTGTATTATAGATTTTGCCAATCAAGCATGTTACATTGTATTATAGATTTTGCCAATCAAGCATGTTACATTGTATTATAGATTTTGCCAATCAAGCATGTTACGTTGTATTATAGATTTTGCCAATCAAGCATGTTACATTGTATTATAGATTTTGCCAATCAAGCATGTTACATTGTATTATAGATTTTGCCAATCAAGCATGTTACATTGTATTATAGATTTTGCCAATCAAGCATGTTACGTTGTATTATAGATTTTGCCAATCAAGCATGTTACGTTGTATTATAGATTTTGCCAATCAAGCATGTTAGATTGTATTATAGATTTTGCCAATCAAGCATGTTACGTTGTATTATAGATTTTGCCAATCAAGCATGTTAGATTGTATTATAGATTTTGCCAATCAAGCATGTTACGTTGTATTATAGATTTTGCCAATCAAGCATGTTACATTGTATTATAGATTTTGCCAATCAAGCATGTTACGTTGTATTATAGATTTTGCCAATCAAGCATGTTAGATTGTATTATAGATTTTGCCAATCAAGCATGTTACGTTGTATTATAGATTTTGCCAATCAAGCATGTTACGTTGTATTATAGATTTTGCCAATCAAGCATGTTACGTTGTATTATAGATTTTGCCAATCAAGCATGTTACGTTGTATTATAGATTTTGCCAATCAAGCATGTTACGTTGTATTATAGATTTTGCCAATCAAGCATGTTATGTTGTATTATAGATTTTGCCAATCAAGCATGTTACGTTGTATTATAGATTTTGCCAATCAAGCATGTTACATTGTATTATAGATTTTGCCAATCAAGCATGTTAGATTGTATTATAGATTTTGCCAATAAAACCATGTTCATGTATACTGTATGCCTGGAATTTTTTGCCAGAAAACATTTATCTTGTCTTAAAATCGCCCTAAATAAATATAATCTCATGGATGGTATGGAGGCCTACGTATGTGTTATTAAGCTTGAAAATCAGGCTTTAATTCTAATTTTGTCCTCTCATCTGAGGGTGAAAAATTAAACGGGAGAGGAATATTCTAGGTATACGGTATATTATTATGGCATGTTTAGCTTTTGAAGAATTTCAAAATGTTAAATATTCACAGCATTGCAAACAGCATTCTATATTTAAAAAGGTTAAAAACTGAGAACAGCAGTAAAAACTTACTCTCTTAAATAAACAATACAACTAGTCTTACCCGAGACATGTATGTCTACATTTAAGTACATGTGTAATATAACTACAGTGAAACCTGTCTGGATAGACCACCCAATCTAACACTGAAATGTGGTCTTTCAAGACAGGTGGTCTCTCAAAAGGGGTTTTATTTAAAAGATTATCTAACAAAGTGTTTTTCAGAATTTGGTCTCAGAAGACAGGTGGTCTTAAATGAGAGTGGTCCTTCAAATTACTATTCAAAATCTTTTGCAGCTTTAAAACCACAAATCTATGTATTTGTGAAAATGTCAGAGGACACGAAAAACCATCGTTGCTAAATGTAGGTGATTTATGATCATTAATAGCAACAGAACAAACTCCTAAACCATGCAAATATTAGGGTAATAGGGAGAGTTATACAAACTCCTGGTCCTTGGACAAATTATTGTCAAAAGAAATAATGAATACATGATAAAAAAAGATTTTTTAAATTCTCTCCCACATTCTCTCCACCCCTCCCCCTTGTAAAGAATATTGCATTTTACAGTATAGAAGTGAAAAATAGAATGATTCTTAGAATATGAGAGTTACAACAGTACAACGGAGTCTGTCATAAAAATCACTTGTTCTTCCACTGAAATACTGGTATGTTTTACAAGACAGATGGTCTCTAAAAAGAGATTTTGTCTAAAGGATTACATAACAAAGTAGCTCACATGAGACAGGTGGATTTATCTAAAGGATTACTTAAATCAGTGATTTTGAGAATGTGGTCTCACAAGAGACAGGTGGTTTTATCTAAAGTATTACTTACATCAGTGGTTTTAAGAATGTCTTACAAGAGACAGGTGGTTTTATCTAAAGGATTACTTAAATCAGTGATTTTGAGAATGTGGTCTCACAAGAGACAGGTGGTTTTATCTAAAGTATTACTTAAATCAGTGGTTTTCAGTATGTGGTCTTATATGACAGCTTTCACTGTATTATGTTTGAAATAGAATAACAAAAAGTTAAAAGATCTTAAGAATACTGACCTCAGTGCTGTCAGTATTGATAAATACTTTTAATGATCACATCTTACAAAGTTAAGAAAAAGCTCCTATATGTCAGGAAGTAAGGAAACTCTAAACTGACATACCGAGTAGGCCCCAATTAATGTCAGTTTTATATTTGTCTAATTAATCATCAAATTATTGAGCTGCTTCATTGTAAAAATGCTTCCTATTGATTTAAATACCCCAAGATATGGGAGAGCTTAGTTATTGTATACCACATACCAGAAGTACAGCTATACATGTTGAAATTAACGTTAACTTATCCACCCCTATGGTCAAATTTAGACTCACCCAAATCAATAAAAAGTATGGTCTACTGTCATAAATCAGAAATGAACAAGTTAATATCAAATGCATATTAAATTATTGTAAAATTTTGATGCTAAATAAAAAACTTCTGAATTCTTCCAGTGGACTTGACCATTCATTGAAATGTGCATCCTTTGAATTGGGCAAGTTCAAATGAGAATACAGGGGTCAATAAGTTAACATTAAAGTGAGTACAGTTGGCCTATAGGTCTACCAATATAATGTGGCACATTAATACAAAAATGACCAGTCTAAAAAAAAAAAAATGCCCCTTATGTCCCCAATAGTACCATTGGTTTACAAATCAACTTCTATATAAAAACCACTTCCCTTATAAAGACCGGTTTGGTTGTGTCCATAAGGGGGTATTCATATACAACTTTAACTGTACAGTACTGTCTTTGTTTTCTGACAGATTTTGGATGTATGGCCACTTTACCTTGGTAGACCTATACGCTTATGCAAGGAATCAGGACATGGTAAAATGTTTTAATTGTACACCCCTATGTTTGGAAAAGAGACAGTATTGTTTTGGTTTTTGACAGAACCCAGATGTGCCACTTTATGTTGGTAGATATCTTGAACCTGCCTTGAAATACCACCAGTTCTGCGGCTGAAATATGATCTTACAAGGCAGGTGGTTTCTCAAAAGAGGTTTTGAGGATTATTTAACTAAGTGGTTTTCAGAAAGTGGTCTCACAAGACAGGTGGTCTTTTACGACAGCTTCCACTCTATTCCTTTAAAGTATACAAGTTTGTAAGGTAAAAATTATTTTCTCATAATCTTCGGTTCTAATACTGAACATATAAATCTTTAACATCTAATATATCTGCATACGTGCCCAAGATCACTAAGAGTGATTTAACACATCTACGGACACGAGACACGAGGAATTTTCAAATATGAATTGAATAGATGATATGAATATTTGAATATTGTGTTTTAATTATTAATTTGAATTCCAGTAAAGACAAACAATTGATACCTGCTTAACAGCTAGATAAAGGTTCTATATTATATATAATACAGATAATAACTCATTGTCTTGACTGCTGTTTAAGTTATGAACAATTATGATTCTTTTTAGAAATGTTTTAAAATATATGAAATACATTTTATATAAGTACATGTACATTATGTGATGCTTTAGACACCTGTTATTGGTCATATACTATATATCAGCAGAGGATAGGCTAGCCCAGTTTATTTTCATTTTGATCCTCATAAATAGACTAAAAGCATCTAAGTACTACTAAAATGTATGCAATACAGATATCAAAGAAACAGATGAGGACAATGAAGGAATGGTAATGCTTTGACAAGAACAAATGGGATCAGCTGTCCTAAACTGATGACTATCAAATAATCTATATACAATAAAACTTGTATATAACAACCTCTTTAGAGACACAAGAAAACCTGTAATAATAGGGAGGTATTCTTTATATAGAGGTTGATTTGTACACAAAAGGTTCTATTGGGCACAATCAAAACATGGTCTTTGTGACCAGGTGGTCTTTACACATGCTAAAGCAGGTTTTACTGTAGTCATCATCCATATCAAAATGTAATGCATTGTCATAATCATATATGTTGAGGTTATGTGATCCAGTCATAATCTGTCAAATTGTTGTCATAATCACATATGTTGAGGTTATGTGATCCAGTCATAATCTGTAAAATTGTTGAAAACAGGCATAATCACATATGTTGAGGTTATGTGATCCAGTCATAATCTGGAAAATTGTTGAAAACAGAGGCATAATCACATATGTTGAGGTTATGTGATCCAGTCATAATCTGTAAAGTTGTTGAAAACAGAGTCATAATCACATATGTTGAGGTTATGTGATCCAGTCATAATCTGTAAAATTGTTGAAAACAGAGTCATATATGTTGAGGTTATGTCATATAAGTTGAGTAAAACAGATGACATAAGGACTCAAGAATACTTCCATCACATTGCTTATGCTATTCTGGCAACAGATTTTGTTTGATATATAAAAGTTCTAAGACATGATAAATATTCAACTTTTTACTCATTTTTAAAACTTTAGAAATGACAATTAAAACAAATACATATAACAGGTAAAACAACTGTGCAATCTATGATATCTACAAGTGGATTAAACATTTACAAAATAATTTATTTTTTATCACAATAGTCTTGGTATGCATTTATTTATATTCATAATTTATCATAAAAATATATACCTCCAATTATAAACATTGGACACAACTTTCATGGGAGTGCTAAGTAAACAACATATATTTTGTACAATAGTTTGGTCATTAAATCTGAAAGTAAATACTGTATTCTGACAATACTTGGACTTAGGACAATACTTGGAATTAAAGGATCAAAGTGCATGTGCAATAAAATATATTTGTATTTCAAATCCATTATACCTAAAACGAATTATTGTTCACCCTACATTTGTAGATACAAATTAAGTAGGTATATCTGGTATACAGTGGAACCTGTCTTAAAAGACCACCCAATGTACCACTAAAATGTGTTTTTGTAAGGCCAGTGGTCTCTCAGACGTTTTACTTAAAGAATTTTGAATCAAGTAATTTTCAGTATGTGGTTTAGTGTTTTCTTGAGACAAGTGGTCTTTTAGTGTTTTCTCAAGACAGGTGGTCTTCTAGTGTTTTCTCAAGACAGGTAGTCTTTTAATGGTCTCTCAAGACAGGTGGTCTTTTAGTGATCTCACATGACAGATGATCTTTTAGTGGTCTATCAGCACAGATGGTCTTTTAGTGGTCTCACAAGACAGGTGGTCTTTTAGTGGTCTCTCAAGACAGGTGGCATTTTTTACAAGACAGGTGGTCTTTTAGTGGTCTATTTTACAAGACAGGTGGTCCTTTAGTGGTCTCACAAGACAGGTGGTCTTTTAGTGGTCTCACAAGACAGGTGGTCTTTTAATGGTCTCACAAGACAGGTGATCTTTTAGTGGTCTCACAAGACAGGTGGTCTTTTTAGTGGTCTCTCAAGACAGGTTTCACTGTACTAAGTAAATATATGGATAAAGAACAGCACAGTGTACAGGAAACATGACGATGTACTGTACAGATAATGGGGAAACTGTCAACTGTATATAAAAGAGTATGTAACAACAAGACAATATGTGACAGCAAACAAGAAGTGATGAAGAGACAGAAAGTTATGATAAGACAGGAAGTAATGACAAGACAGCAAATGATCACAAGAGCAAATGATGACAAGACAGTATATTTAAAGTGCATTGTTACCATACAGTCTCTTCATACATGCAGTAGGCTATCAAAAGAGCAGATTTTCCAATAGCATGCTGACATCATTTTCCAGTGTATAAACAAAAGGCTGACACAACAGAACAGTTGGCTACAAATGATAGGACAGAGAACACTATATGTATGTGACATGTCACTGCAGCAAATTATACATGTTAGCCACTGTACTATTGGATAGGTAGCACAATGGTATACCGGTACTGCAAATATTACAAGACTAAACATATGACAAACCATATAAGAAATTCGCTATTGGGAACAAAACACTCTAAAGGAAGTACTGGATTCAAGGACGTTTTCAATGTTTACAGTTTAACAGTAAATAGTGGTCAATGATTTCAAGCTTTATATTTATCTTGATCAATTGATCAGATTGATATATATATATATATATATATATATATATATATATATATATATATATATATATATATATATATATATATATATATATATATACAGTAAAACCTGCTTTAGTGACCACCTGTGTATAAAGACTACCTGGTCACAAAGACCACTTTTTGCTGTCCTCAATAGCACCATTTGTGTACAAATAAACCTCTAAATAAAGACCACCTCCCTATAAAGATTGGTTTTCTTGTGTCCCTAAGGAGGTAGTTATATACAAGTTTCACTGTCTGTATATATATATATATATATATAGAGAGAGAGAGAGAGAGAGAGAGAGAGAGAGAGAGAGAGAGAGAGAGAGAGAGAGAGAGAGAGAGAGAGAGAGAGAGAGAGAGAGAGGAGTCAGTAAACATTATTGTAAACAGTTTAAACAGTTTGTATATTAGCACTTCTGTTAAATAATCATGTGTGGATCCATGTTATTATTCAATCATGCACCAATGAATGGAGCCATAGGGGGTAATTTGTCTAGAAAATAACAATTTCACTTAATGTGTGATTTAAATAATTTTATATGTATATATAGAAAAAAAACATCAAAATTTGGATGAAGGATAATCCATTGTTCTTGTATGGGGTTTTAGCAACATACATACTGCCATATTACATTACCTGAAAATCAGTTCCAAGTCTAAGAAAGACAACACTTACTAGCTTGTCCAATCCAATGAGATGGGAGCAACAAGATCACTAACTCAACAAGCATTTAACTAATATTACACATCTATAAGATGTATTTTGATTTGATGAGCACCATGTTGCAATGGTAAAAAATAAAACTGAATCATTTTGGAACACATAACCAAAAATAATCACAAAGATTTTGTATGATAATATTGATAGACTGTCCATTGTTATGGTTGTGTTTACCACAAAAAAATATTTTGATTTTTTTCTCCTACTTTTACTACATGTACTTGATTTATAATAACAAATAAAAGCTATAGACAAGCATGAAAAATCTTATATTCCTATATATTTTGTGAAGAAGTTAGGTCCAATGTGGTACTCATACACAAATAGTCAGGTAGAGTTTAATCAATTGCAATTGAAAAAGTGCCAAACCTGAGTTTCTCAAGCAATTTTCACAAAACAATAAAGAATATAATTCTTATGCCTCTGTATACGTCTTTTTTGTTATTGTATTTAAACCTAAGTAGTAAAATGGGGGAACAAATTTGGAAAACAGCTAATTCCCCTTTAAATAATCTGTCAAAATTTGCTTTTAAAGTATAAAAGAGGTTTGCTTATATAAAGGTTTCATATCTTGAAATAAACAAGCAGTCTGACAATAAAATGGTTTGAATGATGATATAATATTCAAAATTACTGCGGAACAAAATCAAACCTTTTTAAAAATATCTATATCTAAAAATAAAAAAAAAATTCTATAAATAACACCCTCTAGGTGAAAGAGCTTTAAATAAGCATATCACAGATACTAATTGCTCATAATTATTATGGTTGATCTTTAAAACTTACAAATGAAAAGGGAGATAATTATACCTCACTCAACTGCAATGCAAAAAAAACACTTTTACAACAATATAATATGTACATCGAAACATTGCAATATCACATATCTACAATCAAGAAATTTTAAAAGAAATATCTTGCATAAAATGTGTTTCCATTTCTCCCATCACATAAAAAAAAAAAAATTAAAGTGAAACGTGTCCTGAGAGACTAAAGCAATCTGCCAATGAAATATGGCCTTACAAGACAGGTGGTCCCTTAAAAGAGGTTTTATCTAAAGTATTAATGGATTATATAACCAAACGGTTTTCAAAATATAGTCTCAAAAGACAGGTGGTCTTTTATGAGTGGTCTCTCAAGACAGGTCCCACTGTATAAAGATTCTGATCAGCTTTGCCATTTTGAACGCATTCACACTAAGCCACCCTGGAATTATTGAGTAAATTTGAATAGTTGGAGTAATGGCGCTATAAATTGTTTGTTCACTAAAATTGTCAACAATATCAATATCGTCTGTTGTCTCTGTTAAACTGAAGTCGTATTGAGCTGCTATTGTCTCCGAATGTGTTAGTACTGTTGATGCTATAGTCTCGGGTGTTGTAATTTCTACGAGTGTTCCTTTCCTCAAACCTGATAACAACAAAAGTATAAACATTAAACTAGCATTCCGAGAGTATTGTATTGCATGTACTGACCTACCTGTGAAACCTTTCTATAGTGAATCAAAACAGCAAATACAAAACTTAAATCCATAACTGACTTATAGTCCCACAACTCCGAGATTTCCTTGAAGGGGACTTATGAAATGTGTCATCAATCTGGATACTAAAAAATTAATAAAATTATATATATATATATATATATATATATATATATATATATATATATATATATATATACACAAACATGTTTTTTAATGCACATTTGTATGTATGTGTGTATATACATGTATATATAGGTAGGTAGGCAAATAGGTAGGTAGGTAAGTAGGTAGGTAGGTAATTAGGTTGGTAGATAAATAGGTAGGTAAGTAAGTAGATAGGTTGGTTGGTAGGTAACTAGGTAGGTACACTGTATATTCAAGTTGTTTTACATGTACATATCCATGATGTAAACATCTGCAATATACATATGGGTTGTATGTTATTATGTACTTGTTAACAAATGAATAAACAAGAAAATAGATAAAAATGTAAAAGTTAATGAATAAATAAATGAATTAATAAATTGCTCTTTTTTATGTGAGCATACAGACATCACAATTATTTTACTGATGACAGTAAGTTGTACATTACACATGTCTGTCACTATCACTTCATTTATACTGTAATTATCAATCAACATATCATCAATTAAGATATTTACTGTTCGTTTTATGAACTCGCTATCAACTCACCCTTCATTTGATGGATCAGTATTTGACCTTTCGGCCAGTCTGTCTCTGATACTAAATCTTCCAGGCTTTGGAACAATACTACTACTAGGTTTTGCACTAATGAACCCTATCAACTTGTAATAATCTAAAAATGTTCGGGCAAGATTTCTTCCAAGTTTCATATCTAAAAATGCAGTTAAGAATATAAGAGTTATCTTTCTTGGTACAGTAGCTAGAGCAACAGCTGAAGAAAAATGCCAAAACTTCTGTAGCATTTCTGATGCAAAAGAAAAACTTTCCATGATATTTGATATTCATGATTACTTAAGGATAAAAATGAATCATAAGTAAAATTTCAAAGCTTAATATTCAAATTTTCAATTTTTGGATCTGTCAAAAAAAAAAAAATTGCTCTTATTATATGTCATGCATTTTAACAATTGATCTATCGCAAAATGCACGATATAGTACCTTTTGGCAAACTTTTCTATTATGATGTCATAAATTAAATGTGATTGTGATTATGATATAACAATCGAATGACATCAAAAAAGCACACGGACAGCCATGTATCAGACACTTGGCGATAGGTCAATAAACTTATCAACCCCTGAAGTTACATTTGGACCTGCCCATTTCAAAGAATGGTTAAGTCCACTGTCAGAATTTAGGGGTGCATGATTTAGAATCAAAGTTCTATAATAATTTTACATGCAAGTAATTCGTACATAATTTTCTGGTATTTGAAAGTAATATTTCCAATGTATCATATGAAAGAAATATGTTGTTAATTAAAATAAAATTTGAGCCCACAATACACATCGTAGCATTGTAAATCAAAACATATAAAACGAAAAATATTTAAATTTACATAATGTTTTACGCCACACTCAACAATTTTGCTGCTATGTGGTGGCGGTCAGTTTTTAATGATGGAAAAGAGAATCTGGTTACAGTGTACCCGGGAAGAGACCACTGGCCTTCAGCAAGTAAACTGCCAAACTTTCTTACAAAATAAGCTTAGGTTCCAGCAGGGCTCAAATCTGCGATGACAGGAAGTGAGAGACTCCATGGTTCAAAGCGCGATGCTCGAACCACTCAACCAGAGAGATCACAACAACAATTACAACAGATATAAAGGATACAGCCTTCCTCTGTGTACGGCATGGCTTGACTATTGGAGCTGGTCTGATAACTGAAGAAGGACACTTCCAGAGTGTAACAATGTGAGTTCTCATCCAGACATCCACCAAGTGTCCTGAAAAAAAAATTTATTAATTATATAATATTTATACTCAGGTTGACGAGTAAAGGTGTAAGGGTTATTAAAAATTTCTTAAATCCAATTTAATTAAGCACATGTAGCAGCCTGAGCAAGTCTATTCTTTGTCCAATAACAATAAAAAAGACAGTGACCCAACAAATTCAAAATCCTTAAACAGATTTTTTTACAATGAAAGGTTGAAAGAGATGTTTTCATGACTCTTTTTTCTGAATGTAAGTTAATCCTTTCATAGGCCTACATGTACTCATAGACGATCTCCATGACCAGTTTTGAAAGACTCTGTAATGTTGTAAATATGCTGTGAATAAGTACTGTACTGGGACAATAAATTTGGAAATAAAGACATTTTCTTTCTTTTTTTTCACTTAATTGGTAAGTAAGTCGACTGATGCCCTCTCCACATATGGCCATAGCTTTTCAAACTTTTTCATTCAAACTCTTATATTTGCAATGTATGAAAAAATAGTTTCCTCTCAGAAATAAAGCTCCAGAAAAATTTCAATAAAATATCAGATAATAATAAATGTAATAAAATCTAAATAAACATGAATTTTGCAAGAATTTCATTTAACAATGAAAGAAATGGGAAGATGTCTTTGTTTGACTTATTTATGACAAGATTATGTGGGCCAAGCTATGACGAATTATTTTTCAAAATGGCAATGTAAAATATAAGTCCAAACAAAGCATTACAGACATTAAAATTATTACAGACACAAAGATTGCCCAATTCTTGACAGATCTGGTGTAAATTTGTCTAGAAAACAAACAACAACAAAAAGCAGAATAATAAGGCGAGAGGGATAACACAAAGTCTTAATAATTTAACTACTATGGGATCTATTAGAGATATGTTATAGTATAAAGGATACAATCTGTTCCAAAATTTAAAAAATCTCAAAACAGACCAAACCAAGCTGTGATAAAAAAAAAAAAAAAAATTTAAGATTTGTACATCCACATGTAAGATTTATTTCACAACTAAAAAAACCAAAATTCTTTGAAAAGTGAGACACCATAAGGTTTCATAAGTAAAATAAATGACAGAAATTTCTGGAAAAGAATTTCAGTTTTTGGTATATTGAGCATTAAAAAAACATCACTGTTAGAAAAAAGCATTTAGAAATAAATACAAGGGACATCTTGCTTATGCTGATGTAGTCACTTGAGAATACAGGACAAATTATCACTATAATTATCTTAGGTCGAGGAAAATAATATATTATCTTGGGATCAACAGCTAGACAAATAGGTTGCTGATTAGATGTCAAGTGAGATTTGATTTCTGTGTCAATTACATGTACAATCAACAAAAATGTATTTATCAGAAAATTTGAAAAAAATTCTAGTTCTTTTTTATTTGTTTGGTGAAAATATCACCTTTCAGGCAGATAAAAACAATTAAATTTGAACTTTTTAGAGAAAGTGGAGAAATTTGTTTATTAACATCCACAAGGTCAGATAAAAGCCAACAGGAAGTTTGTATATTGACATGAAACTGAATAACCTTAAATACCTTAATAAATGTTTAACATAAACATGCAACATTTATGTCATCAATTTACGTGTAAGCAATTGTTGTCATTGATTTTTCTGTTAGCCCAGATTGATTTTTCAATCATTTTGTGAGTTAAACACAATAAAAGAACTACAGAACAATTTAAATACAATGAAGTCTTTGAAAAAATCATTGCTTGTCATATTTTCTCTAACGCACCTGTCACCATCCACTTTATTTCCATAACAACCTGTATTGTATGCTTCTTATCTTTTACCAGATTAAAATATTACGTATTTCAATCCAATTTTCACTCTCCAAATATATCTCTAAATAGGCTGCACGCATAAAATGAAAAATTAAATTAGGTCTTTGTTAAATATTGATTCACACTATTGAACCCTATCTTGCAACTGAATTAGAAAAATTGTATCGGATATTGCATGAAAAATTCTATACAAATTTACTGTTGATATTTATGACGAAAGGTGAGAATCAATACGGAGCCAACAGATTTCTGAGAAACTTTAATCAACCATAGTCTTTATGAAACATACAAATTTACTGATAAGAACAAACTGAATGCAATCAATGAGGGTCCTCGGTGCATAAGTTTTATTACGAATTATTTGAATGTCATGTGTAACGCATTTATCAAGTAAACTGTAGATCTGTTTAATTTGATGTTCCATCAATATAGGAATGTACCATGTGCTTCATCCTCAATATCGATAACTATTTCAAGCCCAAGTAATCATTGGAAAAATTTAACATCACATTTTTGTATCATAGAGAACAATATTTTACCATATTTGTGTATTGATATTTTGTAATGATACCGCACACAGGGGAAAAAAAAACCAATGTCTAGACAATAGTGGGTAACCAGAATCAAGATTTGAAACAGTTTACACCAGAAATTAAATCTAAAACCAAAATTATATAGATTTGTTTATTTTGACTTAGCAAATAAGAAATTTTATACTTATGTACCATATCAATAGACATTGTTTTTAAATACATGATATATCAATGGTGCAATATTGGTACAGACATATTAGATGTAAAATACTCAAGGGCATATCAGAGATTTAGTAAGTATCTTGTCAACTCTCTTAACATATGAGATATCAAGCTACGGTAAATCACTTGAGATATCAAGCTAGGGTAAATCATTTGAGATAGCAAGCTAAGGTTAATCATTTGAGATATCAAGCTAGGGTAAATCACTTGAGATATCAAGCCAGGGTAAATCATTTGAGATAGCAAGCTAAGGTTAATCATTTGAGATATCAAGCTAGGGTAAATCACTTGAGATATCAAGCTAGGGTAAATCACTTGAGATATCAAGCTACAGTAAATCACTTGAGATATCAAGCTATGGTAAATCACTTGAGATATCAAGCTAGGTTAAATCATTTGAGATATCAAGCTAGGGTAAATCACTTGAGATATCAAGCCAGGGTAAATCATTTGAGATAGCAAGCTAAGGTTAATCATTTGAGATATCAAGCTAGGGTAAATCACTTGAGATATCAAGCTAGGGTAAATCACTTGAGATATCAAGCTACAGTAAATCACTTGAGATATCAAGCTATGGTAAATCACTTGAGATATCAAGCTAGGTTAAATCATTTGAGATATCAAGCTAGGGTAAATCACTTGAGATATCAAGCCAGGATAAATCATTTGAGATAGCAAGCTAAGGTTAATCATTTGAGATATCAAGCTAGGGTAAATCACTTGAGATATCAAGCTAGGGAAAATCATTTGAGATATCAAGCTAGGGTAAATCACTTGAGATATCAAGCTAGGGAAAATCACTTGAGATATCAAGCTAGGGTAAATCACTTGAGATATCAAGCTACGGTAAATCACTTGAGATATCAAGCTAGGGTAAATCATTTGAGATATCAAGCTACGGTAAATCACTTGAGATATCAAGTTAGGGTAAATCATTTGAGATAGTAAGCTAGGGTAAATCACTTGAGATATCAAGCTAGGGTAAATCACTTGAGATAGTAAGCTAAGGTTAATCATTTGAGATATCAAGCTAGGGTAAATCACTTGAGATATCAAGCCAGGGTAAATCATTTGAGATAGTAAGCTAAGGTTAATCATTTGAGATATCAAGCTAGGGTAAATCACTTGAGATATCAAGCTACGGTAAATCACTTGAGATATCAAGCTAGGGTAAATCACTTGAGATATCAAGCTAGGGTAAATCATTTGAGATATCAAGCTACGGTAAATCACTTGAGATATCAAGCTAGGGTAAATCATTTGAGATATCAAGCTACGGTAAATCACTTGAGATATCAAGCTAGGGTAAATCATTTGAGATAGTAAGCTAAGGTTAATCATTTGAGTTATCAAGCTAGGGTAAAATACAATGTACTTGAGGTATTAATCTAGTATAAATGATTTCAGCTAGGGTAAAACATTTGAGATATTATTAAGCTAGGGTGAATTATTTTTTTATATTATTAAGCTATGGTAAAACACTTGAGATGCCAAGGTAGGGTACACATTTGAGATATTGTAAAGCTAGGGTAAACACTTGAGATATTAACCTAGGGTTAAGTATCTGAGATCTCAAGCTATAGGGTAAACGGCTAGAGATATTATTAATCAAGGGTAAATAACTAGAGCTATTGTTAAGCTGTTTGTTTGTTTATTGTTGTTTAACGTCCCACTCAAGAATATTTCACTCATATGGAGACGTCACCAAATGCCGGTGAAGGGCTTCAAATTTTGGCCTATGCTCAGCACTTACGGCATTGAGCAGTGAAGGTTCTTTAACGTGCCGACAAACTGTGACATGGACCTCCAGCTTTTACTGTCTCATCCGAAAGACAGGAAACCAACCTGTCGCCGGCGGGACTCGAACTCACGACCTCACGATCCAGAGTCGAGCGCGCTATCGACTGAGCCAGGTATTGTTAAGCTAGGGTAAAATAATTGATATATCATTAAGAATAAGATAGGGTAAAAGGTAAAATGTAGTTGTTCTTTTGTTGTTTTTTTTTCACTATTGTGTCTTTCAACAACACATGGTAGCCATATCTTATCTACATAGTACTTAAGTTTACCCAACTGTAAATGGGTACCAGCTTTGACTGAGAACAAACCTTGCTATTGACTGGCATCCTGTCCCAGGGGACATAACTTATATCCACTTATATCATTAGAAACTGGAGTGGGTTGCAAAAAAAAAAAAAGCCAATTTTAAGCAACATTTCAGCATATCAAGAACAGTTGCCAAATGCTTGGTTATGCTTGTAGTGAAATGCTGTCGTAGTCTTAAATGCCATAAGGTTTGGCAAGAACTTCACTTTCACTGATGCCACAATGTTTGGCAAGAACTTCACATTCACTGAGATACATGAAATTATATCTATGTTTTATATTCTGCTCAACTGTTGTTTGGTATATGGACTTCTAAGTAAAGGAATTAAGTAGTCATTCTTTACAAATTATGTATGACTGTAGATTCTATGTTTATTACAAACTCGTTTTGTTTTCTTTTCATTACAAGTAATTAAAATGAATGTATTTAGGTTACCCTTAGGACACATGCTACTTGACATCTGCTTCTGACTGCAGTAGAATAATAAGAAAGCAATAACACAGACAGAAAAATACTCTTACATTTTCTTTAATGCTGAGGTTAAATATATCCCTCATAATCAAGAAAAATATTCTTTTGAAGAGGTATTGACCTATTTCTTACAGAATAATGCTACCAAGTTTTGGAAAAGATCTGTAACCTTAGGATAATTTCTTGGTAAGAGTATAAAAGATCTTCAGAATGTATATATGTAACACATGTCAGCCTACATATAATGACAAATGATAATTACGACAACATATGTGACATTGAACATATTGGAGCAATTGTCATCTCATCAACAATTGTCAATATGTTTATCATATGTATATTTATGGTCCATAAAAAACGTTCCCAGCTTTCATCTTAAGAATAATCATATTTAAGAAAACAAATATGGAGGAGGATGATAAGGGAGGTTCAGAGAATGTACGAAATGATCCAGTTGTAACTCTATTACTTCAGTTTTAATTTGGTAGGGTGAACTTAATACACTTAAAGGAAGAAAGTATGGAAATAGAAGTGGGTGGAGAAGATCATGGTGCTTATAGTATATAAATTTTACCCTGAAATTTACACCGTTCAAGTAAATTGACGCTGGCGACCTTATCGATTACAAATGCAGCATGTTACAGTATCACATATCAAAATTCAATGAAGTTAATTATAAACATTGTAAGAGGTATCTCACTGAATTGAACAGCCTGATGGTAACAGCTAGGTAAATACACAAAAAATTAACCTTTTGACCGCTTTCCACCTTCCCATACACTTGCATTATGTATGAATATCAGGGACCTGTTTTTAACGAAAGGTCGTAAGTCCTAAATCCTAAGTCTTAGTCCTAATTGTCATGGAAATGACCAATCAGTGATGCGTTGCCATGGTAATTAGGAGTAAAAGTCAGGAATTACGACTAACCAACTTTCGTAAAACGGGCCCCAGATACTTATAGCAGAGTTCTAAATAAGTGTGTGTGTGTATGTGTGTGTGTGTATGTGTGTGTGTGTGTGTGTGTGTGTGTGTGACCCAAACCATTGTTGTTTACCTGAAGAAAACATTTATATAAACAGTACAAGTTACATTCTTTTTGTGTTATTGAAAAGTATTTACAATTAGATTTCTGTAAATCAGCTGGAAACTTCTTTGTCCAGGATGGTCATATATCTATTTTATCCGTGATTACAGCAGAATCTATCTAGTGAGACCACTATCACGAAAGACCATGTGCCTTGTGAGAGCACTGTCATAGTAGAACAACACCCCATCCCCCACCCCCCCAAAAAATAAATAAATAAAAAACTAGTTAATGACTTGTTTGGAACCAGTGATGCAATGTACATGCAGTCTGGGACAAATCAACAAACTTTATTCTGATTCATCAGAGCAAATACAAATTAGTCAACTATTAACAATAATGTTGATGGCTAATTAGTTAGGTAAATATAGGATCAATGAAACTGTTCAAGTACAAAGGTATGATTAATCTATCATAAAACCAAATAAACATACAGTGTAGTATAGTTTCTGGCTATCAATATTATATGATAATATACATTTCATTAGGTGTCCACTCACAAAATTTCGTAAGATTCAATTCATAGTTGTTTTAACTATAAAATTGTTGTAGTAATTGAAAAAAAAAAATTCAATGGCTTACTTTAAAGTGACGCATCCTATGCAAATGCACAAGGATGAGTAAGAACTACTGCTTTAAAGTGCTGAATAAATACAGTTTCTAGTTAGAGTCATCCGACCATTATTCTTGAGTATTCTTTTATTTTTCTTCAAGTAAGTTTTGTGTCAGATCTGTGGCCAAAACAGCTCAACCATTTATCATAAAAAATTCAGCACTTACGAAGTTTCAAACACAACATTTAGAATTTATTAATTTTTGCAAAATTCTCTCAATTTTCTGAGTTATCCCCCTTTTCGTTCTTATGACCACATATCCTCCGTAAATACTAAAGCTAGAGTTAATCTGAAGCCAAAGTCTCTTAGTTACTTATTTTGTTTTACATTAATGAATTTTAATGAGTTACAAATGTATGTTCAACTGATCACATTATTACCATAAACATAATTTTTATGCAAAATTCAAATTTGACTACTTGACACTCAATGAATAAAGATATATAAAACTACAGTAATACCTGCTTTAGTGACCACATGTGTATAAAGACCACCTGTTCACAAAGACCCATTTTTGTTGTTGTCCACAATAGTACCATTTGTGTACAAATCGACTTCTATATGAAGACCACCTCCCTATGTTCCTAAGGGCATCGTTATATACAACTTTCACTGTTATTTTATCAAACAAGGGGTCTACCTGTTTTATAAAAAAGAAATTCTAAAACAACAAAAATAATTGAAAATATTAATATTTGTTTATTAGTGTTAATATCATACTTACTACATGTAGATGTATATAAGCATTTTTTCTTGATTTAAAATGTACTCTTCAAGCTTTTACTGAGAGTATGGTAGGAAATTAAACTTGAAGGAAAATAATCCATGTTTTCATTCAAAATACCACATTTTAGAACTTTTGTTACATACAAATTATATACAAAATAGATAAAACTGGGCATAAATATTCTCTTTACAGGATTTAGTGTTCAATTTGAAATATAAGTGTTTTTTCTCCCATTTTTATTGTTCTTTTGCAACAAAATCAACAATTTGATAATACCCAGAGGTATCATTTAATTTCTTTTCTGTTTGCAATTTTTAGAATTTACTTATCAAGAATGCACTAAGGAAATTCTAGATAACACATCATGTCTACCCCCGTAAAGGAACTAGAACATTTATTTCATTGAGAAATGTTCCTGATCGACCAAATTGCACTGATTCCAGTAAATTCCATCATACTGAAATCGCGTGAATGCTCCCAACAAATTCCTTCTTATCTTTTACACATCAAAAAGATGAAAAAGGAAATCAATACGGTGAAAGATCTAAGACCTAGATAAAAGCTAGATGTAAATGGTGCACGGTTATAGAAATGAGTAATTTTACATAATCTGCCATTGTCAAAATGCAAAAAGATAGCTCAAAGTCATTAAAACTGTATGAATCACTAAACACATCCATCATCATGAATCAAGGACAGGCCCTACAGACTAATTGACAGACCTGTAGAGATACTGTCATTTTAATTTCATATTCATTTTTTAATTAATTCCATGTGACTGCTTCAATTTCTGAATTTCAATTTGATGACTTAATGTCTTGGAAAACAAAACTCATATATAACTGAAATGAGAAGTATCGAGGGAAATGAAATAATTATATGTAGTTAAATGTATCCTGTATATCACACTTAATGTAGTCCAATTCAAGCTTGGCAAGAAGCCAAACCGTCACCAAACTTTTATTTTCAAGATGTTAGGAGATGTTTTTCATGTTTCAGAAATCCAAAATTCAAAAGCCTCAGAGACAATCTAGCCTAATGTCATGTACCCAAATATTTCAATACAAATAAAAATAGATAAGTCTGATATACCTGGCTACCTGCTTCATTGGTTCCAATTATTTTGAATAAAGAGACATCTAACTATGCAATTTTGATACCGGTATTCGAGTTAACTTATCATCCCCTGGAAAACAATGGACTAATCAATGATCATGACCTAGACCAGTCCAAATGTGTCTTTAGGGATGAATGGATTAACTCAACCACTTACAAAGAATGAATGGTATAGTGTTTACCTTACAAGAGGTTAACCCTTACAAGACCTAAGTATCAGATTGGTACATTATTTTCTATTATGTACAACTGTTGACTGTATTATGGTCTGTAGGGTGAACAGTGTTAAGTTATACCCCTCCAATATCACAGACCACAGACTGGTCTAGTACAGTAGGAAAAACATACTACAGGATGCCAACTTGAATAATTCAAGCCCGCTCCATTTCTGATTTTCTCCATTCTATGATGGCTTGAATTCTCTATACGATAAAAATGTGTCAGTTGTTCCCTGTGAGAGAGAACCAATCAGAGCATCGTATTCCTTTGAGTATGCCCAATAGGTATGTCTGGTGAAAATTAAAACTTTGGAACCCTTTCGTCTTCGCTCTGTCTTCAAGTTGTTTACATCAAATAGATGCTGACGATGCTTACAGTTGGATTAATATTTCATATTGCATAATTTCAAAAGTAGGACAGCTTTATTTATATTTCCTCTGAATTCCTCTTATTTTTCCTGCGAGCTGTAATACCGTATACAAATCCCATGATGCAACATGAATTTAGTTCCGGCCTGATGCGTTTCGAGTGTAAATACATTCAGACATTAATGCAGTGATTGTAGTGAATGGAATATAACGACTGAATTATTCGGGTTAACAGTATGCCTGAAAAATTTCGCTCCAATTTAATTTTCGCCATTTTCACCCTTGGATGAGAGGGCGAATTCAAAACGAAAGTGAAAATTTCATGCTAAATAATTGAAGCATGGACATTCATACTATCTATGACACTGATGATTTAGGGCCAAATTCAGACTGGGTAAATTTGTTTTTTGTTGAAAAAGGGCAAAAATCACCATGTGCAAAAATTTCCAGGAAAACAGTATTAAAATACTTCGTAATGAAAGCCTAAAAATAGATGAAACCATTCTTTCATAGAGCACTTGTCCACTTGTCATAAGAAGTGAAAGTTGTGAATATTTTGAATGAGACTAAAACTTATTGTGTGTCCCAGAAACTTTGGAAAGTGATTTTTTGTCAATATTTCGTAAAAATGTCGTGGTGTGGGAACATTATACATAGAGTTACTAAATATAACTAGAGTCATAAACTCTTACCAACACTGATTACACTTCAACATACAGTAAATCTTAAATAAATCAGCATCGCTAAATTCTTCTCATTATCTGTCTTGGAAATGAAACCGCATGTTTAACAACAACGTTCACGTGTGCAAGTCATCAGAGGAGTTAATTCACATACAAGGGTGCTTTGTCAGTATTTTCAATCCGGTGTCTATGGTAACTTATGAGTGTTAAGATGTTTAGACCCTGATGAAAATAATAGACAGTTCCAATGAAAATCAACAACAACAATGGCCGCTGCCATTTCCGCTAATTGAGATCAGAAAATAATAAAGGGTTTAAATGGGATCTCGAGTAATGGAGGGTCTCCTTCATATTTGAATGCAGAATTGATTACGGCTATGACCTTCTTTATATAAAATAGCAAATTTTATTGACAATTTTATTTTTTTAATGTAAACTTCAAAAAAACAAATTCCAGGTTTGCTGGGATACACAATAGTTTGAGTAGTATATTGTACTGGTCCAAGACCACAGGTTTACATAAAGGACGCTAACTCTAGTTGGAGAAATCTTCATACAATGTTTAAGTGTAAAATTATTGGCACGAAGTTGAACAACATGGAAAAACTAAAAAGTATATGTAAATGTATCGACTCCTATTCTTGGTTGATAGATTTTCATTTTATATTTGTTGTTTGTATGACAAATAAAGCATTAATATGACATTAGATTACATAAATACATTTTCTGACATTTGCCGTAATCAAACAAGAAATCCCAAGACAAAGATCTTAATCTTTGCACGTGCAAGAAGTCCATAAAAACAAGCAGTAAGCTGTGATCGCAAAATGCATTTCTTAATTAAAAAAAAAACCAGTTTCTAGGATTGGTAATAAAAGCATTTGTTTCAACTAGTGGCCAAGATGCTGCAGAGGCCAAGATGCTGCAGAGGCCAAGATACTGCAGTCAGAATAAAATATTACAATGGATGATTTAACTGTCGGTATCAGAACAGGGGTGATCAATACACTGTCAACAGCCTCAAACCAAACACCAATAATAATTGCTACTATGTAAATAAATATTTCTGTAAAAAAAAAATAGCTGATTTACAAGCCAAAAGGGCATAAATGACCTTTGAATTTTCACTGAAAATGTTCAAAATGATTGTGGCTATAGGAAAAAACAATACACTAACAGCCCTCTCAAGTTCACAAGAGTCCATGAAATATGCATGATATGAAATACTCATCACAGCCAAGCACAGACTAGAGTGGGTTTTGCGATGTAATATGGTGCAATTTGAAACTAATGTCAGAGCCCTAAAATTTCAGGTTTCATCACTTTTTAAAATCTCAAATTGCATATTTGCATCAGATAATAGAGATTGTTCAGCAACTTGTGACTTTTGTACTCAATACCTAATGTAAAGTCTGCACAATTTACATTATAGAACTTTTTCATGAAAAATGATAAAAGGATATTACTTTCTCTTTTGCGAATCATTTAGAGTCTTCTAAATTGGTCAGTCTTAATATCAAAGGTCCCTGGATTGTAGAATGGCTAACCAGACAATCTAGACAATTATTTTATTGGCTACAGACCAAGTAGATGTTAGGAAGAACTTATTTATTGATCATATTTCAATTGTATATTTCATTATCATGTTATATATCAATATACTGACTCAATCAAATAACTAAAAAATATCCAGCGTTATCTTGAATCATATTCTGTTTTATAGAGCTTCCAATTCTAAATCAACATCTCCCGAAAAGTGCCACAATTAGAACAATCCATTTCAACAGGTTTAGAGGTGAGTACAAGCAGATGACAATTTTATTTCTATTTGATTATTTATCTAATTCACTCATACTTCCTGTTTAAGACAAGTCACTGAAAACAAAATAAAAAATGGAAAGATTATAAAACTTATCTAATACATTAAACTTCAATATTAATGCAATATTTGTAGTATATTTAAAGTCATTTGGACCATTGTCTAAAATAAATATAGCCAACTTTAAAAATACAAAAAAAAAGGATTATTTTCCCTAAATGACCAAAGCTGAAGTAATTTCAAACTTATCTTTTAACCCTGAATAGTGTTGTACACACCATGATCTATCTATATGCCAAGTTTGGTTTATTTAACAGACATAAACACAAATACTGTTGGACTGTTACAAATGTTGGTGCCGCTGTGGCCAACGTGGAAAAAGTAAAACCTACAATGTATGTCTCACTTTCGCCACTCCACTGAGAAGAACCCTTAGAAAAGTGCATGTAATTGCTGTGCAGAAAATTTAAAATAATTTTTCTTTATTCATCAATGTGACATTTTCCTTATGAGTTATTTTCATGTATAGTTATTCAAAGACAAAATAGAGTTTATTTTTGGAAGTCTTTTTTGCCTGTAGTTGTGATAGATCTAGTTTTGACTTGCATCTGAAGTCTGAGAAATGTTTGAGGGATAAGATATACCACAACATACAATAACTAAGATCAATATAAGCAATTCCCCTCAATACAAATTTTATCTTTTAACATGGAAAGCACAAATGCCATTTATATTACACAGATCTCATTGGACTAGAAATATTCACTTGAGAAGTTTTATAGAACAAGTATTCAGACTCACGTCCTCTCATAACTCTTACTTTTCACTGCTGTACTTATAAATTATTCACACAGAAAATTGTGTTAAAAGTTATATAGATAAATTCGATGTCTGAAAAAATCAATCATTGAGGCCAAAAATAATAATAAATTTGTTTGATGTATCCATCCAAGATATGTCCTCAAAATTCCAGAAACTTGTCTCTTTCCCTGAAACAGAGCCTGATTTTTTTCACATTTATACACCTACTGGTAATACTTAAAGAAAAAAAAATCACTTCCTGTCACCCCTTTTTAACCTTTTATAGAGACCTAGGTCTCCACTTGCTGTTGTATTGTTGTAGAGCTTTTGCCTTATGAGTGGAAGGTCCCAGATTTGATTCACAGCTTCCAAAGTCATATCGAAGACTTGAAAAAAAAAGCGATTTGCTTGTTCCCATGTTATGACAGTCATGAGAAGTGAACGTCTCGGATCTTTCAGATGAGACTTAAAACTAAGATCTCATATCAAAGTAGGCATCCCATGTTAAAGATCCCTCACTGCATTGGTGTCAGTCCATAGCACAGGTCAAAATTTGTGTAACTTCATTTATAGCTGGAGATCTTTCCATATAAATGAAAATTTCTTGGCAGGATGTAACACAAACACAGAGTAAACAAAGATTACAAAGCTCACATCATACATCAGCATATTATATATTGCCATATTAACCTGACCTGAACCAATTATATGTACCAAAGTATTGAAAATAGGCAAAGTTCAAAACAGGTTCATTTTTGCAAAACTTACAGGAGCCGGCCTGGCTCAGTCGGTAGCACGCTTGACTCTTGATCGTGAGTTCGAGTCCAGCCAGCGGCAGGTTGGTTTCTTGTCCTTCGCATAAGACAGTAAAAACCAAGGCCCCGTGTCGCAGTAGGTGTCGGCACGTTTAAGAACCCTCACTGCTCAATGGCCGTAAATGCCAAGCACAGGCCAAAATTTGAAGCCCTTCACCGGCCTTTGGTGACATCTCCATAAGAGTGAAAGATTCTTGAGTGGTCCGTTAAACAGCAATAAACAAACAAACAAAAGAAAAACATACAGGACCAATCTACCGTCTGATGCACAGAATTTGTTAAGAATGATAATATATACATGTTATGCCATGTAAGTTAAGTTGATGTATTAGCTGTGGAAGTATGTAAACCTGAGTCTGGCACCATAAAACTTAAGAATTTAAATAAGTCTGAGAATTTCTCAAATTGGTCTGCTTAGCCAATCAGATTTCACGATTAGTCATATATGAGTACATGTAAATAATTTTGACTTAAATAATTTCAAGTTTTATGGTTTCCAGGTCCAGACCGCAACCATACTTACTAACTACAACACTGAAAATAGACTAAGTTCAAAATAGGGTCGTTTTACAAAAAATACAGGCCAATTCAACATCTTATACATAGGTTGTGCTGAAAATCATAAGATGTATATACCATACAAATTTGATTGGTGCATGAACAGTAAAAGCAGTTAAACCTGACCCCAACAAATTTGTTTATCCGGACAACAGCACCGGAGAAATAGCATAAGCTCTTCTCAATTTTGTTGAGTCTAGCAGTTAAATTAGAAACCTACATCGTATGGATATCAAACAAATACTTCTTAATCATGCCTCAATCAACTGATAATGTCATGTTTCTCTTAAAATGATGTTTGACTTCTGTGAAGATACATTCATAAGACATAAACACACAATAATGTCTAATTTTGTGACACCCAACAAAGGCAACGTAATAGACTCGGTGATTCAGACAAATTTGCTGTTTACAATACAACTTAATGGGCAAGCTTTTATCCGCCTCACAATAAAATAATCTGGATCACATAAATGTTTCAGTTCAAATTTGATTTCTGGTGTCGGATCAATACAAAGAAGATTGATATCAAACACTATCTGTACGTAATTACAGTAATCAATAACAAAATGATACCTATTTATGCGTACACAAAGAGCCAGTCAGTTTTGATATTTGTCAGAAACTCGCATAGTCACAAAAGAACGGGAAAAAAATGACGTATACAAGAATAATAACGAGATGAACGACTTTACAAAAAAGTTGTAAAATAGCCGACGTGTTTAGATAAAAATCATAACTTTTTTTTATCAAAAAATAAGAACAGATATTGTCAGAAAATGCTGTGCTAACAAAAAGAAGTGTTCAAGGACATAAATGAATTACAGTGTACATTTTTATCCAAAACAAGACTGGTAAAAATGGCTTAATCTGAATTTCAAAACTACCAAAATACATTTAAATGATGTATAGACTATTGGATTCTGATTCTGAAATGAATCACATGTAGTAAATAAAATGAGCATTGAAATCAAAACAAACCTCTAGCCAAAAAAAATATATGACACTGAAAATGTAGGAGGTGAAGTGAAATTACATGAAATGAATCTGACAGTACAGACACTATCAAATCACTAAATAAAAATCGTAGAAACAAAAATCACGACATGTTCTAGAAATAAATCTGTTTGTAATTTTGTATGTATTAATGGTGTTTCACATCTAGCACTGATAGGGGACACACATTTAAGTTAGACCTATAATGTTCTGGACCTGATAGGGGAAGCATAATACAGCTTGACCTATAATGTTCTGGGCCTGATAGAGGACACACCATAATGCTAGACCTATAATGTTCTGGACCTGACAGGAGACACAAAATAAAGTTAGACCTATAATGTTCTGGACCTGGTAGGGGACACGGAGAAACGCTAGACCTATAATACTCTGAACCTGATAGGGGACACAATAATGCTAGACATATAATGGTCTGGAACTAATAGGGGACACAAAATAAAGCTTAACCTATTACGTGACACACAGTAATACTAGAGCTATAATGTTCTGGACCTGATAGGGGACACACAATAATACTAGACCTATAATGGTCTGGATCTGATAGGGGAAACAAAATAAAGCTAGACCTATAATGTTCTGGACCTGACAGGAGACACCAAATAAAGTTAGACTTATAATTCTCTGGACCTGATAGGGGGCACACAACAAAGCTAGACCTAAAATGGTCTGGACCTAATAGGGGAAACAAAATAAAGCTAGACTTATAATGTTCTGGACCTGACAGGAGACACCAAATAAAGTTAGACCTATAATGTTCTGGACCTGATAGGGGACACACAATAAAGCTAGACCTAAAATGGTCTGGACCTAATAGGGGACACAAAATACAGCTAGACCTATTATGTTCTGGACCTGATTGGGGACACACAGTAATGCTAGACCTATAATATTCTGAACCTGATAGGGGACACACAATAATGCTAGACATATAATGGTCTGGACCTAATAGGGGATACAAAATAAAGGTAGACCTATAACACTCTGGACCTGATAGGGGACACACAGTACTTCTAGATATATAATGTTCTGGACCTGATAGGGGACACACAGTAATGCTAGACTTATAACACTCTGGACCTGATAGGGGACACACAATAATTCTAGATATATAATGTTCTGGATCTGATAGGGGACACACAGTAATGCTAGACCTATAATGTTCTGGACCTGATAGGGGACACACAGTAATGCTAGACCTATAACACTCTGGACCTGATAGGGGACACACAATAATTCTAGATACGGTATATAATGTTCTGGATCTGATAGGGGACACACAGTAATGCTAGACCTATAATGTTCTGGACCTGATAGGGGACACACAATAATTCTAGATATATAATGATCTGGACCTGACAGGGGACACACAGTAATGCTAGATATATAATGTTCTGGGCCTGATAGGGGACACATGGTAATGCTAGACCTATAACACTCTGGACCTGATAGGGGACACAATAATTCTAGATATATAATGTTCTGGACCTGATAAAGGGCACACAGTAATGCTAGACCTATAATGATCTGGACCTGATGGGGACACAATAATACTAGACCTATAATGTTCTGGACCTGATGGGGACACAATAATACTAGACCTATAATGATCTGGACCTGAAAGGGGACACAATAATACTAGACCTTTAATGTTCTGGACCTGATGGGGACACAAGAATACTAGACCTATAATAATCTGGACCTGATGGGGACACATTAATGCTAAACCTATAATGATCTGGACCTGATGGGGACACAATAATACTAGACCTATAATGTTCTGGACCTGATGGGGACACAATAATACTAGACCTATAATGATCTGGACCTGATAGGGGACACAATAATACTAGACCTATAATGTTCTGGACCTGATGGGGACACAATAATACTAGACCTATATGATCTGGACCTGATGGGGACACAATAATGCTAGACCTATAATGATCTGGACCTGATAGGGGACACAATAATACTAGACCTATATGATCTGGACCTGATGGGGACACAATAATGCTAGACCTATAATGATCTGGACCTGATGGGGACACAATAATACTAGACCTATAATGTTCTGGACCTGATGGGGACACAATAATACTAGACCTATAATGATCTGGACCTGATGGGGACACAATAATACTAGACCTATAATGTTCTGGACCTGATAGGGGACACACAATAATTCTAGACCTATAATGATCTGGACCTGATGGGGACACAAAGTAATGCTAGATATAAAATAGTCTGGACTTGATAGTGACAAAATCAGACAGACAACATCAAAGTCACCAAATTATAATTAAATTGTATGTTATTAGAAATGGATCTTATAAAGGGCACCTGATGCACATCCTGGAGTTTTAAGGGTCAGAGTTCAGTTCAATGAAAACAATTTACTACATCTCCCACCCTATCACCTGATATTAGTATCAGCAAAATATACAAGTAATTTCTGATGACATTATCTAAGGCTGGTTTTGTCCATTTTCCTCATTTTGTAACCATCAGGCAGAATTAATTAGTATTTTAAGGTAATTCAAAAAACATTTGCATTTAAGGTCACCAAAGTCAAAAGCTCTTGAAAACTTTGGTCAATATTAGTCCATTATTGTCAAACCAAACTGTATAGGAAGAACACCCAAGGGGCAAGGATAACTAGAATTGTTGCCTATGGGCTAACTAATACCCCCCCCCCCCCATTCTAGCTGCTAGATGTCACTGTTGGGGTTATGCCTATAAAATGTTGATAGTTTTAGAGGGCATTATATTGTGTTTCTATGGTTTTGGCCCTGCCCATAGTGCCCTGATAGGTCCGGACCGAAAATTGGAACCATAAAATTTATAAGTCTAAAACAATCTTTGCTTCAGTCCCTAAAACTTTTGGATACATATGCCTATACAAAAAAGTTAATGGTTTTTGAGGAAATGGGGATTATATTTCATTTTTCTGGCTTGGTCCAAACAATAGTACCCTGGGTTATGGGGACCAGCAAATGTCCAAGTCCAAAATAATCTCCATTTCAGTCCCTACAACTTTCAAATGCCTATGTCTTTACAAAAATTTGATGTTTTTCTAAGAAATAGATATTATATTGCTTTTCTATGGTTTGGCCCCATCCATAGTATCCCAAAGGTGGGGACCAACAAACATCCAAGCCCAAAAAATTAATCTTTGGTTTCTAATTCAGTCCCTACAATTTAAAAAAAAATACATCTATACAAAAACTTGGAAGGTTTTTAGAAGAAAAAGACATTATATTACTTGTCTATGGTTTTGTCCCTGCCTCCTGGGAGGAGTAGGAGGTACAGACAGACAAACTTATTCCAGTATACTCTTCCCCCCCCCAAAAAAAATCCTTGTGGGGGTATAATCATTGTACACTGAACGGGGCCGGTCTCCATATGGGTAGTCTGCATAAAACTTGGGTGATCGCTATTATCCTAACAGAATTTTGTTACAGTTTAACAGTATTTACTTATTTATAGTATAATTACGAAACCATTCAGGGATTTTCCTAGGCCATTTGAGAGTCTAGTTAGAGGACCCTTTCCCAATGCACAAATGGCTTGTATTTTCCCAAAATATATGCAAAATTTTGAAGTCTCATAATAAAGTATGAAGTGTTTTAAAACAAATGTTTCAACTCAAGTTTTTCTGTTTTAGTAAAAACATCATATATTTCCCCAATCTTTTTAACCCTGGCCAAGAATTTAGGAGTTAAAATAAATCCATGTCATTGTGAATATTAATTAATATGAACAATCAAAATTTTCATCACAGATTTCTGAATTATAATGACATCCGTGTATAGTCAAACTTGCTTTGAGTCCACTACTGGTCAAGGACTACAGCTGGCTATGGTGTAATTATGTCTTAAGTATGTACCACAAAAATATTTTGTTCCCTTCTGTTTGAGAAAAATATCCACCAGCTGATGATTAATTCCAAAGGGCATTAGCTGTATTTTTTTCGAAATTTTGTATTTTCTTTTTACTTCTTAGATTGATATAAAAAAGAAATATAAACGGGCATAAAAATTCTTAAATCCCTACATATTATGTGTGAATATTTTTCAAGAAACCCAGGTGTGGCACTTTTTCACTTGCAATTGATTAACTCAACCTTACCATTTGTATATGAAAACAGTGGACCTGACTTATTTTCACAAAATATATAGGAATATATAAGATTTTTATACCTATGTATAGCTCTTATCTGTTATTTTACATCAAGCACAAAGTAGTAAAAATAGAAAAATTGAAATCATTTGTTTTGTTAAACACAGCTAATGCCCCTTTAAAAAATCTTACAAAATTGTGTTCTATATTGCAGATATCATGTGATAACTAACTACCGGTCCTAGCTGGCAACTGGTCACTGACCAACACAGGGATAATCCCTCAATAATGAAAGACTATATTCTAAGTTATTACCCTGCTGTCTTCCATTCAGATACATAAAAGGTATCCTCATCTATTGAAACTAAATTGACTTTTCAACAAAAGACAATGTACCAGATAAGCTTGACTCAGTCTGCTTGTAGCAGATAGCATTTTGGATGTAGTGAATTAAGCAACCATGATTTTTTCTTACAATTATCAGATGCACCTAATTACTGGACTTGTCTAACAAGTGGACATAGAGATATTCCATTAGACCTCTTTGTATTATAAACCAGTTTTGGGGTCCTGTCATGATAAGCTCCACTGTATTACACACACACACCAGTCCAAAGGGACTATAGTTACTTTACATTCTCTCTCATGGTAATTTTTAAATACAATTATAAAGGATATACTAGTTAACCTTTACAGAAACTTTTCCTTGTGATAAAAGCTTTAACAGCAGACTGTCAATAGACAAGTAGTGCATGCAGGATAGATAAACATACAATAATCATTAATTGCACTTAATGAAATACTAACAAAATTAAAACCCAAATGAATTATGTTACAATTAAAATTCATTTGCTCTGCACATAACAGTCTATGGATTTCTTTGATGATAGGCTAGACTTGCTAAAAGAACTTCAAATTTGGCAACACAGGTGATTTATCCAGGTGTAAATTTTTAATAACAAATTTAGTTTTAGTGCATGTGTTGGATAGTTTATACAGAAAAACAAACGTACCATCATACAACTGCAAAGCACTTATGCTACCATTATACCACCGAAGACAGGTAAATATATACATTGTCAACTACTAAGGTGCTAACAAGACAGGTAAAAGCCTCTAATGTGACGGATACATATTAGGAATGGTAATAATTATCTCTTTTATGCTAAGTTGGGCATGTGAACCTTCTTACTCAATAACATGTACAAGTATGTAGCAGAGTCCGAGATCATAGTATTAATGGTGAAAGTTTATGCATGATTAATAATGACTTTAAATATTTCATTATAACAAACCCTCAGGCACCTTTACAATATAAATAAAATATGTTATAACCAATACACCATTAATTACATATTACACGCATCTCAAAGCCATCAGCATTTGAAATATGAATCAGCATCTCTAAATAAAATATGCATCTGTTTACCTATCTTCATGACCATGGACTGTATCTTTCATTTAATTAGAGTACAAATTAGTGGTATATACATGAACAAAGCTACCAGGGAATAATGCAACTTCAATACATTGAATTTTTGTCAAAATAATAGACAATTTATATTCCAAAATGTTTATTTCTTTACCTTAATTAATTGAAAGTTGAAATAAATGAAATTCTTATAGGACTACTCACAAAAAAGGGTGTAAATTTTCAAAGTAGGTATTTGACACACAGCTGTCAGGTTTTAAGGTCAAGGTACGATAAATATTTGATTTCTTCAGCTCAAGTTAACATTTTTGAAAAGTAGGTCAAAGTCCAAGGTCAATGTCACAAGGTCAAAAGTCAAGGCATCAAATGAAAGATCTGGTCATAAGAAATTTATTTGTGAAATATCAAAGCCCTATCCATCATGGTTTAAAAGATATAGCTGTGGTTAAAGTTTTTCTGAAAAGTAGGTCAGTCCGCGGTCAAGATCACTAGGTCAAAAGTCAAGGTATCAAATGAATCTGGTCATGATTTTATATGTGAAATATCAAAGCCACATCCCTCATGGTTTAAAAGATATAGCCCAGGTTATAGTTTTTGAAAAGTTGGTCAAAGTCACTACCTCAAAAGTCAAGATACCAAATAAAAGCTCTGGTAATAAGGAATCTATATATGAAATATCAAAACCCTGTACCTAGCAATTAAAAAGACATAGGCTAGGTTAAAGTTTTGTCTACGGATGCCAAAGACATCAACAACAAGATAACAATGCTGCCTTTGGTGGTATGGCATTAGCTCTTCAGCAAGCCAAAAAGCAATCTGAGAGAATTGATGAAACAATACAAGTCCCCTATCTGGTTAACTATTAAAAGAATGCATTGTAAGCCCAACCTGCTTTGGTCTCACTGCTACAGGACTAATTAAATAATGTGCACTAAGGCAAAATCCTTGAAGGCGAGCACAGCTCCTTATATTACTCATGCGTGAAAAAGCATCCATTAAGAGTCTATATCCAGTCTCACAAGAGCAACGCCTGTCCACCAAAATGATGTCACAGTTTAATTATGATGTTAAATATTTAGTACATTAGCACTTCTGTCAAAAATATGACCAGTAAAAAGTCTTCAAAACGTTGGATTTTAATATGATTTTGTGAAAAGAAACTGGTGAAGCATCAGGTTGATGTGGTCCAGTCTGGAAAATGTTTTTAGGTTCTACGGTACACAGCTTCTGACACAGTTCGGTCACTTTTCTATATTGTGTACACACCTCGCTACTCTAGTACTTACCTTCTGCCCGTCCCAGCTTTCACAGCATCTTTATTGAAGTTTGTATTTGCTAGGGAGAAGTCTTCAGCATTAGCACACAAAAGTTTGGGGAACACTGACTGTCTTTCGTATCTATCCATATCCTCATACGTGTTGCCGTACATAAAACCGTTCATAAGTGTAGAGTGAGCGTGAATATCAATATAAAAATCAACTATATGTTTCTGAAATGAAAAAAAAAATGATATATATGCAAATACAAATAATTAAATATGAAAAAAAATACAAGTAATAACTCATTAAGACTATGACCTAACTTCTTCCTCTACGAAAACAACAAGAATTACAAACTTGAGCATTTCAAGACGTTATGATTATAAAAAGAAAAATCATACCATTTCGGACAAATTATATGTGTACCTAATGTGCTTTGGGCTCCAAGTAATATTTTATGCAAATGACGTCAACTGAATAAACATATCATTCAGTCTGGTTCTCACAGACAGAATATGAGATCTGTGATCTTAAAAAAACAATGTGAAGATGGGTAACACTTCCAGTGGTACACGTAAATAAATTCCATTTTTAGCTTTACAGCTGACATGTTGAGATTATGTACACTGTAAGGATTCAGCCGTATTTTGCAGGTAAAAGCTGTAAGATTGAACTGAAATTTTTCTATGAATTCCGTGAATTTATTTTCATTTGCTTTTTTTTTAAGTTCAATAATGCTTTTAGTTTTAGATTCACTAAAGTATTCCATCACCTATTTTATAAAATTCATTTTGATATATGAAGAATTTACACAGATTTACACACACGTTGACCAAAGAGAACTCAATTACAAATTCAGATCTGGCATTGAAATGTGGCCTTATAAGACAGTTGGTATCGCAAAAGGGAGGTATTATTTAAAGAATTATTAAAATAAGTGTTTTTTTCTCAAAATGTTGTTTCAGAAGACAGGTGGTCTTTTTATAAGAGTGGCCTCTCAAAACAGGTTCCACTTTACTGGTATGTTTTGCAAAAGTTCAAAGTAAGAATGTAAACCAAATTCCCAAATTTTGAATATAAGAATTGAATAAAAAAAATAACTGTCAACTTTAATGTGACTTGTCGACTGGATCTTTGCATATGTATTACATATGGGAAAACATATGGCACATACTTAATGATGTACTGATAACAATCCTTTAAGCAATATTTCTTTTGAAAAGTCACACATATATCAGTCGGCAATATGACTTCAAGAAAAAGGTAAACATTCTGAATACTAATTTGGTTCTTGGGCATGTATTAAATCATAATCAAGGGAATACCAATCACATTTCAAATCTCATTAAGATGTTACATAAAATTCAATGTTTTAAGTACATGTCGCTATCTGTACTTTCTGGGCATTGGTTTCTAGAATTATGAGCAATTCTTGTGTCAAAGTGTGTTTAAATCAATATGCTAATTTAAAAGAATTAGTTTCTATATTTTTCTTATTTAGACCTAACTATTTATACAGTATGCATTTCAATAAAATTATTATGTACTTTGACTATTTTTAACTTTTATCTTTTACTTACATATAATTCAAATTTTATTTATTTAACACATCCTGAAATTTCTTTCTGTCTGATATTGGCTCATTTATTACATGTAATATTCTGTTTCCATAATTACAATCTGCCACACATGTTGGATGTGTTCTGTGACAGTTCAGGTCCTAACAAAGATATCTTTATGTTTAATTGTCAATAAAACAGTTACCTATGTTTCTCACTGGATTTAGTTATGCATTTTGAATAACAAAAAGAAGATAAATTTTGTAAAATTAAGCCTTTTTTTTTAACAGCAAATGTTCTGAGTCGCCTCCATTAGTCCATAGCTTAGGCATAACAACTCGTCAGAATTAACTAGATCTGAAACAAATTTTTGAACATTCATGCATAAATTATTTCTTGACATTGATATTACATAGAATCTGTACACTACAAATTACTAACATCACTTCTGTCAAGTTCCATCAGTAGATTCTTTGTTGCATATAGTGTTGGATGTGCCCAAGGTGATGGTTCCATCCAGTGACGATTTAAATCGAAACCCATCAATGAACACCTGAAAATAAAACAAACCATTATTCTGAGAGCAATAACCAAGATAGATATTTACTCACTATATTTTCATTTTGACCTCTGACATTGTTGATGTAAATTTATACAACACATCTCTTCCTGTTGCCAAATTCAAAATCAGAAACAATGGAGGACAAGAGATTTACAGAAATGACCTTGACCTTTGTTTATAGGTAATGATCCATGGGACACCAAGTATAGGTCTATGATGATAAAGTGACACATCTAAGTTCTGTCAAAATCCAAAACAATACTCTCTATTTAAAGGGGCATTAGCTGTGTTTTTTTTAATAAAAAAATCCTTCTTTTTTCAAGACTTAAATTGATGTACAATAATGAAAAAGAGATACATATAGGCATAAACATTCTTAAATTCCTATATATTTTGTGAAAAGTGCTTGAAAAGTTCTTGTTTGAAAATAATTAATTCGACCTCCCTATTTGTGTATGCATAAGGTACTGGACCTGATTTTAGTTTTTAATACAGTGACACTTGTATATAACAACCTTCTTGAGCGCACACGAAACCTCTTTATAGGGAGGTGGTCTTTATATATAGAGGTTGATTTGTACACAAATGGTACTATTAGGGAGAGCAAAAAATGGTTTTTGGGACCAGATGGTCTTTATACACAGGTGGTCGCTAAAACAGGTTTTACTGTAATTCTTTTTTTTAAACACAGCTAATGCCCTCCTTAACATAAACAAGAAACCATTAAAGGCAGTATGGCCGGATTGCAGGGCCTTGACAGAAATTGAAAATAAGATTTATGGTGTTGGGGTACAACACCTTTATACAAAACACAATATGTCTCTCCATAAGAAACAAGAATATATATGGTATAGGGGTAGGGGTGTGAATAGTTTTCAAATTCTAAGTAAAAAGATATTAATTTCAGGGAATGGGGCATGACCCCGTATTATATATATATATATATATATATATATATATATATATAAATATATATATATATATATATATTAATGAATATTTCTTCCTATAACGAATAAGTGTATATGGTTTAGGTGTTGGGATGACAATGGCTTTCAAGTGATTCATAAATATATAAATCTAAGGGGCTGTTGAGTATACCCCTATGGACCCCAATGTACATCAAGTAAATATGTTGTTAAATTATTTTAAACTGTACTATTTTCAAGTTATGATGAAATATTAAAAATTTCTCATAGGTTTCTATAGTAAACCCAATCACCAACCCCCCATTAATTCTTTGATCCCCCAAAAATTCTAAAACAAAAGTTGTGATGGATAGTTCTCATCAAGGTCTATCTACATGAGAAGTTTCAAAGGAATTATCAATGGTCTTCCCTCAACTGAGCTAAACTATATTGTTGACGCTGACAGACAGACTTTGCCACTTCATAAGTCGGATTTGGTTTCAAAATCCGCCCAAAAAGTGGGGAATTACAGGTAGAACATTTTAAATTGTGCTGATTTGTATAAACAGAATTTATCACTTACCTGTAGTTTCCCAAATACACACCATCAGGGTTTAGCATTGGTACAATTTTAAATACTATATGTTCCCTCAATATCTTTGCTATAGGATGATTGCTGATAAGAAAATCTATTAAACCTGTAAAATATCATAATTGAATACCTGTTGAACATGTGTATGAAACAGGCATGTTCTGCTTAGCTACATTTATATGAAATATAACCTATCTATACAATACTCAATAAATTTCAACAATTCTAATAACAGAATTTTTAAGAATATTTAAATGTAAACATTTATATATATATATACACACACACAACAGGTATAAAGTCATCTGTGTGACCCTTACACAAATTCCTCCATATAAGTACTGGGTTAAATATCACCATCAAGAAATCTGGTTCCCTGTAAATGGGAGACAGAATTAGAATGTAGGGTGGAATATTAAATTGTCTGAAATTACAATAACAATTATCAACCTGCATAATTTGAGACTTGGGCACAGCGACAATGCATGAAGAAGTAATACACTGTTGCTTTTTCCTATTTTTTTTTTCAAGTAGAAGATATTAGCTGCTTCATTAGATCTACATGATAAGTCCACGGCTACAGCTTTAAGGAGATTTACAAACAATTAACAAAATGCAATTAGAATTTGAAGAAAATTCATAAAACTACAGTTATAACTTTGCCAGCTGAGGGATGGGTTGCAGTATATTTGTGCAGTGTGAGCCAGGATGCTTAAATTGCATTTGTATTTTTTTTATCCAATGACAAATCCTTGTTTCATCTCTAGTCACTAAATGTGCACGGCAGTTTTATAGAGTTGACATTACAAATACCAAAAACCTCTAACTTGACCGAAGTTCTTAGCAGAAATCTTCAACATTAAAGTTTCTGGAGACGTATTTTCCAGACACCTTTGATATCCCAAGATGTTCCTGTTCCATAAAAAAATTCACACGTTCTAGCTATCTCAACAATGTTAGTTTGGCCATCACACATTATGAGGGTCTCTATATGAATTGACTGTTCTTTTGTGGACAACAGTCTGAGCTCACTGTGAGTTATCATCAAGTAAGCTACACTCACTCTTAAATTCAGTTGACCGTTTTGCCACTGTTGATAAGGTGGGAATATTACCACTATACTGTCAGTTTCTGGTTAATTTCTCTGGTATTTGATTCTTAATTTTCAAAGACCTTTATCACTTTATCACAATATCTATGATTTTGAGACAATGTTATAATGTTGAGTTCATTAAGAAATAAACAAAATTACAAAACAGTTAAACTTTGAATTTATTTTTTCATTTTGAATAGTATTTTACGCCACACTCAACAATTTTTCAGTTATATGGTGGCTGCCAGTTTTTAATGGTAGAGGAGAGAACCTGGTTACAATTGTACCAAGAAAGAAACCACAATCCTTTCACAAGTAGTTAAATTTTGACCCCATACAAGACCATCTGTCATTCTGTAATACACAAAGTTAAATTTTGACCCCATACAAGACCATCTGTTATTCTGTAATATACAAAAGGTAAATTTTGACCCCTGACCCCATACAAGACCATCTGTCATTCTGTAATACACAAAAAGTAAATTTTGACCCCTGACCCCATACAAGACCATCTGTTATTCTGTATTACACAAAAGTTAAGTTTTGACTCCTGACCCCATACAAGACCATCTGTCATTCTGTATTACACAAAAGGTAAATTTTGACCCCTGACCCCATACAAGACCATCTGTCATTCTGTAATACACAAAAGGTAAATTTTGACCCCTGACCCCATACAAGACCATCTGTCATTCTGTAATACACAAAAGGTAAATTTTGACCCCTGACCCCATACAAGACCATCTGTCATTCTGTAATACATGAAAGTTTAATTTTGACCCCACACAAGACCATCTGTAAAACAGCAGCATTAAATTAATTTTGTTTATGCTAAACTGAAGAATCTGTTCTACAAATTTTCGTATAAATATTGTATTTAGAAATAAATCAAGTCAAAATGGATGACTAAGTAACTTACCTTGACAAACATATGATGAGGGGGTTTCCCCGGGGTGAACTCTGGCAGTGATAAATACTAAATGGTTTGTTTCTTCTGGATCTAAGTTGTCTGGGTGTGTTATTGTAATCATATCAAGTCTTCTTTGTTGCTGAAATACGATAGATATATTGCATTATCATAGTAGCTGCTACATTTTTATTTACTTTTTTCTTCAACCAACAGATATTTTGGGGAATAGAAAATATAAAACCTAGAGATATTAATTTATCCTGCCATTAGAACTGAAAGTAACCAAATACAGCTGCCTGATATATATTCATCATAAACAGCCTCATGTGTTTCTCACATGTACCGATTCCAACCCCGTTCATGCAGACACCATTTTAATCTGTTTAGAAAACAATCCATGAGCACACCGATGAACTGGTTTCTGGTTAAGTAACTTTACGTTTAACTACAAATCAGTTAATTAAACTTTTCAACATTTTACTTACTGGGTATCTTTTTATTTCACTTTAATGACTTTTTAAAGAACTTTATTTTAGTGCATATCCAGTTTGAAATATGTTAGTGATTTGCCTTAACTGAGACTGTGTTCTCTGTTTACAAATATTTCAAAATTCATTCACTATGTCCATTGTTGAGTGATCACAGTAAACATACAGTAAACAAATGTTTCATTTCTTTCAATTTTGCTTTCTATTTTGTTGCAATATAAACAGAATGCACAGTTAGTGTCTTAAAATACATGGTATATTAGGGCTCAGATGGGCAAGATGAAGTTGACTTGCCAGCTTTGTCTTTCCTTACCATCACCCTAATATACCATGTATTTTAAGACATTAAGCACGTATTCTCTATTTACTTCTTTCCTTCTACATTATCAGCCATTTTCTAAAAGTAGATTTCAAACGCCATCACAAAGCAATGCATCACCTCAAAATTGAAAACCAAAATTAACAAATGCAATACAACCATGGACATTTGTCTCCGAGAATCAGCACCATTGGATATCAGAAGAAACAACATGTTTAAGAATTTTTATGTAAAGGTTTGTCTGAAATCATGCCAACAGGATGTTGCTTGTGTACTTGACAATGACATATAACCTAGAAAATCAGTTAGATATTTGGTTTACAAATTGTTTAAAACATTTATTCTCCACTTAGAATAGACCTTACTAAATGGTTCTACATATGCAGAATGCTTTCTTAAAGGAAATTTCATATGAAGCCAGCCAAAAAGTAAACTAACAAAGTTCCTCACAAAATATCAGCTTAGGTTCCAGTGGCTCAAACCTGCACTGAAGTGAGGTACGATGCTCTAACCACTCGGCCATGGAGGCCCTGGCAAATAAGAATTTTTGTTATTCAATATATAGTAACTGATATAAATGTATTGGCAATATTTGTAAAATGTCTTTCTCTATCCATGTTGTATGAGTGAAGAACACAGATTCTCCATCAAGCAATATCCTGTAATATATTTGTCACTGGTAGATGCTGTGTTCCAAATAATTTATTGCTTAGAAACCATTGTTTATGTAAAAGCGAAGAATTGAATTTGTATCCTTATGCACTTCTGTGATATATGTAAAATTTCTGCTCAAAAAAGTCTAGGTTGTAAACTGTACATATGCTTACTACCCCCCAAAAATCAATGAAAAAAATGAAAAAAATTCACTAAACTGTAATTTTACGGAAAACTAGATGATCAATATCCTATCTAAATGCATGTCATAAACACATGTGTATATGTTGTGCAAATCTTCTAGGCTGTAAACCCTAAGATAGTTTGAACAACCATAAGAGAGTCTGAACAACCATATGATAGTTTGAACAACCATATGATAGTTTAAACAACCATAGGAGACTTTGACCAATCATATGATAGTTTTACCGACCAAAAGGGAGTTAAACCAACCATATGATAGTTTGAACAACCATATGAGAGTTTGACCAACCATAAGAGAGGTTGAACAACCATATGATAGTTTGAACAACCATATGATAGTTTGAACAACCATAAGAGAGTTTGACCAATCATATGATAGTTTTACCAACCAAAAGGGAGTTAAACCAACCATATGATAGTTTGACCGACCATATGATAGTTTGAACAACCAGAACAGATTTTGAACAATCATAAGAGAGTTTGAACAACCACATGATAGTTTGAACAACCATAAGAGACTTTGACCAATCATATGATAGTCTTACCAACCAAAAGGGAGTTCAACCAACCATATGATAGTTTGACTGACCATATGTTAGTTTGAACAACCAGAACAGATTTTGAACAATCATAAGAAAGTCTGAACAACCATATGATAGTTTGAACAACCATAAGAGAGTTTGACAAATCATATGATTGTCTTACCAACCAAAAGGGAGTTCAGCCAATCATATGATAGTTTGACCAACCATATGATAGTTTGAACAACCATAAAAGAGTTTGACCAATCATATGATAGTCTTACCAACCAAAAGGGAGTTCAACCAACCATATGATAGTTTGACCGACCATATGTTAGTTTGAACAACCAGAACAGATTTTGAACAATCATAAGAAAGTCTGAACAACCATATGATAGTTTGAACAACCATAAGAGAGTTTGACAAATCATATGATTGTCTTACCAACCAAAAGGGAGTTCAGCCAATCATATGATAGTTTGACCAACCATATGATAGTTTGAACAACCATAAAAGAGTTTGACCAATCATATAATAGTTTTACCAACCAAAAGGGAGTTCAACCAACCATATGATAGTTTGACCGAGCATATGATAGTTTGAACAACCAGAACAGATTTTGAACAATCATATGATAGTTTTACTTGTCAAAAGGGAGTTTAAACAACCATATGATAAGTTGACCAGCTGTAAGAGAGTTTGACCAATCATAAGAGATGTTGACCAAACATAAGAGAGAATGGCCAAGAGAAACTATTAATGGAGATAAGAGATAGACGTCAACCCCATTGTGACATGGCAACTACATTTTGATGCAGATCCAAACATAGGATCCAGTAGAATGTTAACCTTACCACAGTTAAACATAGTAATTCTCTGTTAAAGAAGTCCAATCCTTTCTTCTCCAGGTTATCCAAATAGTTTTGAAGCCTTGTGTATGAGTATGGATAACAGTAAGCAAACTGGTAAACATCATCTTCACGGTCAAAACAGAATGAAAAAGACATTACGTAGTTCTTTCTGTGGTCTGGACATCTGTAGTAGTATACATGCTTGGCTGGTATTCGGACCCTGTAAATATGTACAACTGTTCTTAGTCACAATCATCATAAGTGACTGCGGACAAAACATAAAAATCATATGTCATAGGTCTATCATATACATATATTACAGGATCATAAATTCAGACCTGATTATTAGTCATCCAGGCAGAAAAAGTTTCTTGAATGGCACGCTCAATGTTAACTCAAAATCAAAAGGCTCTGAGGTGTTTGTAGCAAAAAGGGAACTTGATATTCATATAACACTCATCCTAAACTTGAAAAACTTGAAATAGATCAGATTTTTAAAAACTTTTCATAAGAAGAATAAATATTTACTTAACAATCCTCTTTCAAATATTTCCTGTGATATCATCCTCAATTACCACTGATATTTCCAAGTACTTACCACTTAGGTCTACTTGTTGATTTGACCATCGGTGACATACCTTCTCGGTAAAGTGATTTTGTCTTACTGAAGTTGACTATGTTGAATATGACTCTCTAGATTGAAGATAAAGAAAATTTTACACATAAATATTTGAATTTATTATTTTAAACATACTTGTTTTTTTTCTTAGTTATTTCCAAAAAATTACATATTTTGATCAAGATTTTTTTTAATCTTGAGATTTTTACCTCAAGATAAAAAAAATCTTGATCAAAATATGTCAGCATCATGGCATATTTCTGCATAATGAATTTACAGGGGATCATTTTCCATTTTCATGCAAACATGGAATCGCAGACAGAATTTGTGAATCAAAAATGGAATAACACTTAAAACAGTTCAGTTACAGAAATGCACAGGAATTATATTTTATTTATGAGACTACTGCACAACTTTTTCTAAAAGTTCAAATAATGTACATGTATATATGTATCAAAATATTGTTGTATAAAATAATAATTCTAACAAAAAAGGTGTAGTATCCATGTCTATAAGCATAAAGATGAATATAGTAGAAGGCAAAATAATTTCTTCTTTAGTTCCAGTAATTTGAATAGATTAACTTGACCTTGTTTTTTGTTGTGGTAAACCTTGCCAGTTCTAGTTAATATGTAAAAAAACAAATCCTTTTTCTCTGAATGATTTTATTAAATATAATCTAATTGACTATGATATGTACAAATATTTGTAGCCTAAAAACAAAACACACAAGAATAAAAGCTTACAATCGATCAGTGAAAAATAAATGCCAAACTGCATAATACAAAATGACGACAGATTGTGAAACACAGCAAAAATAAATATTTAAAGCAAATACAAACATTTCACCCCAATGTGAGCCCTATCGGGGATTCTAATGAGAAACTGGGTGTTATTTTGATTTGTGGCTTTATCTCATCAATATTTTGCAAAAATATTTGGACTAAAAGTCTTGCTTCTTCAAACAACTATGCTTGCATTAATATTGCGATTTTACCATTAAACCATAGCACTGGCGAGAAGAGGTACTGGTGGACAATTGGTTCCCTGTCAGTACAGTTTAATGAGCCACCACTGAGGATATTTGTGAAGATAGAGGAATAGTGTTCAATAGGTTTTGTATTGAAAGCGATGCCTGTTTGAGAACAGTGTACACATTGAAGGATTAATTTATTTCAAGAATTATTCTGTTTCTCATTGTATGATTTTGTTGTTCGTGATGTTAATTAATTATTTCTTACTTAAACAATGCAGAATACATACAAATCCTGGGACAAATCAAATTAACCTAATGTAAAAACTGAATTAATTTTTTTAAACAAAATGAAAAACCATCTCCCCAATGTATATGAAATGATAAATCCAAAGTTCAAACTGTGGAGATGTCTTTCAAATGGTTATTAGATTTTTGCCCCTCTTTTTGTAATTAATTTAAAAATCATCATAATTGGTATCCTTCATATACAATATGGAGGTAGACACATCTGCCTAATTGGAGAATGTTGGAATCTTCCAAAATTTTTATTTAATACATATGTATTCCCATGGCATGGAGAATATTAAGGTAATTAGATAAATTAAATAGGAAACAGAATAATTTAGATTGGAGAATTGCATTCAAATAATGCCAACATCAATTACCAATTTGATTATTGTAATTTTAATCTATTTAGGCTAAAATCCCTATCAAATACATTTCAGATAATTTTGTTTTGCAATGTATATATGTGAATGTAACAAGATAAATTTCAATCAAACAATATTAATTATTCAGTTGATTACTGTAAACAAGGCAAAATGGTGAGGTTTTGGGTTTATCAATCAAAACTGCACAAGATACTGAAAATAAAGAGTATCTAAAGAGTATGCTAATTCTGCAGATGAATATAATTCTTCTTGTTACCTCTAAAGACAAAGGCCACTGATAACGAGCCAGGAATGCCTCAGTACACTGAGTTCTATCCCTGTTTATAGTTCAACAACTACCTCAGGTCAAAGGCCACCATACACTTTACAGGTAAGGAATGCCTGACTACCCTCGAGTTCTATCCCTGGTTATAGTTCAACAACTACCTGAGGTCAAAGGTTACCATATACTTTACAGGTCAGGAATGCCTCACTACACGGAGTTCATCCCTGGTTATGATTCAAGAACTACCAGAGGTCAATGGCCACCATACACTGATACAGGAAAATAATGTCTGACTACACCAAGTTCTATCCCTGGTTATAATTCTACAACTATTTGAGGTCAAGGGTCACCATACACTGATACAAGGAAATAATGTCTCACTACACTTAATATTCCACAACTACCTGAGGTCAAAGGTCACCATATACTTTACAGGTCAGGAATGCCTCACTACACTGAGTTCATCCCTGGTTATGGTTCAACAACTACCAGAGGTCAATGGCTACCATGCACTGATACAGGAAAATAATGTCTGAATACACGAAGTTCTATCCCTGGTTATAATTCTACAACTACTTGAGGTCAAGGGTCACCATACACTGATACAGGAAAATAATGTCTCACTACACTTATCATTCCACAACTACTTGAGGTCTCTCACTAGTACTCTTAAAGAGATTTACACCTGATATTTGTCCAACAAAAATGTACATATGAGCAATGGTCACCATAGTGATGTAGATCACTAAGGTCTCACTCTTACTGTGATCCAAGTTAGAGCTGTCACATGAAAATACCTGGTCTGATTTCACATTTTCAACAGTAAAGTTGAACCAAACTCTGAATCGAGGGTTGCAGGTATCTGGACGAATGAACAAGTCGTATTCATATTCTGTTATGTAGTCCACACGTCCCAAGTTTCCTTAAAGAAGATAACAATACTATTAAAAGACTATTTTTTGCAGATATAATTTTTCATATTAAATAGAATTGTAACAGCAATACAAGTTGTTGTCAGCACAAATTTTACTCACAGATTTTTATGAAATTTTTCAACTCACATATATCAGAAAGCAATCACTTGATGGTTAAAAAAACAAATCCATTCCTTTTATTAGAATAAACTTGCCAAACATAACCTGTTGTAACTGTAATTTTGAACTGGTCATTACTTTGAACATCCAAAATTAACTTTTTGATTTTCAAAATAATGTCATTGGAGTGTCAATAAAGCATGTGTGATTCGCAAGAAACAAAACTTTTCTGATATTGCTTTAGCTTCAGCAAATGCATGATAAATGTTCTACGAGTGTATGACCTAGCTAGAGGTCACACGCATACTACAATTATTTCAAAGAATGCCTATACTGCTATACAGTATTTATTTCAAACCAGAAAAACTGTGTCTGCAGGATTAAAACAAGATAAACATAGATAATTTCATATTTAGAGATAATTTCTATTGCATTAAATGGTATAGAATTGATTTGACAATTTTCAAAAAAATATCTGTGACTACAATTCATACTGCTTTAAAACAAGTTTATGAGCTTTAAAGTACTGTTTTTTTGTGTAAAACTCTGATTGGTTTGGCATGTACAGTGGAACCTGTATTAAAAGACCATCTGTCTTTTGAGACCACAATCTGAAAGTAATTTAGTTAAATATCCACAGTTCAGTGGCAGAAAGGATGGTCTCTCAAGACAGTTTCCACTGTATCAGCAGAACTGACTATGGTGGTGGTGTGTCATGAACTATATTTAGTAATACAGTTTGTACAACTACAACCTGTAAAAGATTCAAAGACGACTAGCAGTAATTAACACAAAATAGGGTTCTTACCACATTCAAAACATGCATCAAATATAAGATGTCCCTTTTTTGGTCGACCGCTATAGCCAGGTGGTACCACAGCAAATTTATTAACATTTCCTACAACTGGCTCATCAGTGCTGTCGGACTCGCTACCTGTAAAAAAAGTCAGCTGTTGTTTATTTGTGGATATCATCTTAAAAATAAGTAAAAAGTTGTTTTGAAATGGATTGGCCATGGCCATGTACTAAGAAGGGACTCTGATAGCATAATAAAGACAGCCTCTTTTGGACACCAGAGGGGAAGTGCAAAAGAGGAACACCCAAAGTCACTTAACAACATACATTACAGTGGAGGCTGAAAATAAACGGCAACAAAAAAGCTGGAACATATTCGGAAGCCAGCCAGCAACACACAGGGAGGGAGAGACCTTGTTAGTGCCCTATACGCAAAAGGTGTGACGGGCAGGAGATAAGTAAGTAAGTTGTTTATTTGTGGATATAATCTATCATATATACTCATTTATCAGTATATCTTATCCCTTTATCTCAAGCTACAGAGTACAAATATTGCAAACAAAGGGGTCTAATGTTCAAATCCAATTGGCAGCCCTGAGCTGAAGTCAAATTAAACTGTATTTTTTAAAGTCTGTTTGGATTTCATTTTGTCATTTATGTATTTTTTCTATCAGTTTTTAACTTGTTTGATTTTTTTTTCAATCTCAAACAATTTTCCTGAAAGGTATTCATGATAAACATTATCATAACAGTATTAAATTGTACCATATGATGTCCATAACAAAAAGCAAAGGGAGACAATTTATTAAATCGAAAAGATACAGCAAACAACTGCTTCAAAAGTACCTGATCCGATTACAATCATGAAAATAAGAGGATCCCTGCAATTTGGGGGTTTAAAAGGTATATTCACTAACATATATCTCAGGAGAAATCAAATATTCTAATTTTTGCAAATAAGTAAATAGCAAAAATGTGTCTGTAAATTTACTTCTAGTATTAAAATATTTGGTCATATGTCTGGTACATTTGTATAAAAGCTGTAGCATTCTATCAACAATACTCAGCATAGAATGACTAGAGAGTAAACTAGGAATGGATAGAATAAGCTGGACATAGAAAGGATAAGCTGGGTATGGAATGGATAAGCTGAATATGGAAAGAATAAAGCTGGACATGGAAAGGATGAGCTGAATATAGAAAGGATAAGTTGGGTTTGGAAATAATAAGCTGGGTACAGGAGAGATAAGCTGGTTATGGAAAGGATAAGCTAAGTATGAAAAGGATAAGCCATGTATGTAAAGGGAAAGCTGGGTATGGAAATAATTAGCTAAGTATGGAAAGGATAAGCCAGGTATGTAAAGGGTAAGCTGGGTATGGAAAGGATAAGCCAGGTATGTATAAGGTAAGCTGGGTATGAAAAGGATAAGCCAGGTATGTATAGGGTAAGCTGGGTATGGATATAATAAGCTAAATATGTCAAGGATAAGCCAGGTATGTAAAGAGTAAGCTGGGTATGGAAATGATAAGCTATGTGTGGAAAGGATAAGCCAGGTATGTAAAGGGTAAACTAAGTATGGAATTGATAAGGTTGGCATGGAAAGGATGAGTCAGATATGTAAAAGGTAAGCTGGGTATGGAAATGATAAGCTTGGTATAGAAAGGATACTTTGGGTATGGAAAGGATAAGCCAGGTATGAAAAGGGTAAGCTGGATATGGAAATGATAAGCTAGATTATGTAAAGGATAAGCCAGGTATGTGAAGAGTAGGCTGGATATGGAAATGATAAGCTGGGTAGGGAAAGGATAAGCTGGGTATAGAAAGGATACTTTGGGTATGGAAAGGATAAGCCAGGTATGTAAAGGGTAAGCTGGTTATGGGAAGGATAAGCTAAGTATGAAAAGGATAAGCCATGTATGTAAAGGGAAAGCTGGGTATGGAAATAATTAGCTAAGTATGGAAAGGATAAGCCAGGTATGTAAAGGGTAAGCTGGGTATGGAAAGGATAAACCAGGTATGTATAGGGTAAGCTGGGTATGAAAAGGATAAGCCAGGTATGTATAGGGTAAGCTGGGTATGGAAAGGATAAGCCAGGTATGTATAGGGTAAGCTGGGTATGGATATAATAAGCTATAAAAGATAAGCCAGGTATGTAAAGAGTAATCTTGGTATGAAAATGATAAGCTATGTGTGGAAAGGATAAGCCAGGTATGTAAAGGGTAAACTAAGTATGGAATTGATAAGGTTGGCATGGAAAGGATGAGTAGATATGTAAAAGGTAAGCTGGGTATGGAAAAGATAAGCTTGGGTATAGAAATGAGATACTTTGGGTATGGAAAGGATAAGCCAGGTATGAAAAGGGTAAGCTGGATATGGAAATGATAAGCTAGATTATGTAAAGGATAAGCCAGGTATGTGAAGAGTAGGCTGGATATGGAAATGATAAGCTGGGTATGGAAATGATAAGCTTGGTATAGAAAGGATACTTTGGGTATGGAAAGGATAAGCCAGGTATGAAAAGGGTAAGCTGGATATGGAAATGATAAGCTAGATTATGCTGATAAGCCAGGTATGTGAAGAGTAGGCTGGATATGGAAATGATAAGCTGGGTAGGGAAAGGATAAGCTGGGTATAGAAAGGATACTTTGGGTATGGAAAGGATAAGCCAGGTATGTAAAGGGTAAGCTGGGTATGGAAAGGATAAGCCAGGTATGTAAAGGGTAAGCTGGATATGGAAATGATAAGCTAGATTATGCAAAGGATAAGCAAGGTATGTGAAGGGTAAGCTGGGTATGGAAATGATAAGCTGGGCATAAAAATGGATGAGCCAGATATGTAATAAGTAAGCTGGGTATGGAAATGATACACTGGGTATGGAAAGGATAAGTCAGGTATGTAAAGGGTAAGCTGGGTATGGAAAGGATAAGTTGGGTACCGAAATGATAAGCTGGGTATGGAAAGGATAAGCCAGGTATGTAAAAGGTGAGCTAGGTATGAAAATGATAAGCTGGGTATGGAAAGGATAAGCCAGTTATGTTATGTTATTTACCGATTTGCAGATGACAATCATTTGTAAACATTGCCATGCAGTAATGAGACAGGTGAATAAATTACAGTGGCATTCTTCTAATTAAATATGCCGGATACCGACATTGAAGTTATTGTTTCTAGATCACCTTGCAATGGTGATGTAATGCATTTATAAGAATGACACTTTCCACTTTCTGGTTGTTCAAAAAGTCTGTTCTGTTGTTTATGTTCAATGTTTTGTTATCAGTAAACATTCATGCTGTTGAAATGTTGTTTTATTATATTCATTCTGAAATACAGCATCTTCATGATGCTGACTTTGTCTGAATAATGTATTATTGTTTTTGGGAGGACCTGCGCTTGATCTGGTGTGAAAAGGAAACATCAGTTGATAAAGTTATGTAACAGAGACAACTATTGCCTCTGCTTGGATGCGAACCTAGGAACCCCTAGTTTTCCAGTCTGGTGCTCTACCAACCAAGCTAAAGTAGAAACCCCTCTAGCTCAAGCTAATAGGAACACCATATAACTAACCCTGCCACAGTTATCTTTGGAGAATTTAGGTGCTTAAATTTATCGAGCATTGTAAATGACTCTAATTAATTTATGAATGTCAGGTATGTCTAACTGGTGGATGTGGGTGAATGAAGGGGTGGTATCAAGGTTTTTGAATGTGTAGTGTGCAGATTTTATTATTATTATGGCAGTCGTGAATATGTGAAGCATGATAGAGGGTGAAACCCTCATATATGTTGAGAAGCTTACATTTTTCCTAATACATTCGGTTACCCATACTACTAAATGGTAAAATATCTGCTCACATCGGGAATTTGTGCATGGCATGAACAAAATGTTGGAACTACAGCAACTTCAACTAGAGGCTTGACCAGTAATTCTTATCATCAACATATTCAACTCAAACATTTTGGAGACAATATTTTTCAGAAATATTGGAGTTCTAAATATTTAATGTCACAAATAAATTAAACATTTTGCGGGAAAGGTGTTGCCCTTGTGAGATCGGATAGACCCTCAAACAGCAGCTGCGTAGTGCATTTGCTTTAAAAGCATTAATTGCTATACACCTGTAGTTAAAATCAATAATATGATTAATCTATTTCAAGCAATGGAACATTTACATGTTTTAAACATAAAACAATATGTAAAACTGCAGATGAATGCCTTTGCCCTCTCTATAGGTAGGCTAATACCTATGTCTTATTATTTATAGTATATATGTTTGATAGCAATTGACATTAAAACAAGAAATGTCTTCAGTTATATGAATAATTTATTCGGAATGACTACGACCATTATTTTATATCAAATAATACTGCAATTTTTAAACTCTAAACTTTTTAAACTCCAGTTGCAGATATGACATTTTGGTGTATAATACACTGTTACTGGATCTATGTACTTGTCTTTAGAATAGAACTGGGTGTTAAAAAGTTACGAGTTCTTCGCCTAGTCATTTATGTCTTTCGTATATTAACATATATTTTAGTTTAAAGTGTTCACATAAGCTTAAGTTAAGAGTCAGTAGGCTACGTGGGTTTCTTGGGGGATTTTGCTATGGACAATCTCGAAAATGACCGATTCTGAACATGCCATTTAACTGATTTTAGCATGACACATTAACTATGAAGACTCCTAGTTCGAAAATATATCAGTTCAAAATTATTCAACGTCCTGCATACGAAATCGAATGTATTTTAACAAGTAAAGATAATATTGTGTGCAACCAAGCAACTGTAAACAAACCAGAGTCGCCTTTCTTGTCAGCCATCTTCCCAACATGCAAATGTTTTTGTACAGGAAATGACGTTATATGTCGAAAGGTTAAATACTTAATTTTTGTTCTGAAAATTGCGATCTGGGAGATTTAATGTGAGACTATGCACTGGATTAATTTCTAATAAATAAAAAAATAATTTAGTTTTTGTCACATCCATACAATTCACACATGTTTACTCACAACATGTTGAAAAAGCCACATGGTTTACCGTCAACTTTCATCTCATTTGCATATTCTTCATCCGCAAAAGAAAAGATTATTTATATACCTTGATGAAAATGTATCGTCAGTAAAATTGTTTTTGGATATTTTGATTATATGCAATCTAATAAATATTACAAGTTTATAATATTTATTTATTTCAACTTGTTAGGTCCTTTTATGTTAATTAGTCTATGACGTTGTATTTAATTAGCTTAGATATTTATTCTTGCGTTTATTTTCGTTCTGCCACTGATGGTTGGAGATTTGGTTTGAGTAGTAGCGTTCAGAAATTTTGGTTTTTAATATTTTTTATTCTTTATGTGGATTTCTTATTGTTGAACGATAAATTTTTTGTTCTCCGAGAAAGTTGAAGGCGTGATTTAGGACAGGAATTTATCATTTATCCAGATATTCTTCGCCATTATAATTTCTGAGAAACCCGTAATTTTCTTCAGCAACATTTATGGATTTATGTTTATCTGAGGACAACTCACACTGATTCCTAAGGTAAGTGACGTTTTGTTGTAATTTACATTAGTTCACGTATCGAAAACAAAGAATTGTTGGAAGAATTTTCAAAGCAGTAGACAGAAAAGCAAAAAGTGTTTTAATAATTTATTTGTTCATATGGCATCTCGTCGTAGTTGATGATGAGAGACATTTTACTCCACTCGGAATGCATCAGCGACTCAATCATTAAGTTTGCAAAATAAATTTGTGTAATTGTAAAATGTAGATACGGCGGTTTTTTTCTTACATGAATTTTCTATAAATTTATCACCTTTTCATTTACACTGATCAACCTTCCGTAAAGTTTTAGCGTGAGACACACACGCGTCCCGTATTTATTACGGCACGTGGCTACACAATCTGAGTGCTCATTCATGCGCAGTGGTGTGGGCTACTGTATCGTCGACAGTCATTAAAATAATTTCTATTCATTCATTTTTTTAAAGAAAACAGTAGATTTATAGGCCTATTTAGTTTTATAAGACTTCACTGGTTGAGATTTTGATAGGCTGTTCTTGTAAATGTCTATATGAGATCACACACACACAAAAAGATACAGCCTTGATACTTAGTTTGGTTTCACTAGTGGCTAATGCAGTACAGTTGTCTAAACATGATAATCACCATCAGGCCATTTAGGGCATGAACACCCCAAACGGATTACCCACTGCAACATCTGTTCATTCCGAATTTTTACACAAAGAGACAGGTACGCGCAATATGAAAACTACATTTGCTTCAGTCGAGCAAATCTTTTGAGTTAAAATTTGCTCATTATTTAATTTATCCACCAAGATCTATAAATAAGAAAAGGTAAACTTATTGACACAATAATCTGTCCCGTTTCAACACTGGCTCGTGCCGAAGTGCATTCCCACAATTTGATTGGTTAATGGGAACATCTGGAGGTGTTGTCTACAAGCTGAATATCAATATCGAGGTCATACACAAACGACTTGTCACATAGAATTGAGTTTGGGACAGCATTGATCATCTGTCTACTGTAGTGTTCTTTTGTTCAGTTTTCTTTAGTTCACGGTTACGTTTTTCTCTTGTTGGAGTATTTGATTCTAGACAAATGCAGGTATGATGTTTCATCTTATTGAGAACAAAAAAATTTGTATTTAAATAAATTTTCATTTGTTAAGATAAATTTTATTGAATCGATTTATTAATCAATTCTTTTTCATTTTCAGTTAAATTTCACTCATTTATAGTCTTCGATTCAAACAAAGAATTATTTCACCATGATATCCTTTACCAACATGATGACGCTGCCCCAGCAACAAAAATTAGTAAGTATTGCTTTCATTTTAAAAGAAGAAGAAATTTTTATTTCAATTTAAGTAGATATAATTTGAGGGTAAATTTTTTGTCAAACAATGAATTCTTTATATATGGATTGGAATTTGTGACTATGAGATGTGTACATGTCAGTAGGGAATATGAAATTTATATTTAAATCAATATTTTGAACAAGTCCAATTTGTCAAAATAATTTATTTCATTTTAAACTGTTTGTAAATTATAGATTTATATTTTTGGGATTTGATTAACCAGAGTTCCATTTTTTTCATGTTAGATTAAAAGTTGAACACACATTACTAGTGTTGTCTCTCAATAAATCTACACATTCATTTGTAAATTCTCACTTCTACTAATCTAGACTACAGACTAGGCCTATACATAAGTATTGATACATATGCTGGTACTTGAACACTTTTATGTCCATCCCAACTGCTTTTCATACAAGAGCAAGAGGGAGCACATGATTTCTAGTTATCTTTTATACATTGTATGTGACACTTGAGGGAATGTAGCACATGTGACCTCAATCATCCTGTCAATTTTTTAATGATATTCAAAATAATTTTTAGTACATGTGATGTACATTTTTGTTGAGATCTGGTCAGACCCTTGATTTTTTATTATTACATGTACAGTAGTAGGACATAAATGAGTTCTCAAAAGTGAATTTCACTATATATTCTTGGTAATTCTGCATTTGTTTGATTTTATCCTCTGAATTTGGTAGACATCTGAAATAAAATATACACGTTTAAACCTGGGTGTCTGGGCCTGATTTTGATAATATTTTTGTTAGTTTACCTTCATAAATTACTTAGGTATCAATGGTTTTATTTTGGTGTCTATGAATTATGATTATTAAACAAAAATAATAATTATTATGATTTATTACTTCATAAATCCATTCATTATCTTTGTTACGATGCTAAAATTTCTCTCATGAAGAATATGTTTCTCCTGAAATAATAAAGAGATTGCAATGGGATTTCTAGCATAAGAGTACCAAAACCTCAACTTTCTGTGAATTAATTTTTGTTAAAATAGGATAAATGACTAATTCTACAAATAATTTTCTAATAATTTTGTGAACATAAATTTTGCATACTCATTTATGTCCTACTACTATTGACCCTTTCGCAGTAACTGTTGTCCTGTTACTTTGAGGGGCAACAAATTCTTGAAACAAAATGATACAGAAATGAATACATACTGTATGTTTTCTGAGTCTGTCATTAAATAATGTTTTACTGCAGATATACACACATGATGAAATGCAGTGTTTCAGATGTGAAAAGGAAATTTCCTTTTTTGAGAAAAAAAATCTTGATTAGATAGTTTCTTAAAACTGTTGTGCATTTATAAATGTAGCCCTGTACACATACAGACAGTACATAGAAAAAAACAGTATGTTTTAATTTTGACAACAAACTTATAAAGATTAGCAGATTTACATATGATTCATGTCATTCTGCATTGAAACCATTATTGCAACATATGTTCTTTTATTACCTGTAAACTTTCACATAATACCTACACACATTTTCTTTCATCAGACAATTTAAAAATAATTGAATTAGAGAATCTAGACGTACAAACTAATTGTTTTACAAAGGTAGATGAGACAATTAATACAATAATAGCAAGTTTTATTATAATGGTAGTGGTACTAAAATTCTGAATAAAAGAAGCATATGTTGTACAGAAGCATTTCACCTTTTTAGTTTGATAAAGAGATTCCATCACATATAGATTTACAAACATGTACAGTGTACAGGATTTTTCTGCCAATTTTGGGATAATCAGATTATGGCACTGGTGACACAATTGGGGAAAATAGTTTAAACACATTGTATCACCAATGGCATTATCCCAAAATTGGCAGAAAAATCAAGCAGATCTATTTATATAATATTTTGAAAGCATTAATTTCATAAAAAATATATCTCTGCCGTTTAAATAGTTTTTGGATGAGGAGACAAAATTACATATATTTGTACATGTATAATACATGTACCATGTAGATCAAAATACTGAAAGTACTGATACAAGAAATTGAATTTGGTGGTAATCGTTAAGTTTTAATGAGGTATAATACACTCACTGACTCAGTATACTGAGAAATATGCATTGAGTACACGTTTGAAATATATTGCAGGTTAAATTCAATAAAGGGTACTACTGTCATGTTTTAAATTTTGAATTTACTGTCACATTATAACATCAGCCTTTTTACTGAGAAAATGCATGTTATTTCCAGAGTACCCAATTAGCAAAAACCTGTGTGAATCACCCAGATTTTTTTCAATTAAGAACAACAATGACAATGAAAACATCACAACTTTTTCACATTCTTTACCAATTATATCCCATTTGAGTGCAGGCCAAATTTCTACAATGATTTTAAGTTACTTTTTATTTTGGCCTAAATTAGGTTTCACAAAAAGGTAACTTAAAATTGGGACAGACATTTCGGCCTAACGCGAGTCCGATTGCTTATTTAATATGCAACAAACTACATAGATCAGCAAATTTATTATTACATTTATTTTTTATCATTTCCCATTAGTAGCCTTAAATCTCTAGGTCAATGTGTGTTTATGTACATTGTAATTTGTATGTAAAACATTTTCCCAACTTCAATGACTGCAACTTCACTGTCAGATCTTGCCAATACACAGTAAGGGAAGGATGTGCACCTAAACCAAAAACTCATTTTCATTATGCACAAGAATTGTAAACAGTCTGGTCAATCACTTTTAACATCAATTCTGTCACAAGTGTATAATGTTAAAAAATTATTGAAAGGTAACATTCTAAAGCAAATTTATTATGTCAACTCATTAAGGATGCCAAACTGACTTTTAATTGCATATATTTCAACAAGTCTTCAAGACCTATATTTTTCAGGGAATTGTTACTTTATTTTCGTCAATTTAAAAAGCAAAAATGTGATTTGGAAATTTCAATTTTGAAGTTGAGTTTATTACTGAAATGCATATATACATGTGTTATTTCCGGTCAATATAATGTGTTCTTAACCCCATACTGCAAAATGTGCTTTGACTTGATCTCAATAAACAACTTACCATAACATTACTCAGTTGATGGAACATTAACTTGTAATAAATTAAAGTAGCTAGCAGAAAGGTATAAGATACATGTAGATAGATGTAGAAAGATAGGATATCATGTATTTACCTCCAAAAAATTATTTCAATTTTTTCTACTTTAAGTACTTGCATTTGATAATGAATAAGAGCTATACACAGGCATAAAAATTCTTATATTCCTATATATTTTGTGAAAATAAGGTCGGATCGTGTGTATACAAATAATAAGTTGAGTTAATCCATTGCAATTGAAAAATTGTTAAAAGCAATTTTCACAAAATATAAAGGAATTTAAGAATTTTTATGCCTACACATCGCTTTTTTGTTATATTATTGTATATCAATTCAAGTAGTAAAAAAAGGAAAAAGAATTAAAAACACAGCTAATGTTTTTATGAAAACAACTTGCACTGGTTTTCATGAATATAGCTGACAGAATTACTTTGTATCAGCTTCTAAGCTTGATATACTGCAAGGCCATTCCAAGTTTTTTCTCTGGAAAATCCATGGATGGATTGGTTTTGAGATCATTAAACAGAAAAAAAACAAATATCTGAGAGAGAAAATGGAATGTAGCCCTGTAGTTAACAGTTAAACTTTAACAATTGTTTACATCATTGTAAAAACTAAAATTTCAAAGGTTATTTATTAGAATTTGCTAAAGATATGGTTATAATTTTTTTTTCCTTTGATAACTGAGGAAATACTTAAATCTCCATTAAATTGCATTTGTACATGAACTCATAAAAATATCTTGGGTTTTTTTTTTTTTTTGGTCATTTTGTGTCCTAATAGACAGATAGGTTTTTGACTTTAGAGTGGACACTAAACATAAAATAAACTTGGAATGGTCTAATTTATTTAAATTTTTTGTTTGAATTTCACTTTTCACAAAAATAATTTGATGTGACAATTTTTACCGTGTATTGTGCCAATACAGTACATGTCATTTAGTACTGTGTCAACCTCTAGAATAATTAGGTCAAATGACCTTGGATTTATTTTGACACCAGTGTTGAGACATGATTAGTGCAGTTCTTTAGTTTCAGATGCTACAGACAGCTAAGCAAAGTTTTCAGTTTCATCAGATTAAGAATAAGGGTCTTTTTTATGATAACACTACAATAAAGGATGCAGTCAAATTTATCTTTAATTATTTGGATACACAGTTAGTCGGGTAGTATTTTGTCTATGTCAGCACTAAAAATATATGCAAAAAGACTGATACCTTATAAAGAGCAAAGTCTATAGTAAATTAATATTTTGCCAGAATTTGGCAAAAGTCGAGATGTTGACAGAGATTGTTGTTCAGGAGTGCAAGGATTGACAACTCTATGTAAGAGATAGGATATACATGCAGGGAGTAAAATTGGCTACAGGATCCAGGGGCCAGCCAGGCCTCTAGAACATAATACCTAGGGGCACAGATTGAAATTTAGGAGCCCAGCTATATTTCTTCAGAATAAACAAATAAAAAAAAATAAACCAAATTTCTCAATTAATTCAAACTCAATTTCTCTTTCTATATAGCTTTTATCTTGTTGCTTGCAATCATGAATATGTCTCTTATATGTACCAACTATTGACAATATCCCGTTCATTTTGTTGAGGAGTGGTTCTTTTTAATTTTATTGGTACACTTTGGAGTATTCTATGGCTGGTTTCCTTGCTGAGGTTTTCAGCAATGTAACACCACATGACAAAGACTTGCGAGTCAAAGGAATGGTTACAAGTCAATTCCCACCCCCAGTTTGGAAACATGTAAATCAGCACTTACCGTAATGTAGTTAAATAGGCACCTGGAAATATTTTTTTCAACACTTGGAAATATCTATCAAGGTATCGGTAATGGAATGGTATTGAAAAATAATTATCTCAGAAGAGAAGATTCATTTTCAAAAATAATTTATATGTATAATATGCTTTCTTGATAATTATAAGTCACATATTCACGTCACTGTTGACACTTAAAAAACATACTTCTCTAAATTATCTGTTTTAATCTAAGCACACTATTTCCTATCAAAACATTGTTTTGACCAAGCAGTCATTCAAAAGAAACAAAGGATTCAAAGAGGGGCTAATGGTTACATAATTAAGGCGATAATTATGAGATCCTACCAGATAATGTTGAACGGGTGAAAATACCTATCAATTAGACCCAAGTGCCGATATCAAACTAATTTGCAAGCAACTGCCGAAAATACAGTACTATGAAACAAAACAATGGAAATTCATAAAAAGCATACACAGAAACTTCAAAACATTATCATTATGCATGTAATGGTCAAATTGTAAAAATTGTACTGAAATTGTACTGGAAAATATGGTTTTTCGGATGGGTTTCTATTCCATCAATGTCCGTCAAAGTTTTTTGATGGACTTTGATCAAAGTTTTCTTTGACTGCTAGCTCACATTATCAAAATTTGCATCAAAAACTTTGACCAAGATATTGGCAGGCAAATTTTCACGTGAACTGGGCTTTAGACACCTATACATGTATGCATTATAACTATGTCATGTAACACATTTGACCTTTAATCATGTCATTTTTATTTAAAATGTATACATTTGTACAAAGTTTAGATTAACATTGTATAACATCTAGTTTCATCTAAAAATATTCATCCTGAGAAAAGGGCTGTTCCCTTTAGGACTTTGCTGGGGGTGGGGAATAGTAATGAGATTATATGGCATATAGTATTCAGCCAGTTATCTAAAGTTTGAATTGCATTTTTATTGGGTTTATGGTTTTATTTCGGAAATTGATATAGGGGCATTTTTAATGAAGCGCAGTATCGCTTCATGTTGAAAATGCCCCTATACCAATTTCCGATATAAAACCATAAATGCAATAAAAATGCAATTCAAACCTTATGTTTGTATGCATTTGACATATTACTCCATTGCAGGGACACTTAGTCCATGTTGCTAATTATTAGGTGAATGGCAATGGCTTATGGTATCTACATGGACAGATATCCATGTTATTTTTTTATTTTCCACTTCATGAATTAAAAATACATTTTTGAATTTCATTAAAACTTATTTCATACTTTGTTGTTAATTACTTAAGACTTTGAACAAAAGTTTCACAAGTAGTTCCATTTCATGTATGCATACATATGCAGATCACTGGGAATCAATTTCTGATATGCATGTATGACAGAAATACATCCTAACATAGAGTGAATAGGAGAACATGTAAATATAATGCAGATATACACAGGCTTTTCAATAACTTTTTGGGGTAGGAGGTACATGTAAGTTACATAAAGAAGTTAGCAAAACATACATTATTTGAATTTGTGCGTAGTTTCTGAATAAAAGAGAATAAAACTAATGATCTACTGTGTCTACTGCTTTTCATGAAACTTGTAGACAGAATCTGCTGACTCAGTTTCTATTGGATTTGGAAATGCTGTAATACATGTACATATATGATGTAGATAAATTTGTTCAATTTCAACATTAACAGAACCAAGTTTTTAGAAGTATCCAAATATTTTTACTTTTAATGAAACCATTGATGGTACCGTCATGTAATATATCATTGATCATACAATTGGGGACATCCCGACCGACGGTTATAACGGTTCGATAGTCCGATGGTAGTACTTCCCGTATTGTACATGTCACCACGCAATTTGTAATCGACACAATTTGTATCAAAATTTCAAAATCAATTATAAAAATAGTAAATTTTGTACATTTAAGACTGTTTAATACATGTAACCCAATAAGGGCTAGTCCATCACAAGATGCGTCAAATGTTTTTCTTTTTGTTCAATTCCATGAGATTTAACTGCATGTACATTCGTACATCGACATGTCTACTTTCCATTGCAGAACTGTATACATTTCCATCAAAGTTTGTTTTTCAATTTCCTTGTAGTCACATCTGCCGCCCTATTTCACCCATGAATGGTAGTAGTCAAATTTTCAGTCGCAAAATAATTACATTAGATATGATGTAAAAATAGTATTGAACTATGCATACGTAAATTGTACATTGGTCTCACGTTATACAAATCAACGAGAATCCACAAATTAATGAGGACTTGTTTACAAATAAATCAAAAAGAAAATACGTTTGTATAAATATATATGTTACTTGTAAATGCATAATTTTAGATATCAGATTTTGCATTACTACTGTCAAATGACCTTCAGCTTCTGATAAAGATGGACTACAAGGTTTTAGGATACATGAAGATACACAATTGTTTATCATTGAACACCAGCTTACGACTACTCTCTTCTCTGGTTACAAATAGAAGTGATGTAAATATCAATCTCCCACAGAAGCTTACTTCTAGTGATATCCAATTTCTCTGAAACTATCGATTCTTTTTTTTTTTTTTTTTTTTATTATTGTACATGTATTTTGAAAGTGATAATTGTTGGCTCAAAGTATAAAAATTCCACCCTTCTGGGGATAGATAGATAACAGTTTTCAATTTGGTAATGGTTATCTTATGTTGTACATGCATTAGTTATATATTCTAAATGTGTTATACATGTAAATAATGTACATTTGTACCAGAACAGTGCACAATGTTGACCACTGAGTGACTGACAAATATTATTTCAAGGACTACAACATGTTTACTAACAAGTCTTATAGATTATTCACAAGTTCTCTGAGAACACATGTACATGCTGTTCTGGCAGAACCCTGATACATGTATGTGAAAAAAATAATTGTCTGCAACTTAAGTTAGTTTTCAGGTGTACTTGTTTTTATTAAAAGAGCTCATACACAACTACACATATATATATGTACATTTGTACATGCATAATGTTAAAACCAAGTTCATTGGATATACATGTACTGGAAAACACTAAACTTGTGTGAATGTGTTGTTGGGACAATAATTTTAAAACTAATTGCATCATTGGCAGACTAACTATGTGTTGGAGACACATCGTACATTACATTTGTTGGGTCACACATCGTACATTACATTTGTTGGGTCACACATCGTACATTACATTTGTTGGGTCTGATATGTACATGTCACAATACTGACATGATGAAAATGCCAAGATTTATAAAATACTATATATGTATGTACAAAGTCATAAAATGTACTAACATACAGTTTCCTATTATAATTACTTTCTCTATTAAATTGTCTTTTTGGAAATTCTGAGATACAACATATTATCTTTACAACAAATTTTATCATAATTTACTAAGAACAAAAAAGGAAATGATGTTTTGAAATTTATCAAGCAAGAATGAATGTATGTAACTTTCTAATTAACAACCAGGTTCAAATGAAAATGTTATGAGGTCAATCTGTATGTACTTATAATTGTTGAAAATTTTAAGGAAATAGACTTTAAAATGAAGCTATTTCAAAAAGACCGTTTTAATTTTATACAAAAAATAATGGGAAATGATGTTTGTTTATAATTAGTGTAGATGAAGTACTCCTCTGACATCTTGAAACTGGGATTTGATTCCAAAAAATATACAATTTTTAGAATGTAGGTCACATGTACATGTACCTGTATTCTAGTAATATGCCCAATGGTACAATGTACATGTATCTTGATTTCTATATTCATTTGAAAATTGTGTAATTTAAGTTTAGAATGCTTAGAGCTAAAATTAAGACAGTGTCACTATTACATTTGTTCTATTTTTGTTTTGAAGTTTCGGGATCTATCTCAGGAATGAACCCAGAATTTTTATGTGGGTTTGGAGATAACTTTACATATTTGATTAACAGGGGAAATGGAGGTTTCTTTTTTAAGATTTATTTCAATGAAGAAGCAAACCAGTTATATTTGTAATACAAAATAAAATAAAAGAGGAGATGAAATTGGTTTAAAAAAAAAAAGCAACAACTCATAAATTACCAGACTAATTATATCCTATAACTATAAGGCTATCTCACAACTAAATTTATATTGGAAATGAAACCAATTTTCTCATTTACAAGGATGCCCAGAGGACAAAGAGGAGAATATTAAATACAGTTAAAAGTTCATTGTACTTTGAAAATAATCATCTCATAAATCAGCAGATCAACAGCTACATTTGTTTAAATGTCATTATCTATGATGAAACGTCTTGAGGAAATAAGTCAATATTGGGGTGGGGGGACTTATAAATATTCTAATAGAAATGCACTTTCACACATGTAATGTACTTTATTAAGTTGATTTAAGTGATATTATATATCGGATTATCAGTGATAGTTAAGTATATGTATATGTAGAGAGCCTGTTTTTCTTCTGTTGTCACACTAATATAGTAGGTGATGCTGAACTACAGATTTACAATATCTTACATGTTCAGCAGAGGATGTACTGTATCAATTTTTTCAAATGCAAATTTTCTTTTTTAATGAGATACAGTAGAACATGTGTTAGACCACCAAATCTGCCACTGAAATGTGGTCTCTCAAAAGAGGTTTTATTTAAAGAATCATTTAACAAAGTAGTTTTCATAATACAGTCTCAAAAGACAGTGTGGTCTTTCATATGTGGTCTCTCCAGGCAGGTTCAACTCTAATACTTGAAATATTGTGTTTTTATCATAAAAAATTGTTTGGTATATATAAACATATTCTCCTATTCACTCTACAGTACGGGCCACGCGGATTCCGCAAAAGTCACGTCATCGCGGTGGTCATATAAATCTTGCTCAATAAATTCGCCGCGAATACGCGATCAGGCTATTGAGCTCAACGCGGGTCGCCGCAGTTTGCGATGGATAAAATCATCGCGGCAGTTTGCGATGGAAAAAAATCATCGCGGCAGTTTGCGATGGAAAAATTTATCGCCGCAGTTCGCGGCTGTGAGCAACTTAAATTATATCGATGATTAATTAGGTTATCATTACTTTACATTTGTTAACATTACTTGGAAAATTCCAGTCCAGCGTGGTCTTTTAAAGTATTATCGATGTTTTGTCAGCATAAGTTAACATTCTGAATTAGTATAATGTGGATAGCAAACATCAAATGTGTTTTATACTGGACTTAAAAACAATTTATTCCGCTGAAACTGCCAACTCATAATCAATGTGAACGTGTTATCACGGAGCAAAAGTACGTTTATTTTCTGTAACCTACCATAAGTTTGGCTACAATGCTGAAGCACTGTATCTCGAATCATTAGCATATTCATCATAATTTGACTTTTTTCTTACAAAGTCTCGCCAGTTTCAACCTGATTTAAAAACAAGGAGTTCGCCAACTAGCAACAGAAAGAATTATTTTAGTTACGCAACCTAGTTTTTCTAAATATTTATCAAAAAACTGTTCGTTTGAGAATAATGCTTTATCGCACAAATAAGTGACGCGAGTCTCATTCTTTAAAAAAAAAAACGCTTACAGATACAAACATCGACCCGCTTCGAAGCTGAGAAAAATAGAGCAATGAGAAATACCGATATCGGAATACGATGGTCATTGTCATATTTGACCTGTTGGTCCCTCGTGCAGACATGTTCTTATTTTTGATTATAAAAAATAATCTTCTAACACATGACAGCGATATATAAAGCTATCGCTGCACATGATATTTGATATGGCTTTCATTACCTGAAGTCATGAAGTCCCGCCTTTTCGTCTACGTATTACCCTCAGGTGATTATTTTTAACCCCGCCCCTACCTGTATACGTAATTTAGTTTGGCGGTTTGTCTGTCAATCATCGTATCAATCATCATGAAGCTCTGTGGGTCATATATATATATATATATATCGTTAGTTGAGAGAGAAACTATTGAAACTAAATGATATATTTCCAGACCAACCTCATTTAATTGATGTTTTTATATTCGCTACTCTGGGAGAGTGTTTGATGGAATTTTCCGTTTTCAAAAATTATTTTGCTTTATCCCCATGTAATCTAATTATAAAAACCAAAATGACCTTGATTAATTCTCGGAGAAAAAAATAAAGATATGTCACCGTAAACAAAACTAAAACTATGATAAACGAACTGTAGATTATTCACCCCAAAGGAGTCGAGTTCATTAATTGGACAAAAAATGATCTCGGGTATTAAAATTCAAAGGATTGGAACTATACCCACAATCCAAACCGTAAACGGCTGAGATTGTTCTGTCATGTTGTAAAATTTTACTTTACTGGGAGGAGGTAAATACAAAATGGCAGTTCTGTGATTTATATTTGATAAAATTGTAACTTTTAAAGTATTTCTGACGAGTCATATTCGCAGTATATTAATCAGGAAAACGATCGCTGACAGTTAATTTTAAAAAAAAAAGCCGTTTTGTTAAATTAATTATTTTATACTTCCTACTCAGTCTGAAAACTGTGGCAATATTGTTAAAAAGATTCTTAACTTCAATATAGATTCCAAAACATGAGTAAGTCAAGAATATTTTTTTTCTGATATTTAAATCTTAAAGAACGACTGATCCAAGCTCTACATATTTCTTTTCGAAAAAAAAAAAAATTCTATTGCTGCCTCCCCCGAAGATCCACTATCGTTAAAACAGAATCCACATTATTTGACCAAGTTACAAATATGGCTCCTCGATCAAGACCTCAGACCAAAGCTATTACATAACAGGGACAAAATATCGATTCTGAGTGAACGGGGTATCCTTACTTGAACTTGAACCTTATCGACAGCGTCATAAATCACTGTCAAAAGATAACTCAGATGATGTGAGTGTATATAAAGGACTGTATGCCTTCATTATCAGAGGGATATCGAAAAAAAAAACATTTTGGTAATCATAAAAAATACTAAAAAATTAAAAAGGATATATGCATTTAATATCTTGTATGACAGAAAATAGATTCCATGTTATGCATTTGATAATATATTTTCTTAATGTCCATCATGTCAGTCACAGTAGGTGTCGGCATGTTAAAGAAACCTTTACTGCTCAATGGGTCGTAAGTGCCGAGCATATGCAAATTTTTGGTGACGTCTCGATATGACTGAAATATTCTTTAGTGGGACGTTAAACAACGATAAACAAACGTAGCATCTGTGTGAAATATATTACACACGTAAAAATTTTAAGTACAAATGAAATTCTAAAATTCTCCGTGATTCTCTGCTAAGAACTTTTTTAATTTATTTTCCAAGTTTTAAAAAACTATTTACAAGTTGCAGAAAAGAATTTCTCTCCGACTGATTCAGAATAGATATATACTGATAGCATAGCAATATATTGGTAAGATGAATACGCGTTAAAATGCATGAAAAACTCCTTTCATATTCGACCGGTAGTTCAAATGAGGTAGGGGCGTACATCCTTTACGCCATAATAGTCATTTCTTTCAGTCATCTTTCAACCAATCATTTTGATAGTGCAGGCAGTATAATGATGCCCGTAGCATATTTCGTGTCACCTGATGTGTGATTGACGGAATTCATCAGTTTTATTTTTGAAACTATAAACCTCCAGACATTGATTGAATTCTGACCTCTTAATCGTTAAAAATATTTCGTTGAGAGCCCGATGAGGTATCCGTTTCTCCATGATCCAACTGTGTTTGCTTCGCAGAAATGGTAAGATATAAAAGCCCACTTCACAGAGTTGCTTATCACATTGCGACTCGTCTTTATTCCGGCCAAAGACACAGTTATAAGGTACAAATCAAGGAATTTTCAAGGAGAGGCGTGGAGTTTATTGTGGGGATAAGATACCGCAATGCATGTGGAGGATCATGGATTTAAACTTCGCCGGAGACGATTGGCCCCGTGTCACAATAGGTGTCGGCACAATGAAGAACCCTCAAGTGTCGAGCATAGGCCAAAATTTTAGTTTAGCCTTTTTGTGACGTCTCCATCAGTTTGACTTTTTAGTTTGGCTTTTTCATGATTTGTATTTCAACATATATTGACAAATTGAAAAAAAAATGAAAATAAAGTTTAAGCGTAGAGTAATTATGGTAACTGTTACGGTTGATCTACGTGGTTTTTCACTCAAGACATTTTGCCCCACTTATTTAAAGTGCAAGAACTACCATGTAGACCTTTAAATAAAACAAAATATCAAAAAAAAAAATTATTAAACTAAATATATCTCTATGTAATTTTCAGAGCTATAAAAAGGGCTTTCGCAATAAACAAGGCTAGGTCTGTGAGCATCTTAGCGTTTAAGACTAAATTTTAAAGTACGGTTAATCCAAATCTGGTGTGTTTTTTAAAAAATCTATTCCCCCCCCCCCCCCCCCCCCCCCCCCCCCCAAGAATCATCTTCGTTAATCAGAGTCAACATTTCTTGACCAACTTACAGTTATAATGGCTCCTCGTTGACGACCGCAGATCAAAGCAATTACATAACAGGGACAAAACATCAAGTCTGGGGTGAACAGGGTATCCATAGTGACGGGGTCATAAAATCGCCTCAACAGATAAAATTCACATTCCTATGTACACAGATATACGCGTAAGTCAAGAACTGGTCTAGTTATATATATATATATTGCTAATTTAAAAAATTAATATGGAATCTATTATAAGAATATCGGGGATATCAATGCTACATGTATATTTTACCAATTTTATAACAAAAAAACATGTATACAGTTGTCGTTTGGAGAAATGCGCTACTGAGTTAGGGTGGATGTAGATATACACAGATTATCGAACAAAATTTTATTTTGAACTGTTAAAATATAGCATGCATTACATAGGCGTCGGAGCCGGAGGCTAGGGGCGGCTAAGCCCCCCCCCCCCCCCCCCCACTTTTTTTGGCAAAGATCGGCATAGGTGACAAAAAACTTTTCTCGCGTGTGTGTGTTTTAATTTGGTTTAGCCCCCCCCCCCACTTTCAATTTGCTTGCGACGCCTATGCATTAATTTCAAACGTTTTATTTTCAGATTCGAAATCAATTGTTAAATTGTATTTTTGGATCATTAGACGCGCCAACATTGAACTCGGTCACAATCAAGGGAAACTGTGCATTTTTAATTGTTTCTATTTATCTTTTGGTCATTAAACGTCATTTACGGGTTTTAAATTATTTTAAAGAGCGTAAAATATATTTAAGTACAATAAAATAATTAATCAAGTATAATATATTTGCATAAATTCAATATATCATTTAGCCATATACATAGGCGTCGGAACCGGGGGATAGGGGGCTTAGCCCCCCCCCCTTTTTTGCAAAGATAGACATAGGTGTTGAAAATTGGGGTATAGTCTGGTTTGTGTGTGTGTGTGTGTGTGTGTGTGTGTGTGTTTTTAAGTTGGTTAAACCACTCCACATTCATTTTGCTTCCGACGTCAGTGATATTTATATACGTAGTCGATACTTTCAACCATCTTCCACCCAATCATTTGATTGTGTAAGCAGTATTATGCTGTCATTGCATATTTCGTGTCACCTGATATGATCTTGAATATGTATGTATTGGCGTGATTTGCAACAATCATGACTCCCTTGTGAGTTTGGATTATCATGTTTATGTCATCATCAATACCGGTAAGAAATAGTCACACCCCCCCCCACCCCCCAAAAAAGCCTGTTAGACTGTAAATATCGCTGATAGACTTTTCCTTTTCATAAAGTCGGTAGGTTATTTTTGTCGAGTTTATTTTAGCAACTATGTGCGAACAGACGTAGATACATAGTATGTTGAACAATAAAAGATCAAGTGGGTATTTTTTATTTTATCTAAACCATTATTCAGAATCATCTTTATTAGGAAATGAACAACGGTCTTTGCCATGATATGATATGATCATGTAGGTCAACAATAAAGGCAACTCGGTATTCACAAATTTTATATTCGAAATATGATGTCACGCTAGATGCCCCTATATTTTCCCAATATTAAGACTAAATCATAAAGTACGGCTGATCCAAATCTGGTGTGTTTTGTAAAAAAAAAATCTACCCCGCCCCCCCCCCCCCCCCCCCCCCCCCCCCCCCCCCCGGAAGATCCATCTTCTTTAATCAGAGTCCACATTATTTGAACAACTTACAGTTATAATGGCTCCTCGTTGAAGACCACAGATCGAAGCAGTTACATAACAGGGACAAAACATCAAGTCTGGGTGAATGGGGTATCCATAGCGACGGGGTCATAAATCGCTGTCAAGAGATAAAACTCAGCTTCTTATGTACACATATATATACGCGCAAGTCATGAACTGTATCTAGTTCAAATGGTGGTTATATATACGGCTAAATAAAAAAATTGATATCGAATCTATTATTAAAACATCGGGGATATTAATGCTACATATATATTTTACCAATTTTATGACAAAATACATGTATATAGTTTTCGTTCTGGAAGAATGCGCTACTGAGTTAGGATGGATGTAGATATACACAGATTATGGAACAAATTTCATTCTAAACTGTTAAAATATAGCTTGCATTAATTTCAAATGGTTTATTTTCAGATTCGAAATCAATTATTAAATGTAATTTTGGATTATTAGACGCCCCGACATTTAACTTAGTCACAAACAAGGGACATAAAACGTCATTTACTGTTTACAATTACAATTTAGTACAATAAAATAATTAATGAATGATAATATGTTTGCACAGATTCAATATATCCATTTAGCCATATATATATATATATATATATATATATATATATATATATATATATATATATATATATATATATATATATATATATATATATATATATATATATATATATATATATATATATATATATATCCATTTAGTACTTTAGCGGACGGTTACTTAGTCGGACGGTTTCTTCCAGTCTGTAATTGATTCTAGATAGATATACTGAAAGGAAAACACGCAAAATTGGTAAATAGAAAGTCCGTACGTTGTCAATACTTTCAGCCATCTTCCATCCAATCATTTGATTATGCAGACAGTATTGTGCTGTCATTGCATATTTCGTGTCACCTGATATATGATTGACGGAATTCATCAGTTTTGATCTTGAATATGTATGTATTGGGTGTGATTTGCAACAATCATGACTCACTTTCAAAGAGGGGTTGAGCAGTCTGTGGACTGTAATACATTTAATTAATGTCAATCTGATTTTTATTATTAATTGTAATATACAAGTTTAAATCGTGTTGTATATTTTATTAAAAAAAAAACAACACCAGTCAGACTATTTACCCCTGTGCGGTAGTTGACGATGACCAGAATCATAATTCCAGATTAATTTGCATATGAAAAATCAGACACGACTTGTTCAATTTTGATCAGCTATAGCTTGTTACAGTTCATGTTTGATCGATGTTGAAATCGATTTTCAAACGAAGGTTTACTTGCGGGAGGCCTGTGGTCTCTCTCCCCGGGTACATTTTGAAGATATATCATAATAGAGTTTTTTACATATGCATTTTTGTTTTGAATGAATAGAATATCCCAACGATTGCTATTCCTCCAAACCTGTAGATGTTAAAATAAGTTTTTGAAACCTGGGAATTTTACTTTTATAAAGCATCGAATGGTAAAAACTTTTTAAAAAGACTTTGTAAAAAGTTTTACCCCGCGTGAATGAATTGTATGTTTCGTATAACGAAATCGGGTACAGATTTCCTTGAAATTTTGTTAATACATGTATATTATTCGTACCACTTTTAATCTTAATTTTAAAAAAGTGTACACAGTTGCACAATACTTTAACTGAAATCATATTAAAGTCGGGTAGATAAAGGTATCGGCAACCCAAATTCAATTACATTAGCTTTAGTGTATCATAAACGTCCGGTAGTTTAAGTGGAATGGTCAGGAGACCTGGGCCCAGCACCATAAAACTTAAGAATTACTTAAGTATAAAAATTTTACTCAAGTTTGGCTAATCCTGAAATCTGATTGGCTAAGCAGGCCAATTTGAGAATTTTCTCAGACTTAAGTAAATTCTCAAGTTTTATGGTGCCGGGCCCAGGAAATTCTATACCTTTATACTAGTATCGCATACATGATAATTCTATTGATGTAAACGTTTTTGTGATTTTAAAGTCATGATGAACCTTGATATTATATGCAGCAGGCGAAGAACTGTTTTAAACCATTAAACCAATGAAACAAAACATAGTACCGTTAAAATATTGGGAATGAGAAATACATCTTTTGACCGAGAAAAAATACATGTGTGGAGAGAGAGAGAGAGAGGGAGAGACAGAAAGAGAGAGAGATTTCAGAACTTCGAATTTTTAAGGGCCGTCACAAATTTGGCTTACAGTTGTTGTTTGAAAATCTGTTTTAAAACCAGATACGTAGATAACTAAACGTAATACGAAGAATGACATATTTGTATTTTTTGTGAAAATTAAAACATGCATCAGTCGTCATTCATGCATGTTTTAATTTTCACAAAAATTACAAATATGTATAGGACAGTAGGATCGAAAGAAAATAAACCTCGATAGGAAGTCGAAGTTCCGTTATTTCTTTTTGTCGAATTTTAATTGATATCACAAAATTTGTGTAAATTGACATACGATGTCTAATATCACGGTTACGGATAGTTGAAAAGCGATATACTTGTAAGGTAGAAGGTCCCACGTGTCCTACTCTGTGTGTGATTAACTTCACGACGGATAACTTTGACTTGACGGCTTGGGTAATCAATTTCATTACATGACGTAGAAGAACTTTGGAGTTTGATGCAATTATAACAGAACTATTGAACAAAGTGAAAGTCGGGGGGTTTTTGTTTGGTTTGGGATCAATTTGAAGGTACATATTTCGGGTACTATAGAAGATAATTGTCGCATTTAAGTGAATAGTAATGTATTTTTTCTATATTTAATCAATAGATTGACCTCGCATAAAAAAACAAAACAAAACAGAATTCCGTTCGACAATTTCAGTAGTATACGGAGATCAGCAGCCGCTATTTGCGATGGTTTTCAACAGCCGCGATTTGCGATGATTTTCAACAGCCGCGATTTGCGATGATTTGATTCATCCCCGCGATTTGCGAGGAATTTCAACCACCGCGATGACGGCGACCGCGTTAAATAGCCGCGATTTCATCGCGGACGACTGCTCATAACTAACCCCGCCGCGATGACGTGACTTTTGCGGAATCCGCGTGGCCCGTACTGTATGTAAAGACTTTTTCCCTTTATATATTGATACCCTTAGTGATCCATGAAATGGGACTCCTTGTGAGACTTCTTATTGAAAATATTATGTTGAAAGTCTTTAATAATAAACAGCAAATGTTGAAATGTGTTTAAATGAAATTTGAAAAATTTATGTTTTTAATCCATATAGTAGAAAATAAAAAAAAAATCAATATTGTGGACTACAGTAAAACCTTATCTAGCGACCACCTGTGTATAAAGACCACCTGGTTACAAAGACTGTTTTTTGCCTTTCCCAATAGGATCATTTGTGTACAAATGAACCTCTATATAAAGATCACCTCCCTGTAAAGACCAATTTTCTTGTGTCCCTAAGGAGGTCGTTATGTATAAGTTTCATTGTATTTTTTATCGGTCATGTAGATACTGTAAGCCATTGCTATCCACCCTAACAGCATGGACTAATTATCCCTGCAATTGAAAAATACATGTAAATATAAACTTTGAATTATTGACTTTAAGTTTTTATACCTGAAATTGGTATACATATAAGGGCATTTTCAAAATGAAGTGTTTCATTATATAAATAAAGGATTAAATAAAAATGCAATTCAATCTTATGTAGCAACTACACGTACATTCACTTGTAGTACTTAGCATTTCGGATTATATTGTAAGATATTGTTATTAGGAACTTACATGCATCATTTTTAGAGAAAGCTTATTACTTGAAGCTTGCAGGGAAAAATTATTGAATAAGTATGTAAATGTACATGTATACATTGTATCAGTATTATGATGCCGAAATATGTTCCTTCTCTTTCTAGATTTTGGATCTGCTTTCTTCATATGTCACACATTTTTCAAAAGAATATTGTACATCTACATATAACTGAAATCTTTACTTCCATTTATTTCTCATTAATGAATTAAATTAAGAGTTTTCAATTGAAAATTTTTGATAATTCTTTTATAAAGCTAAGCATAAAATTTGTTTCTTTTTTCATTGCAAAGATGGGTGGGTCTTAAAGAATGTTATAGACACTTACATACAGTCATACACATGTAGTTGTATGTTCATATATAATTATCAACATATGATATACTGTATGTAGTAATCGTATGTGAGAGATAGGGTGTTGTATTTGTTTGTTCTCTGTAATCCATACAGCAGTCACACAACTGTTTATCAGTCCATAACTACCTACTGATATATGCTTGTACAAATCTATGTACCAGTACTATGTTGTTAACAGACTTGTTTTAAGGGATACAGTTTCACATGCATGTATGATAGTGAAGATGGTCTTGTAGATTTTTAACACTCATGTATTTTATTATTCTTTTCAGATCACACATCCACAACACCAACCAATGCCAGAATTACAAATGGACCATGCGGTCCAAATACACCAAGCCCATCAAAATGGTGGCACAACGTCACCATCATCAACAGGCTCACAAACAGAGGATAACACAAGCAAAACCAATCTCATCGTTAATTATCTACCACAAACTATGACACAGGAGGAAATCAGAGCACTGTTCTCGAGTATCGGTGAAGTTGAGAGTTGCAAACTTATACGCGACAAACCTACTGGTAGGTTTTCACCGTACGCAGTGCCAAACCACTTGACCACATCGAGTAAGGATTGTGTGCAGTGACACTTCAGATGCTCAAATGCTGAATTGATTGTTTCCTCAATCACTTCGTGCAAGCATTCCTTTTAACATCACTACGAAATTTATATAAGTTAAAATTTGATTTCAATTTTGGCCATTCTTTATTAATTTTTTTTTCTGCAAAAATTTGAATTTTAGTTCTTTCAATTGAATTTTTTTGTTTACTGTACAAATCGTAATCTGTTTATAAAAAGGACTAAATCTGCTTGCTTGTCAAAATTTCAAGTTTGTGGAAAACTTCTTCTATTCCTAGATGTTTTTATCTGTCTTTAGGCAAATGCATTTTATTTGACCTGTCTTATTTTTGAATAATTTGTGTGTACATTTGTACATACATGTTTGTTACATTATTCAACTTTATCTAACCTGAATTACTGGTGTTTTAATAGGACTCAGTTTATAGAAATTGAGTTAACACATGTATTTATAAATATTTTAATTACCGGTAGATGTTTCAGTGTCTATTCTAACAAGTGAACGGGCATGCATCCAAAATCCTTGAATAAATTTTTCTCTCTGAAATGTAAGTTTAGAAAATAGTGCAGTATGAAATAATTTTGAATGTATCCTTACATATAGCAACTTAAAGCTAATCTACATGTATAGGATTATGTTTTAACAAAATGATAAAAATATGCATCAGTTTATAACCATGCTCGTGAAGGGCCTCTGGCCGAGTGGTTAAAACATCACACTTTCAACTATGAAGTCTCTTACTTCTGGTCAATGCAGGTTCGAGCCCTGCTGGAAGCAAAACTGATTGTTGTTAGAAAGTTTGCCAGTTTACTTGCAGAAGGCAGATTGTATCTTCCCAGGTACACAATGACCAGGTTCTCTCCTCCACCATTAAAAACTGGCCGCCACCATATAACTGAAAGTCAAGTGTGGTGTAGAACACAATTCAAAATCAAATAAAAATTACCATGGTGAACCTGTAGAATGTAAAACATTTGAAAAATTCTATCTTTATCTAATTTGCTGATCTTTGTGATTTAGCACTAGTACAGTCTGCAGGATTAAGATTTGGGGGAGGGGGGTGTTGAATAATGGCACTACATATGTTGTATTCACTCACTGCAGTAATTGTTTTCATGAACTTAAATTAAATATAAAGTTATTAATTACAGAACTATTACTGATCTCAATCAGATTTGTTTGAAGTATACTTCAGTTAATTTTTATCAGTGCACCTGTCCAAATTTTAGATGTTTTTGTGCCAAAGGTTTAAAATACATACAGAACATATGTTCTGCCATTTTATCACTTTTTTGAATTAAGAAAAAAAAATAGTACAGCATTTGCAAGACAGATAAAAATATCAGAGGAGAGATGGGCGTTGGGGAAATTCAGAACATTTTCAAATGTTAGTGAATGCAAAAATTGAAGTATATACATATTTCTTGGCCATATACACTTGTGTGTTTTGAATGACTGACTGTTTGCATTTACTGAACTGTAAACAAACTGCATGGATGCTATGTGTCATTTCTCTATCGCTCGCTTTTTTTTTTCCTCTGGTAGATTTTAAGCGTACTGTCCATATCATGGAAAACATCGATGTTGTACAGTAAGAATGAAAGAAATGTATGAATAAAAATGTGGAAAAGCAATCCATTGTGCATGAGCAACTGGAGTGATAGTAGATTTTAGCAGTTTTATTTTTGACTAATTTATGTTTATTTCCGTTTTGTTGTCAAGGTAACAGTGGTGGTGGTGGTGATGGTCAAGGGGTATACAGAGTACAGCAGAATTTTTATATTCTGTCAAAATCATTGAGCTTTTTGTTACTTTGATTTCTTAATGATGGATAATTCTCTCTCGATTGTCTACTTTGACCAACTCTTTTGATCTGATAAACACAGCTCTATCAACCACTAGTTTTTGTACAATATGTGTGTAGCTGGATATATATTGTAATAGAATTTACTCAAAAGTTTTACTGTATTTTCCCCTCTTTTTTCAATGTTCTTTCTTTCTTTCTTTGTAGTTTTGGGCGACATTTAAAAAATATAATCACATGTATTTCTTTCAGGTCAAAGCCTCGGATACGGCTTTGTTAATTATAAGAATCCTTGTGATGCTGAAAAAGCTATAAACACGCTGAATGGATTACGTCTTCAGAACAAGTTAATCAAGGTATGTTCACTTTATAAACTGTTACGTACTCCTGCATATGGTTCATGGTTTTCAGTTCTGTTTTAATACATCATTTTGTTTCTTCATGCTAACCTTGAGAATGCTGTAAATACATAGGGTCTTCTTAACACTATTCATTTGATTCAGACATACAGCATATGTTACAAATTACCTCGTTTTATTTTGACATGCCATTAGAATGAATTTGGTGATGGTACTTTCTTATACAAAGCAATGCTAGGTTTTGTGTTCATGTAGGCAATTTTTTGTTTGAAAATTTTCATTGAATTTTGTAGATTCTTTTCTGTATATATGTATTTTCCCATCTACTACACACATAATTTTACATTTGTACAAAGTATACATAACATAAAAGCACTGTCTGTTTTATGTGCTGATGGCTGAAGTACAGAGCTGCGAGAGGAATGTGAAAGTACTTAACAAAATGCTTACTCCCAGAACTCAAACAGATGAGCAGAGTTTTAATATTCAACTGAAATTTGACATTTTTATATAGGTTTTAATCCATCTAATCCTAAGATCTGACACCTCTATAGCCATTCTGAGTGCAGATGAACTCCCAAATCTGTAGTTTATGAGTGAGTGTGTTATGTAGACAGTAGTTATCAGTAGAGATAGCTAACACATGGAGATGCAGACATACCGCCAAGTTCCGTCACAGTCATTGATGGATCATTATGGGGTTTTATTTCATTCTTGTCAGGGTTAAACTTTTGGTTTATTTACATCATCAGTTTTACTTATTATTAAACTGTTATCATATGTTTTAATTTTTAAAACTATACAAACATTATTATTATTTTATTTTACTTCTCCTTTGTAGCATTTTAAAAACACCAAAATTTGTCCAAGAGGATATGTAATCTAGAAATATAATTAACTGGTTGTGTTAACTTACTTTAATTTTTTAATATGTTAGCTCACAAAAACTTTTCTGATGACCGTTTTGCCAATGTCCATAATTTTCCTGCTTTTATATATATATTATTACATAATGTTATGAATCACTGCAACAATTACAATCGGAGTTAAACAAAAAGATCCTTCAATAAAGGGGATTTGAGGTAAATGAATGAAAGGACCATTTCAAAGGGTCAGTTTGTGGATATTTAAAACCCCCAACCTGAAAAAAATGACATTAAGTTTAATGTGAAACTTTGCATAATGTAGTTCGTTGTCCAAAGGGGTATAAAGGGGATCCAAGTAATTTACAAAAACAAACAAATTGAAAAATAAAGATAATGGTAATTGCATATGATATATCATGCAACGAAGCTAAGAGTAATAGGACTTTCCAGTTGTTATGTCATATCAGCATTTGTGTATATTGAGGGTGTGCCATGGGTATGATGTTGGGCTGCAGACTTTATGTACCATAACAACTGTACATTTATACATGTTCTTGGGAAATAGCATCTGCAGTTGTTGTATTGAAATGAAAGTATCTTTATTTAGTAAAGTTAATTAGTCAGGTTTAATCAACTAATGGCCCTGGGGGAAGAAGTTTGACATTTTGAATGGTATATTGATTGCTCTATAAAGTTTTATAATGGTAATGTTTAACTGTCTTCTGGATCTAACAGCCATTCCCATTTCTTGGTATTGTCCGATTCACATAAGATGGCGGGTGGAGTAACCTTTTGATTATCATACGGACAATTCCACTCAAGTTTTTGGTTATGACAAACTTAACAGGAAAACGTTTTATGCCTCACTGGATACTCTCTTATGTATGGTGGCAAGCAGGAACGATTACTTTCGTCAGTGTAATTTTAATGTTATGCTTTATTAAACTAAAATTTAAACTTTTCCGGGTTAAGAAAGGGTTCACAAGACTCCACCCTGCTAAGGTCTATGGATTTTATTGTAACTGAGTACATGAGATTCCATAAAATACACACCATAGTTTTCTAGGTTTATCTGTTCTTCTCATACATGTACTTTTTAAACAAAATTCTACTTCTTTATAAAAAAGGAAATTGATGGGGCTTTTAAACTTACATGTATAGATGTATATGGTATTTCTTTATTAAGGAGAACCTCTTCAAATAGTTTGCCTTAAATGATATTAGGGGACTATCATGGGTCCTTTTGTAATGAATGTAAAATATTAATTTATTGCTGAAATTAAATATACTGTTTTGTAATTTGAATTGAGGATCTCTGTCAGGAAAGAAAAACACTAATTTTGTAAGTTTCAGAAATACAGATAGGGAAAACCACCTTCATTATAATGTATGGTACACCAGTTATCAAAATACCAATTTTCTTGGGTAGAGAAATATTCCTTTTAAAATTTGTGAAATATCAAATTCCAATGTAAAAACTGATTCAGCAATAACATTTATAAACTTTTAAACCTTTTGTACATATGTATTGTTTGTTTTGAAAATTGGTATTTCAAAGACCACTCCCACTCCAAAAGAAAAGCAGAAACAGGGTGGGGGGTCATAAACTATATAAAAGGGAGAAAATACAATGTTTAGTTGACTTGACTTTTCCCTCATTTGACTTAACTTTTGTTTATTTTCTATCTTCTTTATTTTAAGTTAAGCAGTTTATGACTTTTTTTGTTTTTTATTTTTTAAATTTGTTTATTATTTTCAGGTTTCTTTAGCTCGTCCAAGTTGTGAGAGTATTAAAGGGGCAAATCTATACATAAGCGGTCTGCCGAAGTCTTTGACACAGCTGGACTTAGAGAAAATGTTCTCAGATTGTGGACAAATAATCACATCCAGAATTCTTTATGACCAAAACACAGGTACTAGACTTGTCGCAGGATGTATAGAGATTTGGGTGGGATCTATTACTAGCGTTGCCCATACACAGTTTATAACTCTGTAGTTACTACTGTACAACACTGTAGGTACTGGCCCTGCAGGTTCGCCAGATATCACTTCTTGACTAACACAATGACTCATTTTTACATAGGTATCTCTAGCGAGACCAAGTAGTGAAAGTATAAAAGGTGCTAACCTCTATATATGTGCTTTGCCAAAGTCAATGACCCAACAAGAGTTGGAGATGTTCTTTTCACAGTGTGGAAGGATTATAACTTCCAGAATTTTGTATGATAATAACACAGGTTAGCCATCCGTATATAAATTCCATGTGTTGTTTGCTTGCATGCAGCGAGATACAGTCTTACAGATTGGAATTTGCTAATGAGTGAAAATGATGGGCTGAACTTAAAATTGTACAGTTTTGTTTTGTTTTGATAGAAAACTTTCATTGTTTTATTATTATTAATTTTTTTTCAAGGTTATCATAAACTTGGCTTTTAACTGAGCAACTTTATTAACCCAAACTTTGATTACTTGGTACACGTCTTTAGTTTTGGAAATCATTTCATCACTGTGCATGCTTTAAGAATTATGCTTATTATTTATCTCTAACTTACAGTTTTTCACAAATAAACTTAATTTTGTATAATTTATCGTAATAATTATTACAAAGGAACATGGTATTGGATATTGAGTTATTGACTGTCTGCAATTTTTACAATTTTTCATGTTATGACTTTGCTTTCTTTGTATATATGTTCAACAAATATGAAAATAATATATATAAGCTATGAAACACTGACCTCAAGTGTTTTCTTAATATTTATGCTACTTATTTTGAAATGAAATTGATATTAATGACATTGTCTCTGTTATTCAATATATATATATATATAAAACATTCAGTTGTCTGTTGAAAACTTAAATTAATTTTTTTTTTAAATTTAAACTTTTAAATGTGGTGTATATACATTTAGACAACGCATGATACAGTGTATCACTTTTAATTTATCAAAGGTTTGTCAAAAGGAGTTGGCTTCATAAGATTCGATCAGCGGACAGAAGCAGAAAGAGCAATTCAAAAGCTGAATGGTACCATACCTGATGGTGCAACAGAACCAATCACTGTCAAGTTTGCCAATTCCCCAAGTTCCAACAAAAACGGAGCATCGTTGACACCACTCACACTTGCACCATATCTTCCACAAACTCGCAGGTTACTAGGACCAATTCATCATCCATCTAGTCGATTCAGGTTCATAGCTGTTTATCATTCTTGTACCAGTAGAGTTCGGTGTAGTTTTAGATGTTCTTATGTTGAAAATTATGTGAATCATTCTCAAGAAAATTTTATTTTGGAGTATAAATTACCCAAATGATTAATTAAATTTAAGAACTGGACTAATTTATACACACAAAATGTTATGCAATTTGGTACAAGAATGCTCTGAACTGTAACAGTAATATTAAACCCCTTTCTTTAAATGTTTTTTTTTTTGTTAATCAGTATTGATATGTTTCTTTCTTTTACTAATTCAAGATTTCATTTCATTTGCAAATTTAACTTCTAGTTTTTTTATATATATATATTTATTATCATTTTTTTCCATATTGAAATTCTCATTTCTCATTTTAGAGCTTAAAAATAACCATTATATTATACATGGAATTTGATATCATCAGAATTACTGCTATTGAAAAACATGCAGTTCTTTCTGTAAATTATTTTGAATGTGAAAACCAGAGCATATACATTTTGTGTACCATGAACACTATTTTTTTTACATTTTGTTTAAATTATTATTTTCTTATATTCGGCAAAATACTATCAAAATTTACTACTAGTTCTTCCTCACCTGTCATTATTTTATCCTCTAGAAAGCTTGTTCCCATTTTGAAATAAATTACCATAGTTATTAGATTTATGTATATATATATATATATATATTTGTTTGTTTTGTTTTGATAAATGAATAGTCCCCCTATTTGTTGTCTTTTTAGTTGCTTTTTAGTTAATTGTTTAACTTGCTCACTCTTTTAGTGTGATAACCAATTTGTTGTTCATATGTTATGATATATAGCCATACATGTGTACAGCAAAGATGGTCGACAGTTTTATATCGCCATAAACCTGAATTCTGTTTACAATATTCATGCTTTGTGATTTGATAATTGTTTTTGGTGGGGGTCAGAATATTAGTTTTAGAAGATTGAAAAAAAGTTCTTAATTTCAGATCTAAAATACATGTACTGCGACTTTTGACAAAGTAGTAAATTTAATAGCTCGAGTTCAGGGGGCGGAATAAATTCAGCTTGTCATTTAAATTATCATGTGATTTAGTAAATCATTAAAAAGTAAATAGCATCGATAGAATTTAAATTTTGTTTAGTTCAACATTTTCATTCTTTTTAAACTAGAACAATAAATATGTACTCTAGGAAATGTATTGGCATTTCAGTCACCATAACAATAAACCTCTTTTTATTACAGATATTCTCCGTTAGATCCTGGTTCATTGTTGGGCACAACCAATACCATAATCCCTACTGCTGCAGCAGCTACTGCAGGAAGTGCACTCAATGGAGCAGGTTGGTGTATATTTGTGTATAATTTGGCTCCGGAGACTGAAGACAGTACTCTGTGGCAGCTGTTTGGCCCATTTGGTGCAGTACAGAATGTGAAAGTGATTCGTGATTTCCAAACGCAGAAATGTAAAGGATTTGGATTTGTAACCATGACAAACTACGATGAAGCGCTGGTGGCCATTCAAAGCTTAAATGGTTTTGCACTTGGGAATCGTGTACTACAAGTCTCCTTTAAGACAAATAAAAGCAAATCCTAAAAGGTGGGGAAAATGTCAAGTTCAGTCACTTTACAAAGTTCTAGTCATATTTTACTGCATAATTCAGTTTTTTATGGATATTTTTTGGAACTGAAATAACATACTATAATATTTCAGAAATTTTAAATGATGCCAAATTGTTATGATATAAACCAAGATGTTGAAGTTGTTGACATCTACCAATATATGTCTCGGATGAAATCTCAGACTTTTAACAAATTTGATACATTTTTTCCTCATTATTATTTTTATTTAAAATTCAATTAAAACATTATTTTACATATATATATTAACCTTATTTATGGTATATAAAATTATTTCAATTATTTAAGTAAATCCAATATATTTATGTTGTGTATTGTAGCAGTATTGGTAATTTTTCTTTTTCTCAAAATAATATGTGTTGATTATAGTCCCTTATTTATTATTGTGAACAAATCTGTTGCTTCAGTAGATTTAGCTGGCCATAGGCCTCTTATTTGGGTATGACAGTCATATCTCGGATCAATATGTTTCAAGATGTTATATTATTTATCTAGAACACTCTTATTCTTATTTGTGAGAAGTTATTTTGGATGTGTTGAATGATTCACTGCTTTTTACTTTGCTGTGAAGTGTTTTTGTGTACTCAATTTTATAATACTGCTGCTTGCGCATATTCATATTTCAGTTTGTTCATTTTCTTTTATTTCTTTTTTTTTAAATCCTGATTTTGATATTTTACACTCAAAAGAATTTGAAAAATAAAAAAATATATACAAAAAGAGAAGAAAAAATAAAAAAAGAAAGAAAATATTAAAAAGAGGAAGGTTGTAAAATTTATGAAAATGACAATTTTGTCATTTTCTTTTTCAAAGTTTACCATGACATTATCCAATTTTATTGAAATTTTTATATTGTAATGAGATATATTTACAAAATATTTGATTTTCATGAAATTGAGTGTAAAAATTACTTCTTATTGATTTGAAAAGTCAATTATTCATAACTTTTGTTTGTCTTATTTAGTTGAGAGTATTTTTCTGATTTTACCGTTTGATTTCTGTTTGGCAGCTATGCTGTCTGTTTGCAGCCTCAGAGGTAAAGACTGTATTCTTTGTTTTATTTAAAACTCAAAACCTGATTTTCTGATGCATTTAGTTGAGGACACTTTGGTTTTCTGAGCACTGTGGTTTGTAGCAGTGTTCAAAACATCACCAGTACAATCTGCTGAAAGCCAGTGTATGGCTTCAATTTATTTACTGTGGTTGGGTAAGTTATGCCAAATAGATCTTCCAAAACCATTGATGGTGATTGCCCAATTCTAAACGAATTTGGCAAAGGTTATATGATTGTTATAGTGCTTATTCATGGGTCACAAACTTGGCTTTGTATGTATATATTTGGATTATATTTGGATACTTGACATATTCAGGAACAAAGTTTTAGTCATTTTTTTACATTCAAATTGTCCCTGAATATGACTATCATCTAGATTTAATTGAGAGGGTATCATTTTGTGATATATGAGTGAAAAGTTTTGATAATATCTTAACATTCCGGATTCAATTTAAAATTCCTTCCTAAAGAAGATTGTTCAAAGAGCAATCTCCTTTAGCCCTATGTACTGTATATAATGATCCTTGGGGCAAAGGTCAAAAATCACTTTTGAATAGTTTTTATGGGGAACAATTTTATTATAGTAAAACTAGTTACAACTGACCAAGATATAAATATTTGTGAAATTTTTATACATTTAAAGGTATAAATATATGTTTGGATACTTTATACCACTCTTTTTCTTTTTGGAAGAGTTCACTTACAATTTGGCTATGTGTTAGTGTCAAAACAATTTATGTAAATGGTGTAATTTCATATTCTATTTTATATAGATTTCAGACTCAAGAAAAGATTAAACCATTATGTATTACGTATAGATGGACTTCCAAATTTAATGAAGCAATTACATTCATATACCCAAATATGCAAGTTTATATACACCAATGCTCTTTTGATGAATTCTTTGTCTTAGAAATAACTGTTTGTGGTGTCCAAAGTTCAGATGAATCTGTTATTATTGCATTTAGCATTTTATCAAGCAATATAGACAATATTTTCTGTTGACAGTGTTAATAGCTGTGCAGCTAAAAACTGAAATCAAACTTAGTGCCAAGCACATATGGAAAGGTCACACGTGACCATCGTAATACTCTCAATCGGTGTATAGCGTTATTTGTTCTCTGTAGACAACAAAAGTTATGATATTGATTCCTTCAAATTTTAATTGTCTAGAGATTGTTCCCACCTTTTACAAGTTCAAGGTTGATTGTTGTCCTAAATTTCTTCATTTGACTTTTTCTTTTCATTCACTTCAGTGTTTTAAGATATTTACCGTTTGAATTATCTTTCTATTTCTTCAATTTATCTTGTTCATGTGTTTTTCTTGTTTGAACAAATTATTGTTAAGATTAAATGATTCATTCCATTTTTGTAAGGGTCATGTTTTGGCAGCAAAATACTTAATGCTCAAATGAGTGACATATTGAAATCTTGCAGAAGACAAGTTTATTTTAAGAAATAATTCCTAACACCCAACTGGACTTAATGTATATGTCACCTGCAATCAGTTTTAATGATTGTCCTAATGTCCTTTGTTTGCTAATACACTCAATTCTACAAACTATATTTCATGCTATTGGCCAAAAAAAGAACGATCGGTGGTGCAGTTAGTAACATTTACAATACCCAATGTTTCAGATATGCATACTCTGACTGAGAGTGAATATATAACAGTAGTAATTTATACAATAGTCATATATTGTAGATATAATTAGAGATATGTGTTATATATCCATTTTGACCAGTTTGTTGCATATAGTGATATATATACTGGTATAACTTTTGTATCTTTGTCATGTTTTTAACAACATTGGCATCATCCGATTTGCTGCTCGATTACAGTTCTTTTAATCCCAAGAGCACATCCCCAGATTAATATATTTTAAAACATTGATGAAAACATTGATTAATCTATGACTGATCATTGTTGGATCTAGGACTGATCATAGATTGATCTAGGACCGATCATTGATTTATATATGATTGACCATTGATCTATGGCTGATCATTGATCTATATATGACTGATCATTAATTGATCTATGACTGAGTATTGATTGATCTATCATTTTTCTCATCATACTGGTGAACTCTTTACCACTGTCATAATATATCCCCTCCACATAAAAAAGATAAACCTTGATAGAAAAAAATGTCGGCACTTTTTGTCAATATTTGACAGTTAAAAAAAATGTACTTAATCTGTGGATTTCTGTCTAACAGATAGTTCTTTATTTGGCCATATAGCATTAGCATTTGTAATTTAATTATTCTTATTCAGCTCTGAAGTCAGACTTTGTTTTACATGTCTTTATGACAAGGTCTTGGACCGTTCAAGCAATCCTTTGGATCATAAATAACTCTGCATATTTTTTTTTTTACACATGTACAAATAGTAAAATCAAAGTGCAATACTTTCAGATTTGATGAAAATTTTATGGAATCAGAGAATTTTAATTTTAGAGAAATCACTTTTTAATGAAGGAAACGAGATCATGTGAAATAGAATTTTAAAATTTGATGTTGTTTGATAATACATACTTTTGCAGAGTCATTTTTGTCAGAGAATTATGGATAAATGCAAAGTTTTGCTTTCAAAAGTGCAAAAAGTCAAGTGAACGTACACAACGGTACATGGACATTAATCAGCTCCAAACATACCCTTTTTGTTTTTTGCAATATTTTCATCTTAATGTTCTAAGTATCGATTCTGCATCTGTTAGATTTCTTTGATTTTATGAATTATTCATTAAATATGTTGTGATTTGAAACAAATAACTTGCAAATATTCAAATGAGACAGAAATGAGATGAGTTTCGATTTCAGAAGTTCTTTATAGCTTTATTTAAGAAAATTTAGCAGACGATTTCAGTATTGCATTGTCGTACTCAAGAGCCGATGCAAAACTCTAAGTAATCAATTATAGAAGGGACAAGATGTCACAAACATTTCATTTTACCAACAGAGATGTTAGAAATGATACTTAGAGCCTGTTTATCGTCATAGAAAGCTTTTATGAGTGTGCTTTTTAATTATGTTACTACAGATAAAGCTGTACTTGTTGGATGTTTTCAATGTCACTGGATACTGGAAATCCAGTCAGTTGGTTGTCAGTTAATTATTACGTAGTTTGATTGTAAAGCAGTATTTGTACTTTTACATGTGAAATTAATAAAAAGCCCTTGCAAAAGATTTTCCTTTTTGCTGTTTTGTTTTTTGGAGTTGAAAACTTGTTGTTTGTTAACGTAGCAATCAGTCATGAGGATCCTACTCAAATATAAGGATATCAACAACTGTCATGTAAAGATTTGAATCTGTCACATACTACTCCAAGAATATAACATTTTATTGTTATTAAGGCTAAATAAATAATATATGGTAGTGGTTCTTGTAATGAAATAGACAAATTGTGGTTTATCTTTTGCTGTGAGAAAGCAGAATTGTTCTCATTTTGAATCAAGGCTGAAATGCATGTTATTTACCTAGTCACAGGGTCAGTGACTGCCTGCATGGCCAATTTCTTGTTCTCCTGTTTAATATGAATTCAACCAATCTTAGAATTATACCCTCTATTGACTGTCGGTTGTTCAGATTGGAAATCTGCAATTCTTACAAGATAAGACATAAGTTGAACTGTTGATATTGATCAATGATTTCTATTCTCACTTGTGTATAAGATTTTTATGGATAAATTTACTGTCATGGGAGCCACATGAATACATTTCATAAGTCAATAAAACTGAACTTCATAGGTTCACCTATAATTAGTCCTCCTTAAATATGCATGAGTAGAATTATTTGGTATTATACAGCTATGGTTGTTATGAAGGATGGATATGGTGTATTTATTAATTTCAATTTGTGACAATATATTTTCAAGATCCGAAGCTCAATATAGAAAAAAGTCTAGATTTTCACCAGAAAAACCTAAACTCTTTCATGGTGATGTGATACTTGAGAATGAAGGATGAATGTGGTGTATTTATTAAATTCAATTTGTGACAATATATTTTCACTATCATTGCCTAAAATTCAAGAGATGCTATATATATATTTCTGCAGAATGAGAAGTTCAATTTAGAAAAAAAAATGCTAGATTTTCACCAGGAAAACCTGAACTCTTTTTCATGGTGATGTGATATTTGAGAATTGTGTGGCTCTGGCATTGATTTGAAAAATGTATACGGTATGCAATTCTTTTTCAAATTGACTGATCTTTGTTGTCAGTTTCAATGAAAGAGTGTGACAATGATTCATATATGTAAAATTTCTTCCCGAGCACTGCAATGGGTTGAAGTGAATGGATCTCAAATAATATAGACATGTGTTTGAAATTATATAGTATTTGTGTTTGTCTGAATCATATAACTTGTATGCCTTACTGACAAGTGGCCACTCATTTTCACTCCAACGGAGACAAATATTGGCATGAGTAAAACATTCCTAGAGTTCTCTTTGACCTGTTTTGCCAAAGATAATGAGAGAATAATGGTTAATAAAATTACATCCTCTATATTCCATTCGGTGTGAAGCTGAAAGATTTTTATTTCATTTACATTTTCAGTATTAAGGGTCAGTTGGAGATAATTAGATTCAATGAAAGTTTCTCATTATTTCAGTTCTTTGTCAAGACTGATCTTTGTGAATTAAAATGACTACATTGGCCTATCCATTTTTTCTATGACCTTCATATTATAACAGTTCACCTCTAATGCACCTTAGCATGCCTACATTGGTTCCCACTAGAATACAATGCATAGAATTGTCATTCCTTCAGGAGGACAGGGTCCTGAGTCACTGAATTTACTCATTTCTGAAGCTCCACTAATTCTTATGATTTTTAAAATTGAAAAACACTGATTTTATGCTGCAACTGGACAATTTTGTATGGTATACAATTGTAAATGATGACAAAATTATAGCCCTTTTTAAGAAAACTTTAGAGGTATAACAAATGATTGTATTGCATACATTTGCCTGAATGTTTTTGAAGTGATTGAAAGAAAAAATTGTGCTTCCTATTTATTCACATCCATGAATTTTACAAACATGTATAAGAACAAAGTTGAGCTTTAGTTCTGAGTAAATCTGGTGACTTTGGGACCTAATCACATTGAATTATTGTCCAATTGACATAAGATGGCAGGGCAGAGTAACCTTTTGATTATCATATGGATGATTCTACTCACTTTTCTGTGATGACAAGCTGCACAGGAAAAACGTTTTATTCCTCACTGGATACTCTCTTATGCGTGGTGACAAGTAGGGACTGTTACTCTAGTCAGTGTTTAATGTTATGCTTTATTTACCTAAACTCGTCCAGGTTAAGAAAGGGTTCACAAGACTCTATGCCGCTAGGTCATATGGAATTTACTATAGTCACTGAAGTCATTTCATCAGAAATATACATGTATTGTTCAATGTAGAGGTTTTGACATCCCTACAACTTTAAAGTTAACATTTCATACACATACATAATCATAGAATTTAATTCAAATAGGAAGAGTTTTAGATAAAAAGCATAAGGAAAATAAAATTTATTTTTTAGAATTTTTATCCTATTACATGTATTCATCTGAATTCTACAGCTATTTTTTTTTATGAACTTTAATGACATGGTAATTAAATATTAATTTCTTTGATCATTTCAAATTCCAAAAAAGACATAACATACAAAAGAATATTTCACAAAAACAATTTCAATCTCTATCATATAATAATTTCTAATGTCATTTGATTTGTTCTCTACAAGCATTTAGAAGAGTCTGTTTGATTCCGAACAAAGGAGTACTGGCAGTAACTTAAAGCACATAATTGCATTTGCACTTTCTTGTAATGTCAAGGGAGATGCCATCTTTAATAATTCAAACAGAATGCAATGGAAAAATTCAGATGAACCTCTGTTCTTGACCACGCAAGATCAATTCTGTACAGCCCATATTTATGCTTTGTTCAGAAGGTTAAAATTTCTACTTATGAACTGATGTCCAATTTGCATGTGGATAGTAAACTTGTGAACCCCTGAAAAACAAAGGACTTTTCTTTAAGTCAATGACTTAGGCTAGTCCAACTGTGTATTTAGGGGTGAATGAGTCAATAACATAAAGATGCTCTTTCACAAAATTTGATAAGAAAATTTTTTAAAAAATGGTATCATACAATGTTATTAATTACCAAGAAAAATAACTTTATTGAATTTTAAAAAAAAAAAATACTCCTGTTAAGATCCACAAGATTGAAAAAGAGCTATACCCAACAATGGTTATAAAGAATTCATGCAAAGGTTTAATTTAAGTTGTTTATTTGTTTAAAGTAAATTTAGTTATTTTCAAGTAATTACTAAAGTCTTTTTTCGTGAAAATAAAATTTTTACTCTACTTGCCACAATTTGAAAATGCAGCTTTAAATTCATGTACACAATGTGTATTTACTATGTTTCATGGTGTTGCCAATACATTTGGAGACAGCATGTAGTCTAGTAAGCATTTAAAAGGCACCTGCAATTTGCTTTCCAGACTTTAGCAAATTACATTATTTTGGTCTAAAGTAAACTTGTGCTCTATTGAGTGTTGTAGGGTCAAAGTCATTGTACATGTATTAACCCCCCCAAAAAAAAAATTGATGGTTTGCAACATAGCATATTTCATGTGTTACACCTCTTTCTCATTTCAATTATTTTCTCTCAGCAAATGGTGCCACACTGATGAAACTTCACTGCTTGGCATAATGTCCAGAGCATCAGTCAAAAACTGGCACTTTATGTAGGCCATAGCTGCCATGTCCCCATTTAAGTAAGAATTATTGTCAGGACATGAAACAACAGTAAAAGAAATGGCTAGAAGGCAAATGTTGTAAAAAAGGCTAAAGCCATGGACTGACTTGACATCAAATCCTCTCTGCTCCACGTTGGTCTTTACAATGACAGATAATTTATGTACCTCCACAAGCCCTTCTTGAAAGTGACATAAACCACACTGAACACACCATATACAGATTTTATACATTTAAGATGACAGACACAATTTATTGCTTCTTTTGATATATCAAGTATGGAACATTTGTTGATATTTGCATAATTTACCAGTATAAAAATAAATCAATACTTTTCTTTTACCCATTATATTTGATAATTGTCAAATCTTATTCATCTAAATTCCAATACTGGAGTTTGTCTGTAGAGAACTTGGTTAGCTGCCAAATGCTTTCAGTGTTAGAGACATATGAACTCCTGTGTAATATTGATTTCATTAATCACACTATTGTAAATTTCTTTGCCACCAGAGTTCTGATACTGGGAATTAGAAATTCCCAAACCAATACATGTTTTAATATGACATTTGACATTTTAGAGTCGTGTCTAATCTTACGGTACTCTATGGATCTTTTATCCTCTCCTATAGACAAAAGAAATGAATTTTTTCCCTTGTAAACAGTCATTCTATAAATACAGTTGTTACTCGATGAAATTGTGTGAAAACAATCCATTCTCTGCCTGATGCCAATTCTGTCACAATACTTATTGAACACTGGTTCTGTCTGTCTGGAACTTTGTACACTGTAATTACATTACCATAAATCCGCTACCAATGTATTTGTTATGGCAGTCTGAAAACACATTCCAAGACTATATTTACTGACACAAATGCTTGATAGCGTCATTTAAATCAGATACATGGCATCTATTTGACATAAAAGTAAAGTGAGGTATGATCAAGAAATGTCAGAAATGAATACATCTTCATTAATGACTACCATATAAGGACTGATTTAGGGATTTATGTTAATACATCTCCATTAATGACTACCATATAAGGACTGATTTAGGGATTTATGTTAATACATCTCCATTAATGACTACCATATATGGACTTATTTAGGGATTTATGGTAATACATCTCCATTAATGACTACCATATAAGGAATGATTTAGAGTAATGCTGTCGAACCTGGATATATTGAAATTGAAGGGGAATAAAAAAAAAATTCAAATAAACAGGATTTTCAAAATAACTGGGTTATTATGGTAATAAAGTTATTTGACCTGGGAATCAAAATCATTTCAAATAAAGCAGAATTTCAATGTAACTGGGTTCAATATAAGTGAGTTGGGACTGTAATTCTTCTATCAGTAAGTGTGAAATAGATAGAGCATCCAAACTGTTGTCTAACAAGGATTTGCTTTCCCACATAATAAGGTCCCACTATATGCCAGTTTTGGCCCAGTAGTTATTCAAAATTTTTTGAAAATAAATATCCACCAAATTTCCATTTTTGGTCAGACTGCAAAACACTTTATACCAGTCTATATCATTGAGAATGTCATCTGTTTGTCTTTTTGTGCCAACAAATTGGTTTTGGTTGTTGCATTCAGCTCTGTTTGGAGAAAACTGTAAAGAATATCATGAAAATTAAAATGTTGATGGAACATGACATTAGCTGACTATGGCCTTCATTATCCACCTTGAAATTCAAATTCCAGATATGTTGCTTGGCAATTTGGCCATACAGTCTTTAGCAGTTTTTGTTAGGAAGAACTTATTATGATGTGCTGATTTTCTTTTTATTGATTGACACTAAATGGTGACAGCCATTTTCAGTGGTGGAGGGGAGAACCTGCTACCAATGTACCTGAGTAGAGACCTTGGTAGCAGGTTCTCCCCTCCCCTTTTGGTATGATCTTCTGATTTTAATCAAGACTTGCTAAAAAAAGTTTCAGTTTCAGTTTTGGTCCACAACATCCTAATCAATTGCTAGTAGACATTTTGACATCCTATCTGCTTGGGTTGCACTAGGCCAAAATTCTGCCCCAAGTTTCAGCCTAGGGTTGCACAAACTTATTAAAATTATTAAAATGAAATACATGAATAAAATTAATAAAACATGAAGATTTAGGTGGGTGATCTTAAACTTAATTGGAAACCACATCAATATTGTAAAAAAATAATAATCATAATCATGATTGGAAGATTGTAAATTCATAAAGAGAATCAATTAAATACTGTACATTCACAATTTTGATATAAAAATTTTAAGTAAATGAAAACAGAAAAATTGCTGTATTTCATCAAAACAAGGGTCAAGGTCTTGTAAGTTAAACTGACTGCCATAAGCATGAACTATTAGGATGAAAGTTATATTTCAACAACTCGGTAACATTATATATTTCAAGGTTACTATACAAATATGTTGCATATCTTATCTACAGTAGCCGACATTTTATTCAAGATTATAACAGTCGAGCATTTATATCGATAGGTCTGAGATAAAAATGTTATCACATGAAAATCTCTTGTGCCATCATCTTTTGCTGGAGAGAAAACTAAATCGGAGTTGGTTGTTTGGAAGCTTGTGTAAATTGAAAAATTCTTGCTCCAATGAAGATATAATAATTTTGACTTTTGCCACTTTTCAACATTTATCAAATATTTTAATCTGCTTCTAGAAGATGGCAATGGCAATGATAGATACGTATGTAGAATGTCATTACAAAATATTTAAAGATGGTAGATTTTCAAGACCATTGATAACCATAGATATTTTGTGATGCCACATTCATACTTCAGCAGAATTTATCACTTTTTCAGTTCTGAAATTATTTTGGGAAAACGTTTGACTACTTATAGAATCACCATTTTGTATGAGTAACGATTTATGTGGTTTTTTTTTATCATTATCGGGATAATATTTATTACTTAAGCGTTTTGAAGGCAAGAAAACATTTATCGTATTACTGCATAATTATCAGTGCACAATAATAGTTTCTTGGTTAAACATATTAAATTTTTGTTGCTGTTCTGAAAGAATAAAAATACTGTGTTGAAGTAATTAGACCAGTGAATAAAACATGTATCCAAAGTGAAAATATCAATTTTTACAAATAATAGCAAGAGTTATCAGAATACAACAAAGCTCGGAGATGTCAGAGGACAACATTGCTCAACAAGAGTTGTAAGGAGACAATATAGCTCAACGAGAGTTGTCAGAAAACAATATAGCTAAAAAAAAGTTGTCAGAGGACAACATAGCTGAAACTTGTCAGAAGACAACATAGCTCAATGACAGTTGTCAGAAGACAACATAGCTCAACGACAGTTGTCAGAAAACAATATAGCTAAAAAAAAGTTGTCAGAAGGCAACATAACTCAATGACAGTTGTCAGGAGACAATATAGCTCAACGAGAGTTGTCAAGAGAAAATATAGCTCAAAAAGAGTTGTTAGGGGACAACATAGCTGAAACAGTTGTCAGAAAACAGCTCAACAAGAGTTGTCAAATGACAAAATACATGAGTTGTCCGATGAAATCATAGCTCAACGAGAGTTGTTAGAGGACAACATAGCTCAAAATTGTCAGAAGACAACATAGCTCAAAGTGTCAGAGGACAACAGCTCAGTTGTCAGAAGACAACACAGCTCGACAAGAGTTGTCAAAAGACAACATAGCTCAATAAAAGTTGAAAGAAGACAACAGCTAAAAAAATTGTCATAAGACAACATACATTTGTAGGTCAGAGTTGTCAGAGAACAAAAAAGTTAAATAAGAGTTGTCTGAGGGCAACATAGCTCAACATGAGTTGTCAGAAGACAACATAGCTCAACATGAGTTGTCAGAGGACAACATTGCTCAACATGAGTTGTCAGAGGACAACATAGCTCAACATGAGTTGTCAGAAGACAACATAGCTCAACATGAGTTGTCAGAAGACAACATAGCTCAACATGAGTTGTCAGAGGACAACATAGCTCAATAAGAGTTGTCAGAAGACAGCATAGTTTGCTGGTGTCAACATTATATCTCATACTGATATTATGACTTAGCTTTACCTAGGTCATGAGGTCAAATGTCATCGTGCCATCTGAAAGGTCTGATCATAAGGATGACGCGTGAAATACTGTACAAATACAAATGTACTTTTTTGAAATGTGATGTGTATATCCCACAGTATATTACTTTAACTCAAGAATTATCTTCTGGTGGAATTATGTCTAGTGGTACTGCGAAAGATATGCATACTGCTGAGAGTTCAATCTGCAGATCTATTGTACAAAACAATCATATAGATCTACATCAGTAAACCAGGTCAAATGATAATTGAATACTAATCTAATTAATCACAAATATGTGTGATATTTACCAAGGTTTTTAGAGTGTGTGTGTTGGTTTTGTTGTTTTACATAAAGAACTTATAATGGTATAAAATGTTTTTCTCATGCAGCTTGTCATAACTGAAAAGTGAGTAGAATCATCTGTATGATAATCAAATGGTAACTCGGCCCACCATCTTATGTGAATCTGACAATATGCATGTACAAGTACAGTGGAATCTCATTACCTGTATCTTGAAATTCATGAGAGCACACCTATTACTTTGAGATGTTCAGAATTTGAGATAACCAAAATTTTAGTTACCATATCTATTTACTGTATTTGACCCACTAATGACCAGGGCGCTACAAAAATCAGGAAAAGGGGGTGGGCGCTTAATGTGACCAATTCATAGCAAAATGACGTAAAACAGTTGATTTTTATAAGGCACAGTGGTGAAGTTGTAGTTATAACTGAGGGCACATAGTGACATTCTTCTGTTGCTGGGGGCTAAAGATAAACCGTTTCTTATGTTTTTTTCAGGTCCACATCTCCATCTCAACTAGCTAGAAAGGATTCCTGATCTTTGTAAAAAGGGAAGGGGCACTTATAGGGACATGGGCGGTTAATGGGTCGAATACGATATCCATAAAACTATGACATAATCAGAATTTCGAAACATAACGAGATTCCAATGCATATCAATGCAGTAAGGAAATGATTTTGTGCCATGAAAGACTTGCCACTTCCATATTTTTATGTCAAGCACCTGGTAAGCCACATATTAACTTATTCACCCTTAAAGACACATCTGACTGGTCTAAGTCACTGATTAACAGAACAGTCCATTGTTTTTCAGAGGTTGATGAGTTACAATGTAACTACCTGTTTTGAAAAAGTTTCAAGTCAAAATCTTGTGAGGTCAATGCTACATCTGCAGAAAATTGAAAACTTTTGATAGGACTGAATCAATAAGATTAATCTCATAATACACAGGCCATCTCCATCCGATGTCAAATTTCCCAAGCACATGTAGACCATATTGTTAATCTATTGACAGACTTTATACCACAACCGATATGCATTTGGTATAGCTGTAATTGTGAACAAACAAATGTGATTCCAAAATGCCCAGAATAAAACTGAATTCAGGCACAGTTAATTAGGAATTGATTTTTGTACTGGATATATGCACAATGATAAAATATATTGAGTAGGTAAACAACCAGACGTTGACAAACATTGGTTTGGCGGCCTTGATTGTCCTTGCGTATTTACACTGATTTTTACTGGAGGTTTTTAGTGGGTGTGTACATCCTGCAAATCCTTGATTACTGGAATCAAATCATTTTCAAGTAAATGTCAAGCAGTGATATGAAAGTATATCAATATTGATTTGACTAGATCCACTCATTCCAGGATAACATCACAATCATTTCAGTCCAAGCTCCGAAACTCAATCAAGATGGTATCTCAACGAAATGATGGAAAAAGTATCTTCTTCTGGTGTCTGCACAAAGACTAGAGAAGATAATGACTGGTGCCGGCAAACCATAAATTATGTATAGAAATGAACAAGAGTACAAGAAATTTTGATAAATATTTTATTTTTGACAGTTATTTCAAGAAAGAGAGACAATAAAACTTGCTAACAAAGGTATATTTTGCTTGTCTGAAACAGCGTTTCTATTAAAATGACGCAAAGTGTAAACATTTCTGATTACCGTGCTGATTTTAAAGTTCGTTTTACATCCACTGTAAATTTAAGTTGCTTATATCATGAAATCCTTCATTGTATGGAAATAGCTAAAATGAGATTTTCATATAATTATTTGATTTATAATGGTGGCCATGAGAGAGAGAGAGAGACAGAGAGGGAGAATTAACTATTGATTTTGTTAACCTTTCTTAAATTGTGGCACAAGACTATGAACCTCTATTGTCAGAGAGAGAGAGAGACAGAGACAGACAGAGAGAGATGAGGAAAAAACAGGCAGAAAGATATGGAGAAATAGATAGACAGAGAAATAGACAGATAAAGAGACAGACAGACAGAGAAAAAGACAGATAGACAGACAAACAGAGACAGAAATAGACTGGCAGATATAGAGACAGACAGACAGACAGAGATAGAGAGACAGAGATAGACACACAACTATTGATTTTGTTAACCTTTGTTTGCTAAATCATGGCACATAAAGCTATGAACCTCCATTGTCAAAGACTTGTGGGATAAATTATATGGTCTGTAACTTTGTACACAATGCATCATGACTAAAGTAGTTTTGACTATCGTCCTGGCAACAAAATCACAATATTTAGTTCATTATTTCAATATTTGGAAGATTAAAATCAGTAGACCATGCTTTATATGTAATAGGCATGACTGGGTATCATTTTCAGATGGTAAAGAACCTCTGGGAGACCGAGAATGGTTCACAATTAAGTTTGTTTGTAACCTCATCTCTCCACGATGCTAAATGGATTTTCATTCTTTATTTGGCTAGAACGCAATCATTCTACATTGTCCGATTTTACAAACTGGGTTGTACTTTCAGAAAGTAGAATGCACAAATAAAGCAAATACCGGCAAATATGTGACATTAATAATGATTTTCTTTTCAATGTGCCTGCACATGATTTTATTTGATATTACAGATGAAGATAAAAGATTGATCTAAAGTTTGGTTGATTTTCTCATGAAAAAGTCTTGCTTAATCTGTTTCCATTATAGTTTTCGATCTAGATATACTTTTGACAGAGACTAAAAAAGTTTGATCAGTGAGAGGTTGTGTTAGAGTGGTCACCGGATAAGATCATTCTTAATCATACCGATGGTTACTAATTAAATCAACATCATTTTAAGAATTATATATAGACTTGCGGTAGTCACTGACACAACTATTGATAAACAAAACATTTATCATCGGAAATCATTAGTTTTTCTTCTCCCGCAGACTGTCATCAAGTCATTCACGTCATCCAATCGATGTCCATCTTCTGTAAAAAAAGAAGGAAAGATACTTGGTACACAAAGGTCACATCAACTATAAATACCATGATGACAAACATTCACAAACTCAAAGATGTATCAAATAATCATTAATTTGACTAAATAATTATTCAGATGAAGTGTTGATGGAAATATTTATGAATGTGTAAATGATTATGATATCAAGATACCGATAAGAAGAAATCCTAGAAATATTATGAATTTTTGTATTTTTTGATGTGCTTAATATCAATTTTGCCAGAGAACATATTCTATACTTTAAAAAATGTGAATTTTTATACCATCATTTTTTATGTTTTTTCAATAATATTGAAAATGGGACCCATAGAAATAAAACATAAAACACATACATTATTTTCATTAATTTTTAGTTATTTTAACTAATGTTATTATTTCATCATATTGCGAGATCCTAAAATGCAACTTGAGTAAATAATTTTTTTTCTCAGTATTTTTTCTGTATACTGTAAAAATACACTCAATTCTAACAAAAAAATTAGATATAGAATTTCTCAACATATGTTTTCTGATATCACAAAGTGAACATAGATAAACACTGGTCTAAGTGATATAGCTACTACGAGAAAGATATTGACGAAGAGTGTATGGATTTTTTTTACCATCACAAAACAACAGATGGTATTGGGGTACAATAGACATCTCCGTCTCTTTGTGTGGGACGAAAATTTAAAGGTCGTTTTTTTTTTCATGGAACAATGAATCTTGTACACAATACAGAAAATTTGACTTATAGAATTTATAGAATGTTTTAAAGCGCTTTAAAAGTAGACAGTTGAAATTTATTCATATAAATTAAGTTTTGGGGATGAATTTCTGAAAAGGGGCGACAAGTATTTCTATACTGGTGACTAGGTGAAAGATAGACACTTTGACTTAAGGTGTGGCTGTGATGTTGACAGCTGTGTTTTATGATCTAAGGAATTTTTAAACAGCCGGCTTAATAAAAGATTCCATGATGGGTCATGGTTGAGTAAAACATTCCAATTTATTGATGTAACAGTATATACTAAATACTAGTACACATGTAAGTATTCATGTAACTATTGATTGAGTTATGTCTAAAAGTTAATTTCTTTTGAATTGTAGAAAATTTGTATTGATTTTCTTTTACCCATAGTACAACAAAGAAAATAGAACTGCATCTGTTCTATGTTCACACATCAGTGATTAGCAACAGGATAAACACTATAACGATAAAACTGTATGTATCATATGGGAAAAAGTCTTAATTGTGTTATCAATAACATCAGAAAAATATATAACAACTGAAAAATTGATCTGAGTTAATATGATACCCTCCCTACTCATTTACAGTATAACTGCTGTATTAAACATGAAGTACATGTTAGTATGATGTTTAACATGGTCTTACAGACAGACACTTATGCAGCTAAACAGTTGTAGCTTTCAAAATGAAATCAAATTTAAGTCTTTTAACTTCTTGTTAAGATTATTCTCACTCATCTTTTGATCTTTTTGTAACACATACAAATTTTCTGTTCTTTGGTAGCAAGCACCTGTTTTCATAATTGTTCCAGGAATTAATCAGCTACAAACTACTTGTGAAAAAAAAATAAACATGATTGGACAGAATAAAAAAAGAACCATCTCCCCTTAAGAAAAACAGAACAAGCATTCGGAAAGTATTGATGAATCAAGACATGTCTACTACATGCAAAACCATTATTAACTCATTTACCCCTAAAGACACATTTAGACTGGCCTAAGTTATTGATTTACAGAAGAGTCAACCTGGCTCAGTCAGTGGCGCGCTCGACTCTTGATCGTGAGGTCATGAGTTTGAGTCCAGCTGCAGCAGGTTGGTTTCCTGTCCTTTGGATGAGACGGTAAAAACTGAGGTCAAGTGTCGGCACGTTAAAGAACCTTCGCTGCTCAATGGCCCTAAGTGCTGAGCAACGGCCAAAAATTGAAGCCCTTCACAGGCATTTGGTGACATCTCCATATGAGTGAAAGATTCTTGAGTGGGACGTTAAACAACAATAAATAAAGAAAACTTTAATCAAGACCCTAACTAGATTGACTGACAGGCACACAAATGGACAAACAGACATGCAGACAAATAACCCATTGGTTTAGTCCCACCCACCCCCCATCCCACTTTTGACCAGTAGGGGACCAAAATGAAAAAAAAAATAAAACAATCACCATACTCTGGTACATATATATCAACAAACCTCTAAGCAATGAAATTCCTACCAGTGTAAATATAAGATACATCTATATGCAAAATGAAATTAATTATGAATAGAAACATGTGAATGAAAAAGACTGATTATCAATTATTGTAATGTTACTAAATAAAACACACATGCTCTGAAATAGACACACAAAATACATAGTAATTGATTACCTGATTGTTGTAATTAATTGTCTATATAATGAGGCCCTACTGTTTTCTTTCTCACAAAAAGAAATTCTAAACCAGTGTTTCATTTCTACGATAAATTGACAGAAAGGTTTATATTCTGATCCAAGTTTCACCTTTGTTTGTTTATAATTGTCAATACTATAAAAAGGAAATGTTTAGGATTATCTTTATATAAAAGTAATAAACTAGCTATTTTATTCATGAATTTATTGATAAATTTTTAATCATCATTTTTTATTTGTTTACCTATGCAGGCAATGAACTTGAACTTGAATGAATTGAATTTGATGTATTTTTGTATTGTCCTGTTTCTTGTATTGAGTCTATTTTCAAAGAATGTTAAATTATTGTTTTTATTACTAATAGATAGTATTTAACCTGTCCACCCCTGAAAATAATGGACTCTACTAAAAGTCAATAACACAGATCAGTACAAAGTGTGTCTTTAGAGTATATGAGTTAAGTAGTGTTTTCATTATTTATTCATTTTGCAAATAAAACCTCATTACACTGTTTAGTTTTGCTCACCTGTTAGTAAGGACAAAGACAGGTAACACATGTACCTCTTTCATGTTTTGCATAAAAGTGAATACCTCTAAAACATCTGTTCAGTTAACAAACATATATACGTCCAGGAAAGTGTCCTTGAATGACCTTAGAGTGTTAAGTTCTCTGCTATATTTTTCAATCATTCAGAGATAGGAGTTCTACTTGCCAGTATTTCAAAATTTTCATGGGGGAGTTGGATAGCACAAGACCAATGTTTAACACACCCCCAAAACAACAAGCTAATTCATAAGATTTATATACCCCGCTTTCCCCCTTTCGTAAAAGGATAATCATATTGTAGATAAACTCTTTTGAGGTTAGGTTGAAACATGTTATTTTCATGCTGTTGACACAAAATGTACTGCTTGGAAATCAAACAAAAACTAAAGCCTTATACACAGGTTAGATGTGATATTGAACATGTATTACAGAATAAATTGAACTGGTTGAAATAAACATGGACTGATTATTATATACTTGTGATGATGCTAAGCAGATCCTTGGTAAAATGACATTCATTAATCAAGGGCCATAACTCCACCAAATAATGTGCACTAAAAGTGGCAATCAAACTTGGCCGAATCCTTTAGATATTTAACCTCGTTAGCAAGTCTGAAGAAAATTGGATAATATTTGTTACCATTGATGTACAGAAACGAATCGTGACAGAGGGACAGATGGACACAGCCAGATTAATATCCCACGTTTCGTGGAAAAAGGGCATAAAGAAAAAATCCGCTAAGCTAGGTTCCAAGTTTTAAAATACAATATCTTCCTTATACTCAATTTAATGGATATATAATCATGAAATATAAAGTAGCGTTATACCGAAACTAAAGTTTCTATCCCTGAGGCCCTGCTACACAATGTTAAAAAAATCAGTTACAATTTCATTTACATGTAGTTTGTATGCAGCCCTTGATACAACAAATTTTATTTCATTACGTCTTAATATATAGTTTTTGGTGTTTGTAACTTTCAAACCTATCTTTATATGGTTTAGACATGCACAAACAAATGAAGAATGCAAATGCTTTACATGTATTGTGTCAATTTTATCCAAAGTTAGCATCAGTAGAATTTCAAAATGGCTGGATCATTTGTATCTTATATTTTTTAAAATAAGGTCCATATACCTCAGGCAGTTGGAAATGGGAAAATAAGGAAAAATTGAAAATATATACACATACTGGACCAGTTGTCTGCTATGATCAGTAGACAGCTATTATATACATGTAGAATGTGAATTTGCAAGATTTGTTTAGATCAGTCAAATGCTATTTGACATGTATTCAATCAGAAAGAAACTTTAATTATTGCAATGTCCTACATTTTGACCCCACCCAACCCCAGGGGCATGTGATGTCAGTGAAGTGTGAGCAACCCTTAGATGAACTTACAGTCTAAGTTTGGTTACTGTATCACAATCAAAACTTGAAATATTGCACTTCATATGTAAGCAGGATGGGATTGTTGTAGTACATGTACATATGAAAGATGAAATCAAAAGAAATAAAATGAAATCTAATTGGCCATTTTCCCCTGTCTGCTCTGTTGGTGGGAGAAGTAAAAATATTGGGTCATTCCAATAATTATTAGTATTAACCGTGAAATCTTCATTTCTAGTTATCCTAAATCCAGTAAATATGAGGAAATACACATATACTTCATTTCATACTCATCTTTTATCTAACGTTTTGTTTTCACTCAAAAAAAAAAAAAAGAAGAAGAAAAAAAACAACACTGTGGTGCACCCTAGAATGTGCTGAAATGCCCACTATTGGTCCAGCATATAAACAAAAATGGCTTCATATAATTTGGCTATGGAAATGCTGTTTTTATCACACCAGATCAAAACAAGTTGTACAAATATAAGAATAAGAGGTAACCATATTATGGGGGAAATTTCATGTCATGATAAAGTGTTTAAAAGAAGTTACTGCCAAAAAACTGTGATTTTTAGCCAACTATTGGTCCAGTACCAGTATGTATTCTGTATCAAAACCATTTTGTGACAACACAGCATATACAGTCATGGGACATAAATATTCACCACTTATGTTATTTTCTTCTTTTTTATATAAAACAAACAATTTTTAAATGCCCACAGAATCCACTAATTTAAACAATATTTAAAACATCATATTTTTACATGAAAGAAATTGAATTCATATATTTAATCTTTTAGAAATTTAGATATACTCTTTGTTTATTTTGAGGAAATAATGATTCTGTGGAGGATAAAACTATTTTAGGTAAATTTTGACATAAATGTATTTCATTAGCCTGAAAGAATAATTACTGAATTTACAAAATTACTGTGAGAAAAATACTGGTATTTCTGTAAATAAACATGATAATTTAAAAATGCATACATTTTAGAAATATGAAATTATTCTACTATAAATTTGTACAAATTTGTCAAATTCTGGTATGGTTTGTGGATTTTACCAGCATTCAAAAATTGTTGGTTTTATATTAAACAAAGAAGAAAATGACATAAGTGGCGAAAAGCTCTTCAGAGTCAGGTGTTACAAAATTACAGATATGTAATGGATCCTTTCTATCTGGTGGAATAGCATCAGTACAATGTTACGCTTTTGTAGTGCGTTAAAATGACTCAAGTGTTTCCCCAACCTATGCGCAAGAATGGGGTAAATTAGGTAAATATTGGCGATGAAATACTCAAACAATCTGAGGTACCACACAAAATTGAGAAACAATATGTCAAAGTAATGCTGCTCAGGGACCACAATACCAGTTAACATGTGTTTACTCTGTTTATACCCTGTCTGCTTTACAAGAACCCTGAATTTCAGTACAGTGGAATCTGTCTTGAAAGACCACTCTCATGAAAGACCACCTGTCTTTTTGGACCACATTCTAAAAACCACTTTTCTAATAGTTCCTTTAAATAAAACTTCTTTTAAGAGACCACCTGTCTTGAGAGACATTTCAGTGTCAGATGGGATGGTCTCTTAAGACAGGTTTCACTGTATTACCAACTACACAACATCATAACAATTCTGTGTTCACTTAGAGTAAGACAGCTGTTCACTTTGTCTAAATGAATCAAATTAAAAGTGAAAAATTCAAGTTCACATCTTACTGGGTCACATCTGTAACTTTAAAAGATATATTGATTGTTGCTTCAATAAATGCTTCCTACAGTGGAATAATAAAATTCATACAGCTCACTGATTGGACATGTCACGATTGGAGAGACAGGTTAAAGAATCGTGTTTGTTTTACACCTGTAGTCCAGCAGATCTGGCATATCACCTGCAGTGTTCATGCCACCATATAATTGAACAGTCCTTGGTGAGACATGCTGAAACAGAAAAACTAAAACTGGAAAAAAGAAAATGACGAAGACTAACAGTAATTAAATCATTCACCCCTGAAGGCACATTTGGACTGGTCTAAGTCATTGATTTACAGAAGAGTCCACTGTTTTTCAGGGGTTGAGGTTATAATAATGTAACATCATTTATCAACATACAAGTATTGAGAAAACTTTGCAAAACAATGGTATATTAAATCCATTTTCACAACCTTCAAACACGGAAATCATATGCCCAAGTCCCCCACCGTTTCGTATGTGCTTGGCTATGTTGTTGTGCTTGTTAAGTTAACATACATTCTTTAGTACACATATTTCTGATATCGTAATATGTATTAATATCTTTCTCAAAACAAGTAAAATATTTTGGATTTTTAGCATATAAACCTGTAGTGTTTGTATCAAATTCTGACTAAAATGATGATGCTTTATAGACCATTTGGTATGTAGCGGAATGCATATATACAGGAAAACAGTCAATCAGTAACAATACATGTACATGTAATTAGAACTTGTAACTTGTTATTATTTGAACTTGTAACATCCATATTACATACTACTGCCTTACTTTAATAGAATTTTTTTTCAAAGTTTTTTTATGCAACACTCAACAATTTTTCAGTCATATGCTGGTGGCCAGTTTTTAATGGCGGATGAGAAGACCCAGTTACCATGTACTCAGGAAAAGACCACCAGCCTTCCACATTTAAATTAAATTAAATTAAATTTCCAAATTTTCTCACAAAATCAGCTCAGGTTCCTGGAGTCACCAAATTTACTCAGTACTTAGGCTCAACCAACTTTTCATGATTTTAAGGTAAAAATGCACAAAATTTATTCTATAACTGGACATGTTTGCATATTGATAGCGTGCAATTACAAATAGTGATCAAAATTATTGCTCATATGCAGAAAACTTCAGAAATATTAAGAAATTGTTTGAGTATGTACTCAAATCTAAGTATTGTTCTCAACATATTCATTCATTTTTTACAGAGAAAACAAACGTGTAACAAAAAAATTCCTATGTGATTGATGGAAAATTATGTTTCCTAATCACTCAAACCTAAGGCTTTACAAACCATTATAGTCAAAATAATGAAATAAAAATTGAGTAAATTTGGTGACTCTGTACCCAAGTTCCAGGGGGGCTCGAACCTGCACTGACATGGTTTCATGGTTTTAAGTGTGCAGCTCTAACCACTTGGCCACAAAGCCCCCACTTAAACCACTTTACCCCTACAGACACATTTGGACTGATCTAAACCATTGATTTACAGAAGAGTCCATTGTTATTCAGGGGTTGATGAGTTAAAAAGATTCAACTTCTATCCTACTCGAATAAGACTCAACTACATATGAACTCATCTTCGAGACAGTCTGTTAGTAGCCATTGGAATTGGAAGTTTGTAGAATTTTTTTTTGATATCATATATATATATATATATATATATACACACACACATAAATAAAATCTGCTTTAGCAACCACCTGTGTATAAAGACCACCTGATCACAACGACAATTTTTGCTGTCCCCAAAAGTACCATTTGTGTACAAATCAACCTCTATATAAAGACTACCTCCCTATAAAGACCTGTTTTCAGGCGTCTTTAAGGAGGTCGTTACATTCAAATTTCACTGTATGACATTACATGTGCCAATTAATACCCTACTTCCCTGCACAATGAATATAGCTACATACACATTTTGTAGTTAAGAAATCCAAACATACGCTGTGTTGAATATATATAAATGTACACATATTCAATTAAAAACAACTTTCAAAAACCATTACAAAAATGGGTTGCATAATGTTCAGTGTCTTAATTACATGTGCCAATACCCTACTTCAGCATGTGCCATCTTTCTATCAGTACATACAAGTATTCAAGTTAAAGAAAATCACCATCAGACTTAATAAAAACCTGGTAATGGTGTCTTAATTACGTGTTCTGATACCCTACTCCAATATCATACAAGTATTCAAGTTAACAAAAATATAGAATTTCTGAATTTTGTGCTTGTAACAGTGTGTTATTTATATGTTCTGATACCCTACTTCAATATGCACCAACTACCTACGAACAAGTATCTAAGTAGAAGAATGGTATCACTAATGGCTAGGAACTCACATGAACAAGGAGAAAATGAGTTGTTGTTTGTATTATGCATTATTGATAGATTCATTTACAACCTTTTTCGCATGTAGAGCTATTCAAGTTCACAATCAATGAAATGACATTAAAAATGTATGCAAGATGTAGTATTAACTTATTTAACAATTGTTTTGACGTTAATTCATGTAATTGTACAGAACAGAAATATAGGTTAAATAAGTAATAAAAATAGTTGTCAATTTAGAGAATGTGACGTCTGAACTTGTGCATAAAAAATGATTGAAAAGAAGATAAGGCATGTTTGTTTATGCCAGTTAATGCCAGAGTGTGGTCAAATTCTGATGTATCAATTCCAGAGTGTGGTCAAATTCTGATGAGTCAATGCCAGAATGTGGTCAAATTCTGATAAGTAAATGCCAGAATGTGGTCAAATTCTGATGAGTAAATGCCAGAATGTGGTCAAATTCTGATGAGTAAATACCAGAATGTGGTCAAATTCTGATGAGTAAATGCCAGAATGTGGTCAAATTCTAACAATTAAATCAGAGTGTGGTCAAATTCTGACAATTTAATGCTAGAATGTGGTCAAATTCTGATGAGTCAATGCCAGAATGTGGTCAAATTCTGATGAGTAAATGCCAGAATATGGTCAAATTCTGACAATTAAATCAGAGTGTGGTCAAATTCTGACAATTTAATGCCAGAATGTGGTCAAATTCTGATGAGTCAATGCCAGAGCATGGTGCAGTTTTATACTGATTTTGATGCAGTGAAAATTTCTATAGTTTAATTTTCATTCAAAGTTGTCCTTCCACATCTATCAAGATAAGCAAGTCTCCTGCCAGTGAAAATGGGAGGAGAATATTGACTATAGGTTCTATTAATCCATTTATAAGTCCAGTTAAAGATATGGCTAAAAATCGCTGGGACCATCCACAAGATAATGGTACCACAGGTAGGGGAATTTATTGATTCACCAATACTCTCAAAATGCTGATTTGTCAATTTTGACAAATATAGAAACCATTATAGATTTACGAGTTAGATAAAGCTGCTGGAAGACAAACAGACTGACCAAAAATTTATGTGGAGATGGTCTGCAGATGTACAATTACAATACGATTATGTCATGTAGTCATGTTGTGAATGAACCATGTCTACATAAGAATAATTCCATCCATGACACTATTGGATGAGTTCCAAAAGGAGATAATAAAAGTCATATTGGTAGGGGAATAGTCTCTAGTGTTATACAGGTCATACACTTTAAGACTTGTTTGTCTGCTTAACACTTAACACTTGTCGTTAAGGATCACGTTAATTATGTTGTCGTCAGGAACTCTACTGCTGTTAATTTCAGACTGTATCAGCAAAAAATAATAATAATAAAAAAAAAAAACCATGTAAATGTTACAGAAAATACAAAGTCTGGACTTGTGTCAAAGAAGTAGTTGGATAACACCATTAAATTGATTCAATTACAAAGAAAGAAATGGCTCTCTAGACTCATTATGTCTCACCTGTCGAGTTTTTTTCCTCCCACAGATGCAGAAAAGTGATGTGTTGGCATTTTCCAAGCATTCTAGATAAAACCTTTAAAAATGTGATTTTATCATTCTGACCTATTAATGAAATCAATATAAGTAACAGTCATTTATATTTAGAATATATCAAATGTACTTTGCTGAAGCTCTAGAGCACAGTGGGAAAATGGTTCCATTTCTATAAAGTGTATACTGTAATATCATAAATTTTCATTGAGGTTTTAATTTGATAATTTTCGTGGGTAACCAAGAGAAATGAAAAAGTGTTTAACACTGGAAAAAGAGACTAATTCATGTACCACGTGATACCTGATAATGTTTGTGCAGGACTATTGTTTCTATCAGTGATGGAATGACGCTAAGCAGATGATATCGCGGTAACGTCATTTCAGTGGGAAGATTACGTAGTGTTACGTTCCATCACCTTTGGAGATACTAGTACCGCACAAACATTATCGGTTATCACATGGTACATGAATAAGTCCCATTAGATATATCAAAATCAATGTCAATGAATTCATTTTTGTAGAAAAAATCATGAAAATTTGAACCCACAAAAGTAAATGGTTTAACAGTATTTTTTTTCATTTTCAAAGCAATCTGCATGGCACACAAAATAAAACAAAGAAAACAAGAAACTGCTGTAGGCAGTATGGCTGAATTTCAAATAATCATATATCATAGATTATAATCATAGATAAATGCAAGAGCTAAACCATATTGTTGATATAGACAGAGATCTGAACAGACATTTTCAATGTTTAGGCCATTATTTGCTTTGCAAACCAGCCAAAAAGATACTGTGATTGATACCTTTTAACACTACAACATATTTGCAAGTGGATAGTCCTAGATCTAATCCCAAGTCTAAGTCATACTTACAACAGATCTAGTCCTGAGCCATGGCTATCCCTAAGACAGATTCAATCATGAGTCCAGGTCATATGTAAGACATCCAATCCGGAGTCCAGGTCATACTTAAGACAGATCCAATTTTAAGCCCAGGTCATACCTAAGACAGATGCAACCATGAGTCCAGGGCCTGGCACCATAAAACTTAAGAAATACTTAAGTCTAAATATTTTACTCAACTTTAGCTGTTCATGAAATTTGATTACATTAGCAGGTCAAGATAATTCTAAGACTTGAGTCAATTCTCAAGCTATATGGTCCAGGGCCCTGGCCACACTTAAGATGGATCAAATCTTGAACCCTGACCATACCCATGACAGATCCAATCTTGAGCCCAGGTCATACCTAAGACAGATCTAATCTTGAGCCCAGGTCATACCTAAGATAAATCCAATCTTGAGCCTAGGTCATACCTAAGACAAATCAAACCCTGAACACAAGTCATAACTAAGATGGAACCAATCCTGAGTCATGTCTACACCTAAGATGGATCAATTCTTGAATCCAGGTAATATGTAAGACATCCAATCCTGAATCCGGGTCATACCCAAGACAGATCCAATCTTAAGCCCAGGTCATACCTAAGATGGATCTAATCTTGAGCCCTGGCCTTACCCACGACAGATCCAATCCTGAGCCCAGATCATTCCCAAGACAGATCCAATCTTGAGACCAAGTTATACCTAAGACAGATCCAATCTTAAGCCCAGGTCATACCTAAGATGGATCTAATCTTGAGCCCTGGCCTTACCCACGACAGATCCAATCCTGAGCCCAGATCATTCCCAAGACAGATCCAATCTTGAGACCAAGTTATACCTAAGACAGATCCAATCTTAAGCCCAGGTCATACCTAAGATGGATCCAATATTGAGCCCAGGCCATGCCCAATACAGAACTAATCTTGAGCCCAGATCATTCCCAAGACAGATCCAATCTTGAGACCAAGTTATACCTAAGACAAATCCAATCTTAAGCCCAGGTCATACCTAAGATGGATCCAATATTGAGCCCAGGCCATGCCCAAGACAGAACCAATCTTGAGCCCAGATCATACCCAAGACAGAACCAATCTTGAGCCCAGATCATACCTAAGACAGATCCAATCCTGAACCAAGGTCATACCTAAGACAGATCCAATCCTGAACCAGGGTTATACCAAAGATGGATCCAATCTTGAGCCCAGGTCATACCTTAGACAGATCTAATCTTAAGCTCAGGTCATACCTAAGACAGATCCAATCCTGAACCAAGGTCATACCTAAGACGGATCCAATCCTGAACCAGGGTTATACCAAAGATGGATCCAATCTTGAGCCCAGGTCATACCTTAGACAGATCCATTCTTGAGCTCATGTCATATTTAAGACAGATTCAATTTTGAGCCCAGAATATACCTAAAATGGATCCAATCTTGAGCCCAGGTCATACCTAAGACAGATTTAATTCTGAGTCCAGGTGGTATTTCAGACAAATCCAATCAAAAGCCCAGGTCATAACAAACATGGAACCAATCCTGAGTCCAGGTCCAGTCATTTTTGTAAAAAAAAATTTGTAAGTCCCATATCTCTGGCAAATATTGGTGAATACTGACTTTAATTAAACTCATCCGAAATATTACTGATATAAAACAACACGCATAATTAGTTTGGTAAGAATTTGAAAAAGGAAATTCATGTAATTTATTGGCAACCCTAGTGTTGCAAATCAAATCAAAGCAATATTTAATTTTATCCTGTAGATTGATATCGGTACTGCTCTTTTGTACACAAAAGATTATAATTTGGTAGCTCACCAATGTAAAAGCAAAAGAGATTTCATGATAATGAATTTATCGTTTACTGATACAAATAGTAGGTCATTAAAAACCTATAAAACAATCTAAATTTTAAAGACCTAAATTATGGTATTATTGGAAAAATACAGAAGCAATTAACAAAGAATTTGTTTTCTTCCACACTGATGAAAGTTATACAAATTCTTTGGCCAAAACATCTGGTAATATATATCACAGATCATAGAGAAATTATGCAATTAAGCATGATAAAAATTACTGTTAACATATGAAAATTTGCTAGATAAAAGATGTTTAATACATCTTTACAACGCTTAACATTAGAAAATCCTACAAGATAAATACAAGTGTTTATATGGCTGATACAACATGTCTGCTATACAATCAATGATGATTAAAACAACATGCTTCAAATATGGTGCACATATTGTGCAAATACCATCATAACCAAGGGAGGAGGTTATGCCAACATCTCCGATACATTCTCAAAACACAAACTATGGGCCCAAAATTATTTGTACAATTAATCTAAGTAATTTGTTTTTGTCTGGACATTTTTAAGTACAATTAGACAGCTGTCCTCTGGCCAAGTAACATTACCACCATCCCCCCTGAAACACGTTCCCTTTGGGTCCAATGGATCAAAGTTCAAAACTAATGTATGCATGGCAAGTTCTTCACGATGTTTTCATATTGCAAGTTTTCATTTTCAGATAATCATAGCATACAATCATACTGCCATTCTCTGAACTGAAATGTGATCCCTGATTACATATTACCCAAGGGCCCAGTCATTCAAATCTGATAAGTTTAGCAAGTCATTAAATGATGTTTTCAAATTGCAAATTTTTTCACTTGGTTATTAAAAGATGAATTTTTATGGTTTTTACATCAAAATAATCATAACATTCGACAACATGGCCAAGCTGTTACTGGAAAATTAATCTGTGATCCTTAACATTTCCCCGGGGTGCAATTGTTCAAAGTATGTGTTTGTATGATAAGCTTGGCGAGTCCATATACAAATTTAAAAAAAAAAAAAAAATTCTATTATAAAATGTGTTTTTGGTTTTCATTTTAAAGATAATTATATTGAATCACTTAATTATAGAACATATCATGTATACAACTGATAACAGAAAACAACGGTTTTGGAAAAACAAAATTTTAATTTTTTGTAAATAATCTTTATAAACAAGTGATAATTTCCTACATGGATTGGTCCATTTTCAATGCTGTATGCCTACAACACTTCCTGATTGGACATGTATGCAGGTTAGGGCGAGACAAACGTACATATAGAGCGCGAATCAGTCAGGATATTTACAGGAAGTGTGAACAACACTGGGCACTCAAATTTCTACAACAAAATACAACATGCGAAAATGTTACTGAATAATATTTTATTTAAAGGTAACCTAAACCATATTGATTTGGTGACCTAACTCAGTGAATCAGGTTGGCGATTCCCTCATTATCGTATGTTCACATGCTTTCCAGAAAACAACGTTAAACAGAAATTTGGCCATAAAATACATTGTTGCAGCATACCTTATGAATTGGAATGGTGGCAAGGGTAGTATACAGACCCAGAACTCCAAAAAAGATCAGCATCTCAAACCAATGTTATATGGACTGACAGTGTATGTTTTGAAACTAAGTACATGTATTAGCAATTATCATTACGGAACACCCCAGCGAAGTCTACATAAACTCTGCATATTGTAGACATTTTTTGAAACAAAAATGCAAATAATATCTACATTGGCAACAACTTTGTTGATTTTCATTGACAAAGGTTCCCAGTCAGAATTTTTGCTTGACATATTCTGCCATTTTTTACATCGAGTGGGTCAATGGCAAATTCTAAGATTTTAGGCCCAAAGTCTTCCTTTGATTTACAGGCGAATAGACTTACAAGTCAGTGTGTGTGTGTCTGTGCGTGTGTGTATATATATATATATATATATATATATATATATATATATATATATATATATATATATATATATATATATATATATATATATACATGTATATATATATATATATATATAATATATATATATATATATATATATATATATATATATATATATATATATATATATGTATGTATGCATGTATGTATATGGTATACATATTAATTTTAAACAAATTAGTGATATCTATGATTTGTGAGAAAGAAAAATCATCGAAATTGTTAACAGTGACTTTTCTGGCCCAATCAAATATGCAGCCCTCCTTTTGGGAAAATTCCATGACATTATTAAGATAATATTTTTTCTGCAAATTCAAATTTGAATACTGGTGAAAATAGGACTTATTTTGAATAAGGTAATAGCTTTTCCACAGATGCCAATTCCACCTAAAAATTCTGTGATTTAAACTAGATGTACTTCAATGAAGAAGTATGAACACTTATACAAATCAGAGACTCTTATCTATACATACCAATATATATCATCCATTATTTTTATCATATCTCGAAGAACTGTATTTTAGCAACTTCAAGTGCCTTAAACCATATCATGCAAATAAATTTTAAAATAAACATAAAATTGATATTTATTGCATCAAAACCTGGTGAATGTAGTAATTGTTATTTATTTCATATTATAAGAGAATTATGAGAGACTTTCAGTGTAATAATTCTTATATTACATTTCGCAGAGTACCTTTGACGAACAATGTAATAAATCAAATCTATTCATACATGGAGGTCCCTGCAACTTGACACTGCATGTGTTTATTAAATACACCCAAAAAAAAATTGCAGATAAACTGCTTTTGCTTTATGGCTTTTTTCTTTATATATATATATATATATATATATAAGTATATTATATATATATATATATATATATATATATATATATATATATATATATATATATATAAAGATATATATGTGTGTGTACACACACACACACACACACACGCATACATTTTTTTTTACAATATTCTATAATATTCCAAATAATGAATTCTGGATATAACAAGGTTTATATCTATCTAATCTCCCTTCCAATTTGTAATAAGTGGAGTTGACTATATATATATATTCCATTAAGACATTGGCTAACATTTCTTAGGTTCATGCAATATGTTCCAATTTTGTCACTATAAAGTCGTCATTAAAAATAATTTGTATGGTGTGTCTCGACCAGCAGTTTTAGAAGTGCGTTGGTCGCTAGGCAAATTATCTTTTTTTTTATTTTTCATTCTAATATAAAATTTGGACAACAATTAAGGTTTTGAATAGGAAAAAGAAAAAAAGTGGGCAAAAAACTGCCTGAAAAAATTGGGGGTGCAAGACTTATTTGGTGGGTTGCATCAAACAATTATTTTCTTATTGACTGACATTCATGGCAACAAAATGAATTTGTAACAAATTATAAAAAGAGAAATTTATTTAAACATAAATTACAGCAACCGGAAGCAATTTAGCCATGACAATTGATCCTCCACGTAATGGCAACAAGATATGGATGCCTTCAAAAAGACCTGAATACAGATGTTACAAGTTAACCCAATGGCTGAAAGTATCAATACCCATAAAAGGAATTTCCAACTTCTGTTCATTTGATACTTATATAATGGTTTATTCTACATAAACTGAATGAAATACAGTTACTATAAATCCCTTATAATTTGCGGGTCTTTGAACAGGTAAAATAATGACATAATGCTTCAAACATTCCAATGAACTAAAGAAGTGCGAGATTAATAAAATATTTTTAGTGTTTTAATTCAAAGATGATATTTCAAAGAATGATAAGTACCATCTAAATAAAATCTTCTTGTACAGACATGGAGCTCAGAGTGTATTAATTTACAAATGGGTCAAAACACAGCGTTCATAGCTCGCTGTTTCGAGATATAATGTGTTTTGTATTATCTGATGGCTGTGTTATATTACTCGAACATCTCGAAACTTCCTTTTATCTGAATTTCAAACAGTTGCAATCCCAAAGGTATGAAGATGTTCCAGCAGTATTTTAATTTAACACCACAAAAAATGTTAGAAAAATGAAAATTTTGTTGTACATTACGATATGTACATGATTTATAGTCATGTCCTATTTGATATTTTCAGCCGAAGCTTTTAGTACTTTGAAGATAAACACCATGCGCTACAGAGGTAGTTTTTGGTGATGCGCTCCAAGTACATAAAATTCATTAGTAAATTCCTCTTCCACAATACATTTACATTTTACCCATGTGTAGAGTTTCAAAGCAAGTACTCAACTAAATTTGAATTTTATCATGTCAACAGATCCAAGCTCATTCATGTATGGTAACAAATGAAACTCTTTAACACCAGAAGTCAACATAACTCATTCCTCATGTTCTGGTTGAGGAGAATGCACTGAAAATTCCTCAATCTGGCAATTCATCTTAACTAAATGCTACCAACTATCTTTACCAAATATGCTGGTCAAATGGATTCCATTGCAAAGTGTTTTAAGAAAGACTATTATAGAAAGTTGTCATTAATATATTCTTATATTGTCCTCCTTCATATAACGTGCTGGGGCAGAGTATGTGTGTTGATTCTACTCACTTTTTGACTATGACGGGCTTCACGGATATTGCGTTTTATTACCAACTGGATAATTATACTTATGAAGATAAGTAATAACAACAACTCTTACCAGAGTAATTTTAATGTACTGTGTAAAATTTAAACCCATCCAAGTCAAGAAAGAGTTCACAAGACTTCATTTCATCAGATTTTTTTATTTCATTATATCTGGCTAACTCTCCCTGCCTCACAGGAATGAGTTACAAGGGCTTTACATAGTCATGCCCATTGTTGAATCAAACCAAAGAAAGTATATCTGGCTAAAATCTGCCCAAAAAGCATGGTAGCACTTCCTGACACAGAGCAGGAGTAATATCTTAGTAAACTCCAAGAACATCTGACTGGGTACAGAGAACAGATGCCCATGGGCATCCCCTTCAACAGTGCTTAGGGTAGGAGACAATTCATGTAAAGAACCCAATAAAAACATGGAAGATTTCCTTGTGTGTTGACAGAAATCAGCATTTTTGTTTCCTGAATAGGAGTATTCAGAAATTATTCAGAAGGTATTTCTGTACCAGCTGAGTATTTTATACTGAAGTAATATTTCGTATGGATTTCATTCAAAACTCCCCATAAGCTAACATAGTAATTTTTTTTAAATAGTGATTACGTGATTACTCTAAGACAGATATATATGAATATATATATTAAACTGAAGCTGTAATGATAAGGTCTTATCGACAGAGACAATAATCCTGAGCATTTTTCTGGCCTTAATTTACAAAACTATAATATTAGTATTATGTCTACAATATTTACACTACTTTTCATGAAAATAATGACAGAATCTGGTAAAACATTAAGTGATACATAATAACAATTTATTGAAAATAAATTAATAAAACAACGGTGTTCAATGTCCTCCAACCTCATGCATAATTTGTAAGTGCAAGGCTGCCTGTAAAAGCCTTTTAACATCCAAAGGGAACATTACATGTTTAAGGTGAAAGTGTTAAAACTCCAGCACAAAACAAAAAACAAAAAACAAAAACAAAAACAAAACTGAAACTGTTCTCAAACTGAAATACAACTGAGACTAGCTTACATACATTTTTATCTAAAAGGTTCTGATTCACAAGCATGACAGTGCTTATAAGAAAAGAAAAATAAGTGAAAATTCATATTTCAGTAGGCAATTACTCCATAAAAATTATGTTAGAGCACTGAAAATTGAATTTGACTGAGATAACAAACTCCAAGAGTATGAGTTTCACTTATATTTAAAAATTTTCCAAAAAAATATCATTTACAAGGAGCATATACGCTCCCACAAAAATGATAAAATAGTGCTGAGTTTCAAACTTATCCCAAATCTATGATCCAAACATGAAAATACATTGAGAAATGTAGAAATGACAGTGCTTACTAGGTGGATGGACAGAAGGTCTAACGGACAGATGGATACCTGACATTTCTTTGTTCCCCATTTCAGAATGGGGCGAGGACAAAAACATATGGTAAAATGTCGAATATAAGAAAGCATAGCATAACAAATGCATTTCAGATAATATTCATCATATGCAGTTGAAAATCCCATCAAAACCACACAAGAAGAAAATAAAAAGAACACCTAGGTCAATGCTATATATCTCTATTATCCTACACCTTTAAAGCGTGTGATCAAGCAAGCAACCTGACAACTTCAAACTCATTCCACTCGTAATAATAGTATGCAACCTTTCAATATATATTCTGTCTATGATATATATAACCATACAATCCTTATCTTTTGAGCACTTACAGTCTCATAAATGTGCATATGTCTTATCTTGCAGCTTCCTCAGAACTTCAGTGACCTCAACCTTAGCCCATCTCATATGACATCATGTTTTCCCCATAACACATACCATAACCAATGGAAGGCTGGTGGTCTCTTAACTGGGTACATGATAACCAGATTCTCCCCTCCACCATTAAAAACTGGCCACCACCATATAACTGGAAAACTGTTGAGTGTGGTGTTTTCTTGTTTGTTTTACATCCCATCAAGAATTTTTCACTTATACCGAGATGTCATCAGGTTAAAGTGAAGTGCTACAAATTTTGACCTGGGCTATGGACTTATGCCAATGTAGTGATTGAGAGTTATTTTACATGCCACGCTTGCTGTGACACAGTACTTTGGTTTTAAGTTTCATCCATTAACTCATTCAATCTTAGAGACACATTCCGACTTATCTAAGTCATTGATTTGCAGAGGAGCCCATTGTTTTTCAGAGGAGGATGAATTAAAAACCTAAGTGTGACTTAAAACGCCAAAATCAAAACAAAAAACCATACCCAACATTTATGGCCATACCATACTAAAACCATACCATACCCATACTGACAAGAAGATCCATTATTGTTGCTTTACCGATGTTTCCCTATTTTGGTTTGTTTGGTTTTTGCTTTGTTTATTAGTTGCTGTTGTTTTTTGTGTGTTTTTTTTAATAGGGCAATAAATATCACCTGTAGATGGCACCTAAAAAATTTTCAAATGCCAAAAAGTTCCACTAGGATGATTCCAAATCCATACCATATAACCCTGATAACCTAAACATCTTTAAAATTCCTTATAATATATCTAGCATGATTTTCATTCCAAAGATCACCACGACAACATCAACGTCTTTCCCACTCAGCGATACATAAGTGGCATGTTCACATTCCAAGACAGAGAACGGTATCATTGTTTTCCTCATAACTCTTTTATTCATTCATAATACGGAGTTGCCTATAAAACTTACCTTTATATATCATTTTACAACACAAAACAATACCTACATCATGTCATTCATACTTATTCTTGCAAGCATCAATCGCATTTATATGCTTTTTATCACAACAAAAGTCTACGTGCATGCAACAAAACAGTCTCCACGTTTCGGGTTAACTTTTGTAGTATTTGCAGCAACAATCGGATATCACGTTGTAAGAACCTCTGTTCAAAGACGATTCTTTCATTCTTCACATTTATAGGCACTTATAATGTACGTTATTTTTAGTGCCACTGTATCCGGTTTTGATTTTTACAAATAAATGCTTCAATTTTCTTATCATTTGAGTAATACGTATCACATGTGGTGTCTTCACATAATCAATTATTTGCATACATGTAACTGAAATCACCCAATCTGTAAATTTTTGGGATTGCAGAAATACATGCTTCCGTATTTACAAATTAGTTTTCGAAATCTTTCTATCGTAAAACTCTTGTCTTTGATCATTTCAATGGCCATTTTAAAGTGTAATAAAACTATACGCTAATTTCTTCTTTCCACAAACAGATGTAATAGATATTGGTAGAATGTTGCAATGAACAGCTAGACTATTAGTATATTTCCTTAAAAATATATGTTAAATGTAAAACTGGCACACAAAAAAACCCAAAACAACAACCAATAATAAAAAAAAAAACCTGAGAAAAAAAACAAAAGACTGCTGTTTAAATCATTTAGGACTTGAACCAGCACTTAATTATGGCGTAACCTGTATCATCTTCAAGGCTGAAATCCTAACAGATGGTGAAGTATTTAGATGAAAGAATGTCGTTAAAATCTTAGATGCTGATGCATTTATTTCAGACAAAAAAAATTACTGGGTGATTACAGTTTCCATAGCAACTTAATTTTTACACCTGACAGAGGTTTGGTAATGATGTGTTTCAGGCCATCAAGACAATAACATATGGAATGATATTTCTGCCTGAAACATGAAAACAAATAAATATACGATAGTTCTGTTAAAAGCATTTAGGATGTACTGCAGACTTGCTTATACAGTTTTGGAGAAACTTTACTGTCAACACAAAACATGTCAAATATTCATTATAAGTATACACTCTCATCCCACACACACACACAAAAAACCCAAAATACATGTATTCGATAATTAACTAACAAAAAACATGTTAAAAATCTTTCACATGTTGTCTATTTTGTTCTGTTAGGCATGACAGATTTTCTGTGTTTTTTGCAATGTAATGTATTATGCAATTTGATAATGTAAAAATACAATATATGCTTTGAATTCTGAAGTGGTTTACGACACTCTACAAAATTTCAGTTATATGTTGGCAGCTGGCTTTTATGGTGGAGGAGAGAACACTGTTACCATGTTCCCCGAGAAGAAACCACTAACCTTCAGCAAGTAAACTGGCAAACTTTCTCACATAAGTTAGCTTTGGTTCCAGCAGGACTCGAACCTGCTGTGAATTGAAGTGAGAGATTTCATGGGTCAAAGCATGATACTCTAACCACTTGATCACAGAGGCCTAAAAAATAAACAGTTGAAACTGCATATGAATAATTCTTTATCCTGCATCCACTTTCCAAAGAATGAATAAGTGATGCCAAACACAAAAGGGAACTAATACAGACCCATTTCAAACAGTCTCAGGTGGCAGAGTGCCAGATCCTCAACATGAAGGTACCGGTATGATCCCTGATCTTGCCAGATTTTCAGAGGTGAATTTACATTTCCTGTCTGCACAACTTTAGGTCTAGATGGATGGCAAATGGTCTAGGATGTTTGACACCTCTGTTGGATTGTACAAGTCTAGTGGACCACTCAAGACGGACAAACACACACTCCATGCCTCATATGGAGGAGTGGCAAGTAGTAGTCATGCCACTGATTAAATCAAGCCAAAGGAAGGAAGCGGTCTGAAATCTGAGTGATGTAGGCTTATATAATGTAGAAAATTTTCGATTTTGAATTTATTGCATTTATTTTTTAAAGACATTGTTCTTTTACTATTACTTTTTATCCATTTTGTCTTTGTTATGAATCAAATAAGTATAAATTTTACATTTTCAGCCTCTGGATTTTCTCCAGTTAGAGTCATTCAAAGGCTTCATTCCCAATCTTAAAAAGATTAACTTTTTTTTATTAAAAACTGAAAATTGTCCAAATCCATGGATATAATACTTTGGTGCAAAAACACTGAAAAAAAAATTAATAAAAAAACAACAACCCCCCCCCAAAAAAAAAAATCCAAGAAACAAAAAACCATTGTTAACATATTTTACCTGCCAACAACTAATAGGAATACAATAAAACCTGCTTTTGCATCCACCTGTGTAGAAAGACCACCTGGTCACAAGGATTGTTTATTGCTGTCTCCAATAGTACCATTTGTGTACAAATCAACCTCTATATAAAGACTACCTCCATATAAAGACCTGCTTTCTTGTGTCCCTACGGAGGTCATTATATACAAGTTTCACTGCATTATATGATTACAAGCAATGTACAGGGATAAAAAGGTACAAGTAGTTTTAAAATGCTAAAAAATTTAGAACTGTGGTTGAACATGTATGACTTTTAAGCACTTAAAAATTCTCATCTATCTATTGCCTTCCTTGGTGGTAACTAATCTCTACATTTGAATCTTCAATTAATATAATCTGCCAATATTTCATTATGAATACATTTATCTATAAATCATCATATAGATTATTCTTGTATTTACTTTTGATTTTTTTTTCTCGACACACATCATCATGACTTTGTAATTTGCTAAATTATTTTCCTATAAATAGCATTTTTGATGCTAATATCAACTGCACTTTTATCCCATGGATCTAGATTTCACCATTTCCAACTTATAAATAAACACAAAATCCAAAAGTACACAGGATTATACTACATAGGAGAATTTATTCCTCACATATTTCATTTGAATTTGATCGTGGACTTGCACAGCGGATGTGACTGGTCAACAGGGGATGCTTACTCCTCCATGGCACCTGATCCCATTTCTGGATTTCCAGAGGTCCGTGTTTGTCCAATGTTCACCAGATTTGTACACTGTTTCCTGGACATCCTGAAGATAAATACTTTGGTATCTGTGATATACTGTACATAGAATGTAAGTAAAATTTGTTGAAATTTAAGTTCAAGCCAAGTTTCCATTCTACAAAATTTTTCCCAAAACATATGACAGTGATACCAACTACATGTATATTTATTACATTGACTTACATGTACTATATCGACTTACATGTAATATATCATGATGTAAATGGGATAAAAATCGCTGATGTTGAATAATTCATAAACAGATGTACAGCTGAGAGACATGTAGGAGTGAGTGTAGGTTTACTTGGCTATAGAATTGCTAAAAAAAAAACCTTTTAAAACGCTGCCATTTTACCAATTCTGCCATTTACGCAGTATATCCTATACAAGACCAACAAACGGGATGGGAAGTGTAAACAAGTTTTCACTTCTGCGAAAGAGGAAATATTTTATTAAGAATACAAAGTGATAAAGTAAAGAAACAGAAACAATAAATCATAACATGTACTTCTTGTTCCATATTTAGAACAGCCAATAAAAATATATGGGAATATCCATTAATTATTTACATGGTTGAATGTTTGGATATAAGGTCAACTTGACAAAGTGATCAGATCCTCTGTTTTGAGTTCATAGGATTTCAGTTCTATGGATTAAGCTTTTGTATAAAAACACATCAGTTAGTCAAAGTTCATGCCTCTTGTACATAACACATGTGTATGGATACTGGTTATAAACTTATATTGACTGCAGTTATTTTTTCAAAATCATTTTGTTCAAGTGTTCCAAGGACCACATGTATCACTTACCAATACAGGTAGGCTATTTTTTCATTGGTAAAATCTTTGTGAAGTACATGTAGGTCAAAGATCAAAGTCAAGGTCAAAGGGTCAAATATACTAATAGTAATAGGAAGCACTTTACACATATTAAACAGATGCAATATCTGATGTTGTTTTTCTAGGCAGGCCTTTTCCTGTCAATTTTGGGAAAATGCCATTGACAACACAATTGGTAATTTTAACGTGAGTTTGTGTCTGTGTTTATTTTTTTTTCATTACAGTCATGATCTCAACATCAAATTGAGAATTATTTCATCAAATTGGGAAAAAATACATGCATTTTGCATTGGGAATGGGGTCGAAGTTCGGCCCCGTGAATACTGTAGAAAAAGCCCTGCTAGGGTTCAAAGGTTATTAGACAAAATAAAAGTGTGAAGGATAAACCATGGACAAAGATCTGTGAGTGTGACATATAGAAAGTTACACATTTTATGGTTTTTTTTTTATGTTTTACACTTTATCAGTCATATGGTGCCAACTAGTCTTTAACTCATTAACATCTGTACATGTAGTCACATTTGGACCCTTTTACTTGCAGAAAGTCAGTGGTCTCTTCCCGGGTGCATTGTTACTGGGTTCTTTCCTCCAACAATTGTTGAGTGTGTCATAAACACCATTCAAAAATCAAATTCAAAGAATGCAAAAGTCCACTGGATAATTCAGAAGTGTGTATGATTTAAAATTCTAATTTTTCATTTTTTACATGAAATATCAATATATTCACTCCTAAATTATGATAGTAGATCATACCATCTATTGATTTGGGCGAGTTTACATGTGACCACAGGGGTAGATGAGTTAATGGTGGAGGATCGAGAGAACTTGGTTACAATGTGTCCAGGCAGAGACAGCTGACATTCTGTAAACTTGCAAACTTTCTCACAAAATCAGCTTACATTTCAGCAGGACCTGAACCCATGCTGACTACAAGGGAGAGACATGGTTTAAAGAGAGAAGCTCTAACCAGTCTGCCATAGAATCCCCAATACATTTATGTAAAAGGTAGACTGATAACACTTATCAAAGAGGCTAGTATACATAGAATATTTCTAATGACTGTTCACAGTGAGAAGAGTATCTGCATACCAAGGGGATGACCTAGGTATGATTCACTGTCCATGTGACATCTTATTAGTTAAGAATCCTTACAACACTACAGACCATAATAAACTGGTCTTAGGCAATAAAAAAGGAGCATACCATTTTATATACTTATAGGGATCAAAGGGTTAAAACAGATTGTGACTGTTGCATCACCGTACACTGGATATAAAAATGCACAGTCATTCAGGAGTGTCTGAAAACTGAAGTCTTGCATCACAGAGTTCAAGGCATAGTGGGCCATAAGCCATTAGCACAAGTCAAAATTTGTGGCATTTCACCTATAAACTGGTGATATATCAAGCAAAAACTCTAGATGGGATAAATGTCTTATATTATCTTTCTGCTCTATGTTCCCTGTGTGTTTTTGTATGTTTTATGCTATCTAGCCAGATGCTACATTTTATGAGAATGTTAAGCATAAAATGAAAATTTTCAAAGTTTCATTTTGAACGTTCTGTATAACTGTAACCTATTGCACAAAAATACAAAAAGTGCAGACTGCATGAACAATGTGAGTGAAAGTGGTATCAAATTCCTACAGCAAATCAACCCAAAAATTTACCTCTAAAATAAAACCGTCAACTTTCACCTATACAAATTACAATTTGTTTTTTATGAAACTCATTACAATTTGAATAAGCACACTTACAAGAGGCGGAGTAATATCTAGAAGATTCACAGCTGAGAGGAGTATAAAAGCAATGATTTCAGCTGCAAATCCTCCAGAAAGTGCACCAGTAGACACAATCAAGGACAGAAAGTTCAACCATCATGATGTATATAGTGTACCGCAACATGACGGTACAATACACCATTACCATCAAGTTTGGCACTTTCATTAGAGTACAGAAATTTGTACATGATGTACATTAGTATATACTATAAAATCTACAGGATATTCTCCAGCTGAAGTGATAATGATTTGTTGATTCTCTCATTCACAAAAGCAATTCTTATCATGATTGATTCAATCCAAGACATATTACTTCCCTAGGTACATCTTGCCACCATTATCAATAAGAGCTACTTACATCTCACTGTGTCCCAATATTATCATTACCTTATCTTAGCAATGAAGGGATCTGTTTGAAATACTGTACACTTTGGTAAACAAACAGTACATTACAAGATTTGTATGCAAGCAATCATTTTTCTCAGCCTCCCACGACATATTATCAAAAAATTTTCAGACAGAAGAAAAATGTACAAGCATATCAGCGATTATATTACTAAAACCATATGTATAAATATATAGTGAGTTCATATTTTAATGCTCAGATGAGTTGAGCAACTGATGTTTCACGATATATCACTGATAACATGAAACATGCAGAAAAAACATCCCAAATGTCAGTGCAAGTGATGCCACGACTACTGACCTCCAATCAGATAACACATACTGCACCTGTTCTAAAATTAAATGATTTAAACAGAAGAGGAGCAGACAACTCCGCTCTGTGAGATAATGTTTTATATGGATAAAAAAAAAAACCCAAATTTTATCTTCCATCTTTATTACCAGTTAACAAATAAGAAATAACAACAATCTATTTATACATGTGCAGACTACATATATCTTCTATATAGTGTACATTTCAATGTTGATCACGAATATTTTTTTTTCAGAATTTAGAAAACAAAACAAAAGATATAGGATTTATCAAAGATACATGTAACAATGCTAACCTCATGCTATTATAATTGACACCTTCCCCTTACCTCACACTAACCTCAATCAATCTTCTTGTCCAAAGAGTTGAAAACTGGTTTCTTCCAAAACATTATCATTTGTATATGAAATACATGTAAAGGATCAGTTGCATATCTATATGAATATGATGTTGCCATGAAAACTGTCATGAGCATGAACATTTATGGAATCCCCTGTAGGAACAAGATAAAGAATTTTTCAAAGTATGATTGCTTATATCAAAGGTACAGTGCAGATTAAAACAACTAGGCTATCATTTCATTGAAACACAGGCTAAACACTTTGGTCAGTCCTATATAGTATACCTATACCAAAGTTAAACACAGACTAACACACTGGTCATTCCTTTACAGTACAGCTATACCAAAGTTAAACACAGACTAAACATACTGGTCAGTCCTTTACAGTACAGCTTTACTAAAATTAAACACAGACTAAGCACATTGGTCAGTCCTTTACAGTACAGTTATGCTAAAGTTAAACACAGACTAAACACACTGGTCAGTCCTTTACTGTACAGCATTACTCAAATTAAACACAGACTGAGCACATTGGTCAGTCCTTTACAGTACAGTTATGCTAAAGTTAAACACAGACTAAACACACTGGTCAGTCCTTTACAATACAGCTTTACTCAAATTAAACACAGACTAAACACACTGGTCAGTCCTTTACAGTACAGCTTTACTCAAATTAAACACAGACTAAGCACATTGGTCAGTCCCTTACAGTACAGTTATGCTAAAGTTAAACACAGACTAAACACACTGGTCAGTCCTTTACAGTACAGCTATACTAAAGTTAAACACAGACTAAACACACTGGTCAGTCCTTTACAGTACAGCTTTACTAAAGTTAAATACAGACTAAACACATTGGTCAGTCCTTCAATGTACAGCTATACTAAAGTTAAACACAGACTAAGCACATTGGTCAGTCCTTTACAGTACCGCTATGCTAAAGTTAAACACAGACTTAACACATTGGTCAGTCCTTTACAGTACCGCTATGCTAAGTTAAACACAGACTTAACACATTGGTCAGTCCTTAAAATACAGTACCGCTATGCTAAAGTTAAACACAGACTTAACACATTGGTCAGTCCTTAAAATACAGTACCGCTATGCTAATGTTAAACACAGACTAAACACATTGGTCAGTCATTACAGTACAGCTATGCTAAAGTTAAACACAGATTAAACACATTGGTCAGTCCTTTACAGTACCGCTATACTAAAGTTAAACACAGATTAAACACACTGGTCAGTCCTTAAAATACAGTACCGCTATGCTAAAGTTAAACACAGACTAAGCACATTGGTCAGTCCTTTACAGTACCGCTATACTAAAGTTAAACACAGATTAAACACACTGGTCAGTCCTTAAAATACAGTACCGCTATGCTAAAGTTAAACACAGACTAAGCACATTGGTCAGTCCTTTACAGTACCGCTATACTAAAGTTAAACACAGATTAAACACACTGGTCAGTCCTTTACAGTACAGCTATACTAAAGTTAAACACAGGCTAAACACATTGGTCAGTCCTTAAAATACAGTACAGCTATACTAAACTTAAACACAGGCTAAACACATTGGTCAATCCTTCTCTTTTCTAAGTTCCTTCCAGTCAAACTGGTTTGGATAAAACTGAGAATCTCTAAATCTGTAGTAAGAATATTCAAACATCAGTTCTTCAAACCAATTAACAAAACAAAAGAGAGTTGCAAAACATTTTAATTCGGTTAAGAATATATCCTAATGGCGGACATGACGTAATTAATACTATGTAAATGTCAGGTATTTTAGAGTGATTGCAGCGCAGTGTCTAATAATTGACACAAATGCTGTAAAACAAAATTAAGAAATCCTATTCAATAAATCCATCTTATAAATCAAATATTCTGTACTCAAAAAGATTTTATTTACTAGATTACGAGACATTCGGCAGCTGCTTTTATTCCTAGATATCAGCAAGACAGTCGAAATTAAGGAGGCAATTTTCCCTACTCTCTGTCTATGCAGTAGATTTTTAATGAGAATTTATAATATAACAGTAAATATTGATCTTCAATTAAAAATAATGAAACAGTAAATCTGATGCTGAGCTTTGCCCATGACAACATCAAAAAATTAATAAGAAGCTAACCTTGATAAAGCCTAACTTTATTTATAGAAAATACTTGGATCTCCTTAGCTACAATACATAGTAATTCAATAAAATATGCAGAAAAACACAGAATTCTGTAATTGCAATGGGAAGCGATAAACTCTATGGTCAGGGGAAATTACCTAAACATTTCATGTTCAAACCGTACATCTATTTAGCAGTGTCTACATGCACTGGGAAAACCCTGAACTGTGGTTCAGAGGACAGAATAACAATAAGCCAACCAGTTGTACCATTTTATCTGATATATCTTATAACAACATGCACATTTATCAACAGATATAAAATGGTCGCCATTTATTTTTTATCAAAATCCTTACATTGGCGTAGAGGTTAAGGCCATTGCATTGAAAGTGGAGTTACATTCCTAATGGGTCAAATCTGAACAGTGATTTTCCAAGGGAATTTTGAAGATCAGCTACAGAACCCATTCTCTATGCAGAAATTACTTTCCCCAAAAATATTCAAAAATTCCCAATCTGGAAATTGAAAGCAAAGAATATAACATTTTCAAACAAATGTCAAACTTAAAGTTTTTCTATTAAATTACAATATCATAGATTTTCCCAAATTTTTTAAGACCCTGGACCCACAAATTAGGAGGTAGGAAAATCCTTGCTGAAATCTTTTTAAAAAGGTATTATCAATTTGTTACTATACCAAGCACTTGGCATAAAAAGTTCAAGTTGCATTTCCTTCAAGTGAAATATTAAACCAAGGTATATTGTCGTTGTGGACATGTCACTTAAAAGAACTCTCGATGCATTCGAATAAGTCTAAAGCATGTGTCAAAATTTGTTGTACATTTCTTGTATACCTGCCGTCTAACAACTCACATACATGAACAGAACATATAACAGCAACAATAAAATAAAGTTCCTCACTGCACATCTGGACAGACTGCTAGTGAAACAACTTACTCACTTAACCTCCCACTGGCACTAATGTATTGATGTCAATGTCTGGACCAAACTACTTATTACCAGTTTAAAGAATGGACATTGCATTTGCAATGTCCCAACTAGAGTTTTTCTGGTGTTGAACTCTAGGCATGGTTTTAGAACAAAAATGAAAACTTCCATTTCCTATGTGCATTGAGATAAGAATTAAGATGGACTACAACGAAAAATAAAAAAGTGTTTACCCCCCTTTTTCCTTGACAGGCCACTGATACAAAGGCTTTAAGTTTACAGATCTCATCTACTCATAATTATTTCTTGACATGTGATAATTGCTGTGTCCATAGAACCACGTCGTGTTGATTTTTTCCAACTTTCATGGATGCAAGATTTGAAAATGGTGACACTTTTAAGCTGGTCCCCATCTAAATTCTAGTTTGTTCATACAACATGATATCAGTTTATAACACTCGATATTAGAGTTTTCTCCCTTAGCAGTCGAAGTATGAAGTAAACAAGCTACCATCGGCTAACAGTTTTACTCACACCTGTTTTTTCATCTGGTCTGTCGATATATTCGAGGGATTGAACATGTATTTATGACCAATTGTACCAGAGAATTGGCGGTGGATGGCAGTATGTGGGTTTTGGCATTACAACGAGGGAATTATATGGGAGGAAATCTGTTCTTTAAGAAATAGCAGCGTTATGCAAGTTTGTGGAGGGCGTTAAAATGGGGGTGAACTGTGTATATATATATACACACACACACACACACATGTATAGCAAAATACAAGGTTTGCTGTTGCAACGTATACTAGTTTCTCTTTCTATGAATCTTTCTTGACTTTTCCTCATACATTATTAGTTATAAGGCTTGTTGCTGACCATCCATAGGAATTTGTCAGGTTGATTAAGTCCATGGAAGGTGAGGCGAAGCCCAACCCAATACATTCTCATTTAGGAAATGTCTTCAATTGCCACTGTACACAGTATTGACTAATTATGTATAGGATCATCGGCCATTGCCATCTATTTTTTGCTTCTGATCGTCCATAGAACCATGGAAGGCAGTAACATAATTCTTTATACCCAATGAAATGGCAACATTTCAGGCTAAACAGAACAAACATAAACAATATATCAAGAGGAAATTAACTCTGTAAATATGCTGATTTTTACATTTTGAAGAAAATAATGTTATTTTTTAAAACATCATAGATCGTTTCCTCGGTGTTGTATCATGGGATGACAGGAATTTACCTCAAATCACCTCCAACATACTTAAAATCACTTACCACAAAGTTTATGAGGTGGGCTAATTTGGATATTATGTCTTAACTTTTTTTACAAGACTTCCACCTGAGGACCACCTGCTTTTAATTTTAATATTACCTATACATTTTATGGGCTTTCAAAGAGCATTCACTCAGAAATTACAAAAATAATCTTTATTTCATATTTGTTTTTGTTTAAACAAAGCAATTCATTTACAAAAACAGAAGTACAAGAATTACATTATAAGAATCCAAGCTGCTAGACTTACCTGTTAATTGTTTTAACTCTTTTAAATTTAGTATACTCATGTTTCACTGATGATTTGAATTTAGGGAAAAAAACAGTTTTTCAGAATTCATTAAAACAATAAGAAAACGATAACAGAAAATACAGAACAATATATAAGTGAAGAATACTGGAACTGGTATATGATCAGTTTATGTGACAGCTTACCTATCACTAACTCAATCACCCCTAAATACAGGTTATGTGACAGCTAACCTATCACTAACTCAATCACCCCTAAATACAGGTTATGTGACAGCTAACCTATCACTAACTCAATCACCCCTAAATAAGGTACAGTTTAACCTATCACTAACTCAATCACCCCTAAATACAGTTTATATAACAGCTAACCTATCACTAACTCAATCACCCCTAAATACAGTTTATATAACAGCTAACCTATCACTAACTCAATCACCCCTAAATACAGTTTATGTGACAGCTAACATATCACTAACTCAATCACCCCTAAATACAGTTTATATAACAGCTAACCTATCACTAACTCAATCACCCCTAAATACAGTTTATGTGACAGCTAACCTATCACTAACTCAATCACCCCTAAATACAGTTTATATAACAGCTTACCTATCACTAACTCAATCACCCCTAAATACAGTTTATGTGACAGCTAACCTATCACTAACTCAATCACCCCTAAATACAGTTTATATAACAGCTTACCTATCACTAACTCAATCACCCCTAAATACAGTTTATATAACAGCTTACCTATCACTAACTCAATCACCCCTAAATACATTTAGACTAGTTTGAGTCATTGATTTACACATGGGTCCATTGAGAAACTTCTACATTTGTATATCTATGTAATACCAACTAAACACAATATTTATCATGGAAATTCTATGTCCAAGTACTGAGATATCAGTCTGTATCACTGAAACCCATTTTATATGTACTGAGATATCAGTCTGTTCTCATGGAAAACCTTCAAATAGGTACTGAGATATCAGTCTGTTATCATGGAAACCTATCATTTACGTACAGAGATATCAGTCTGTTATCATGGAAACCCTTTATATAGGGACTGTGATATCAGTCTGTTATCATGAAAACCCTTCATATAGGTAATGAGATGTCAGTCTGTTATCATGAAAACCCATCCTATTTGTACTGTGATATCAGTCTGTTATCATGGAAACCTTTCATATTGGTACTGTGATATCAGTCTGTTATCATGGAAACCTTTCATATTGGTACTGTGATATCAGTCTGTTATCATGGAAACCTTTCATATTGGTACTGTGATGTCAGTCTTTTATCATGGAAACCCATCCTATATGTACTGAGATATCAGTCTGTTATCATGGAAACCCTTCATATTGGTAGTGTCTGTAATGTCAGACTTCAACCTAAAATCTTTGTATTGTCTATGCTATATAAGTACTGAGACATCATTATTTTATCATTGAAACCCTTCTAGTAGATACAGTATGATACCAGCCTTAGTCATTAGTACTTTGTTGTCAGTATTTAATGTTCAAACCTTTCATATAGGTACTTTGATGTCATTATTTAATGTTGCAAACCCTTCATACAGGTACTTTGTTGTCAGTATTTAATGTTCAAACCCTTCATATTGGTACTTTAATGTCAGTATTTAATATTGGAGACCCTTCAATAGGTACTGATATTGATTTTTTATCACAGAAACCATTGTATTGGTACTGTGATGTCAGTATTTTATGTAGGAAAACCTGTCATATAAGTACTGTGATGTCAGTATTTGTCCTACAATCTATGTATGTTCTATCCTATATAAGTACTGAGACATCAGTCTGGGAAGACCTGTTTTATTCCCAACCATTCCTACCTCTCAGAAGACATTTATAAAACCACTAGATCTGATAAATAAGTATTCAAATATTTTTGATACCTCTTTAAGCTAGATTGCCTTTTCTTGTGGTCATCTCTTCATTTGTTGTAACAGATTCCTCTGAGCAATAAACCAGTTAATACAAATCATATAAAGAGTGGTATAATTGTCTTGGTCTCATTTCTGTGACCTTGAAAGTCTGCAGGCTTGGTCATTGATAGACAGACTGAAGCTATTGTCTGCTGCAAGTCATACAGCTAAACTGTATATTAGCTTAAGCCAATATTAATGGACTGACCATCTGCATTATGGACAACAATCTGAAGAACAAATTTTTATTAGCTGATAAATGGATGAAAGATGACAGTTAAGTACAATTGAAAGTGATTAATAAGTTATAATCACATTTCTCATAGGTGTTACTCACTTCAGCACATGAAAATGAAACACCAAGATGATATGGCCACGAAAGATGAGGACATACATTATTATAGATTTATAGCGGTGAATATCTAATTGAAAACAGAGAAGAACACTGATGGTAGCATTGCTACATAGTCATGTCAACAATCTAATAGTAACTCCCTTATTACATACAATATTTGTTTATTTTGGTTCCCCCAGACATTGGCAAATATCAAACTATTTTCTGCTGTATGTTAAATATGTATCTGGCACCACACAACACAATGCAAAGCGGGAAAATATATTATTGAAAGTTTCATGATGGAAAAATCTACATTTCACCTCTAACAATGTATGTGGCATCTTAAAAAATTCTAGATACTTGTATTGCTAGCCATGCATATGAAGGATGCAATTCTCAGCTGAAATCTGTAAAATCTATGTGTCAGACATTCTTCACTCTTGTCTGCTGCTAAATCTTATTTTTGTCATGCCATCAACATTTTGCTAAAAACTGATTCAATTTCTCTGTGTTGTATATATATATATATATATATATATATATATATATATATATATATATATATATATATATATATATATATATATATATATATATATATAGTAGAACTTAAATGAGTTGAACTTCAATGAGTCAAATTTCTCGATGCTCCCAAAGTGCCAAATAATTCTGTTATTTAACGCTACTTATAAACATTTTATAATTCAAATTTTTATGAGTCAAATTTTTTGATGTTCCAAACAATTTTTGGGGCCCATTTCTATAAAAATAACGAAAATTTCTACATATAATTTGAAGTCAAAATTTGCATGTGTACGAAATTGCCCAATAATAATTTTTCTCCTTTTCAGAAACACTCAGTGTTTTAATTTAATAAAAATTTAGTTAAATTTAGAACTCACTGTCAATCATAATGACCGCATATGTATTAAATGGTTTCCAAACAGTCATATACACCTAACAGAACCCGTGAAACTAAAAACGTATGGTTCTCAGTTACCATCCATGAGTCTCGAAGTCCCGATGTTTCCAACTTTTTTAAGGTGGTCCCTTGAACTTCAAATCATCGAAGTTCTACTGTGTGTGTGTATGTGTGTATATATATATATATATATATATATATATATATATATATATATATATATATATACAAAATATATATATATATACACACACACACATATATATACTGCAGAATCAGAAAATTTTGTTGTGATTTTAATTTTGTTAATTTCATTTTAATTTAACAATAAAATAAACCATGACAAGATTTTACATATGGTAATAGTAATACATGTAGGTTCGTTTACAAAACTGATGTTTATAATTATTTCAACAAAATCTTATGACAACAAATATATTTTAGTTTTTATACCAGGAAATATTCACTCACAATAAATTTTCGCTATTTTCATCACTGGATATTTAGAAGGCAGATTTAGGATGAAAGTAAAATTTTCATGCTAAATAACGGACATACACGCCATCCATGAGTCTTTGGTGATTTTGGGTGAAATTAAGACAGGGTGAATATGTTTTCTATCGTAGAAGAGCGAAAATAATCATTGCGAAAAAAATTATGGGTTTACAGTGTTACAATCCTTATTATCCAGTTACTGAGTTTAATGAATAGATGATATCGTCATGGAGATTAACTATATAAAGTTAAACATTCGCAACCCCCCCCCCCCAAAAAAAAAACCAGGGACAGGGGATGGGGGTTCATTTTTTATTTTCAAGTAACTGTTTATTCTAGTGGTATATAATATAATGCATGTACTTATTAATGTTTTTACTTTTAATTCCAACCTCTGCTGAGAATCTCGATAACATCTGTGTCACTTTAGTTAATAAGCAAACACTGGTCATTGATTATGTATAATTCCTCAAAATAGCAAGCCTAAATAACCTACTGTCACAAGGGTATAATTATAACGAACCGACAAACAAATTTTGTATATATGTATGATTTGCTGTATATTGATAATCTGCAGAAATTAGCACAGATGTGTCGGAAATGTTTTTTTCACACAACATAAACCCCGTGTTCCCACAATTAACATCTGCATGATTAGCGCCATTACTCCTTCACTTTTTGTCACCAATTTTTTACATCAGCTTTTGTTTCAAATACAATATCGTGACCCAGTGTATTAATATTACCAGGAATTCACTAAATAGACATATTCATACCTCGCAAATAAAAAGTGCTGGCCATTCATTGGGATCAACTTATTCTAATTGCAGTGACCTAAATATCAAACCGTGGAAAAAATGCTGAATACAAACTATGGAGTTATGCGATATCTCACAACTGATTTACTCACTTGCTTGTTTTAAAATTAAGGAGCCATATATCAGACAGCAATAACATCATCATATTTTTTTCTGGTTAGAATAACAAAAATGCAGTAAACCAGCATGTATTTTTTTATGATGATTTAGAGGAGCAGATTCCATCAACACTGATGGAAGTGCCTGTTTATTGTATACAAGGATCTTTGTTATCTATTGATATTTCTTATTTTATTTACAAATATAAATCTAAAATTATACTTCTCCTTTTGGAAAGGTGGTGGGCCAATTTGTTTTTTCCCTTGTCTTGAAACTAAGAGATAAAAGACTTATGACTCTACAGTAATAAAACTGGAATAAGATACTGTGCACTTGTTGAAGCTGTTTTGGTAAATGTTTGTTTACTATAGCTGTGGGTTAATGATGATGGCATAACTCAAGACATACATTTATAGATTATACCTATCGAAGACCTACAACTCAAATGTTCGCCAACTATAGCTGTGGGTTAATGAAGATGGCATAATTTAGGCATAGGTTAATACCATCGCTATATATAAGACCTACAACTCAAATGTTCGCCAACTATAGCTGTGGGTTAATGAAGATGGCATAATTTAGGCATAGGTTAATACCATCGCTATATATAAGACCTACAACTCAAATGTTCGCCAACTATAGCTGTGGGTTAATGAAGATGGCATAATTTAGGCATAGGTTAATACCATCGCTATATATAAAGACCTACAACTCAAATGTTCGCCAACTATAGCTGTGGGTTAATGAAGGTTAATTGAAGCATAGGCATATATATTACAACTCAAAGGCATAGGTTAATACGTAATTTCGTTAATACTCTATATATAAGAACTACAACTCAAATGTTCGCCAACTATAGCTGTGGGTTAATGAAGATGGCATAATTTAGGCATAGGTTAATACCATCGCTATATATAAGAACTACAACTCAAATGTTCGCCAACTATAGCTGTGGGTTAATGAAGATGGCATAATTTAGGCATAGGTTAATACCATCGCTATATATAAGAACTACAACTCAACTACAACTCATAATTTAGGCATAGGTTTAAAACCATGCTATTTGCAAATGTTCGCCAACTATAGCTGTGGGTTAATGAAGATGGCATAATTTAGGCATAGGCATCGGTTAACTACCACTCAAAGCTATAGCTGTGGGTTTAATGAAGATGGCATAATTTAGGCATATAATAAGAATATAAGAACTACAACTCAAATGTTCGCCAACTATAGCTGGGTTAATGAAGAATAAGAAAGCATGGTTAATACCATAACTCAGACAAACCTGTGGGTAGATAATTTAGCATAGGTTAATAATCGGTGAACTTCAACATCAACTATAGACCCAAGATGTAATTTAGGTAGGTACCATCGCTATTATAGCTACAACTTTATGTTCGCCTAGGTGTAAAGATGGCGTAATTTAGGCATAGGTTAATACCATCGCTATATATAAGAACTACAACTCAAATGTTCGCCAACTATAGCTAGAGAATAAGAAAGATGGTTTATAACTGATTATAGGAACTTTGACAACCAAAGACCCAAATTGTGTCCGCTTTAGCTAGGGTGTTTAGCAAATGTATAAAGGAGTGATGGGACTTAACTCAGACCCACTTGTAACTCAGACCCACTTGTACAGAATAACTGATAACTGATGGGAAAACCATTACTTTGAACCAACTGCATGCCCACTTTGGCTAAAGAATGACATTACTGAAACACAGTAATTGAAATTTGTTTGGGAATGCCACATTGGGATGTAAGCAGTATAGGGAGTTATCTAACCTTAAATGAAATGTGGGGAGGCAGACAGAGGTAGAAATTTTCAAACCCTGAACTGAAATGTGGGGAGGCAGGCAGAGGTAGAAAATTACAAATTGAGCTGAAGTGAAAAATGAGATGGCAGGGAGAGGTAGAAAATTACAAACTGAACTGAAATGTAAACTTCATGTTTTGAAGAAAACAATTTTAAAAATCCCACTTGATAAACAAAGGGGGGGGGGAACAAGGGACACTAAGAGTGGTCCTGTCTGCAAGTACCTGTGTATTAGCTGTGTTTACCCAAACAAACTATTTCGATTTTTTCTACTTTAACTATTTGTACTTGATGTACAATTACAGCTAAGGGCTATACACAGGGATAAAAATCTTATATTTTGTGAAAATAATGTCAGGTTCAGTGTAGTATTCATATACAAATAGTAAGGTTGAGACAATCAATTGCAAGTGAAAAAGTGTCAAACTTGGGTTTCTCAAGCAATTTTCACAAAATATACAGGAATTTAAGAATTTTTATGGCCGTGTACATCTCTTTTTAGTTATTCTATATCAATCTAAGTAGTAAAAGAAACAAAATTTTTTGATAAAAACACAGCTAATGCCCCTTTACATTTTTTTTTATCACAGTATAAAAGCAAATACATTTCTAATAACAACATTGCCAACATAATTTTTAGGTTTTGAGAAATCTGCTTTTTATCCCATTGTAATGGCTAAAATAGCCATTTTTAAAATTTCACTGCTGAATTGCTTGAATTCACTCCTGACTGCTGAAGAAGTTATGATTGCAATTTGCATGTAAGTCTGGGCTGTTTCAGCAATATTTAGCTCTGTGTGACATAAAAATATAAGGATTTTCCTCAACTTTTTATATTTTCTCGCTAATGCTCACGATGTATTCATAGCTAGTACTATTGTCTATCCTATATATTTCCCAGAAAGATGTGATTGATTTGGTTTCCTCATGCTGAAAAGAACCAACATGTAGCCAACTACATAGAGATTTAAAATATCAGACACTTGAAAGGATAAAAGAAATATGTATTTTCTTCTGAATAAAATTAAGTATAAAAAAAAATACAATAAAATGAAACCAATTACTGTACGTCATATTGGTGGTTATATCTATAACCATTATACTGGAAGTCAAGCCTGTAATATGGAAGTCAAGATACATGCACATACTGTACTATATGTCATATTATAAGCAATTAACTCATATCAACCCCTGAAAAACAATGGACTCTTCTGTAAATCAGTGTCTTAGACCAATCCAAATGTAACTTCAGGGGTGAATGGGTAAAGGAAGTTACTAGATGTAGAACATACATGTTATCATTCTGACAGCTATACTTTTAACCAGGAAGTCAAATGATGTAAAATGCACCATAATACTGGTAGTCAAACCTGTAATAAAGAAGTCAAGAGACATACTCTATACCATTTTATTGGCAGTTTATCTCATTAAGGAAGTCACTAGATGTACAAAATTAACTTATTTCAACAGTTTTACTCATAACAATGAAATCAAGAGACATAGTGTTTATTGGCAATTAATCTATATCAAGGAAGTCTCCAGATGCACAGTACAGTTATTTATGTTATTCTCATAACCAGGAAGTAAAGAGACATACTGTATTATATTTTACTGGCAGTTAACCTATATAAAGTTAGTCATTAGATTCACAATATATACTGTTATTTTGAAAGTCAAACTTGTATCATGGAAGTAAGTGATACAGTTATGAAACTGGTTGAATTTTTTATCAAAAGAGTCCTATAGGGAGATTTACTGCATGCCATTGCAAACAGTTAAACATGTAAAAAATGAAGTGAAGTGATGTAATATTTATATTTGCTGTTGTAGTGGCAGTTACACTTGTAAACTGGAAGTGAATTGATGAACAATTTACTGATACAATGACAATCAAACATGTAACCAGGAAGTGAAGTGATGTAAGATTTACTGTTATAGTGGCAGTTAAACCTGTAACCAGGAAGTGAAGTGATGTATGATTTACTGTTATAGTGGCAGTTAAACCTGTAACCAGGAAGTGAAGTGATGTATGATTTAATATTGTAATGGCAATTAAACTTGTAACCAGGAAGTGATGTGAAGTACTATATTGTTATACTGACATTTATTTTGTCTACAGGAAATGGTTCTGGATAAAAAAAAAACGGACCCTCTATGATGAAGACCTAAAATTAAATGTTACTGTTAATTTGGAAAATTGGAATTACCTTGATTACCTGTAGTTATCGGGAATCCTGGGGGGATATCTCTATCCTGTTATCATTTGCTAGTATGCGTCACCACGGGAGGAAATGAGGTGTGTCATTAACGCAATATATCAACACCAGCAGATAAACTTAATAGCTGTTTTTAATATCACTTTATGTGCAATTAGTAACTCAAATGCACGTAGCTTCAATTTATGAGTTTCCATTACAATGTGTCTGAAAACACCAGTTGATAAAGACCGACTAAATGCCAATGCTTTATGATATGTGTCGATTTTAGATATGGTTCTGTAGCTGTTTGATAACTGTTTAACTTCGATACACATTTACAAAGTAGTTTTATTGGTTTGGCAAATTTCAAAGCTTTCACAAGTTGCATTTGCAGGGAACAATATAAATATTGTATAAAAACACATGAAAAGTGTGATGCAGATTGATTAATGTATTTTATGGAATCTATGATGTGCAATAAAAAGCAATTTTGTCATAAGTGAAATACCATTGTAAAGAATGAAAATAGAATGGCATAATATCAATATATCTTTGACAGGCAAAAGTGTCTATAGAAGCTGTGAAATTACAAGTAATAATTATGTCACATGAAAAATTACTTTGTAGACTAAAGGCATTGTGTGATATCAATTTATCTGTTAAAGTAGGAAGTGTCAATACAGGTTATAATAGGAAGTAGAAAGCAGTTTGCTCATGCTATTGGTTTGTATGTTGTTTGATGTACAGCCATGAAATTTTCACTCGTTAGGCCTTTTTTGCCAATCTCTCTTCACATTCTGCCAAGAGTTTTTCATTTACACGGAGACATCAGACCAGCTTTAGGTGGAACATCACAAATGAAATATTTTGTGACAAAGCAAAGGTATTTCTTTATCTTAAACACCTATTGTAGGTTTTTTTTAATAGAAAAATGCCTTATATGCCAAAATAAATTGAATTTTATTTCGCTTTTACTTTCTATCACTCCATTTCTTTAAAAATGTTGTTAAGTGATGCAGACACCATGACTTCAATAGGGATGATGTTTGTTTGTGTGTAAAATTGTTGGAATGGTATTTTATGCCATATTCAACAATTTTTCAGTTATATGGTAGCATCCAGTTTTCAGTGGTGGAGTACCCAGGAAGAGACCACCAACCTTTGACAGGTAAACTGGCAAACTTTCTTACAAAATCAGCTTTGGTTCCAGTAGGGCTCATCAAATGTGTGCTGACCAGAGGGGTAATACTACATGTAATAGTGTATACAACAAAGCAAAAATTACGACAAGACGAAAAGACCATACCTAGCATATATTAGTAGAACAGTCTTTAATACAAATGAATGTTGCAGTTATCTTAAGTTGTCAAGCTAACTTGTAGAAGGGATCATGTGACAATCATGTGATGTGAATGTCCTCTAGCTGTGAAACCATTATTAACTAAATTGTGAGCAATCACCAGTTCAAAGCTTCAAATCAAAACTTTAACTGGGAAGGACTAACGGATGTAGAGAAGACCTACAACACCCCATCCCACCCTGGCTTCGCCAGTAGGTGACTTATAGCCATAACCAATCTTGCTCCTGCTGATCAATTCTGTTAAAGATTCAAACATATTTCCAATAGGAAAAACACCTGCTTTGTTTACAACATGGTTGCAGACATTTTGGATACCCAAAGTTGTGTGGAGGGTAAAATGAGCCCAGCAATCTGATTGGTCATTAAATGAAATAAATAGTTTTGCCATTAATAAGTGAAATTAAGGTTATAAAAAGGGTGCCATACATGAGAAAATTTGAAGTATTAGTAGTTTGACTTTATTTTGCAAATATTGTTCTTTCAAGTACAGGCTACTACTTTTGACCCAGATTTATAGGGTTGATGGTTGAAAATTTAAAGGGAAAATATTTGGTGGTCTGGAGCCTCGGACAAAATCAACTGATGAGCCTTAATAGATATGTTCCAAAACTTGGTGCCAAATACTACGAGCTTGTAAAAATTCAATTTTAATTGCATCAACTAAAATTTGAAGTAGAAATGCAAAGGACAACCTATACTTTTGACTGCAGTATGTTGGTAATTAAAAAAAATATTGTTCTTTTACAGCACAGGCTAAAATCTACTTGACTACCAGGATTTAATAAAACATGGTCACTGTCACTCCCATGTTTATTATATCTGGGTCAGTGGTGACATTGATAACAAAACTGCAAGTATTTGTAACTTCAAATTAGTTTACATTGAGGAAAATATCCTAAGGTCTAACTCTATAATTTCCAAAGTAAAATATTTGGTGCAAAACTGTTTTTTCATTTAATGACCAATCAGTCACTGGGCTCATACCCTCCGCATAGAGCCTCGGTTTTTCCTACCAAAATTGCCAAAAAATTTTTTGCAACTATAACTGTAAAAAAAATGAGGATGGGGAACTGACGTGAATCTCTACTGCCAAAATTAATTATTGAAGGGTTATTTTTCTTTTTTTTTTTTTTTTTTTTTAAATTCAGTATTCAAAATGCAATAAAACAATATTTTTATCATTTTATATGTCTATGATTACAAAACTGATATTGTAACATAAACTGGAGCATCAAATACAAAAATCATTAGCATCAACAGCTGCATCTAATGTGCTCCACCGCAAATTCAATTTTAATTGCATCAACTACATGTAAGTTTAGGTAGGAGTATACGCTTATCAATTACAGAAATTTGTCATGGTGGCAAAGCATGAAAATTTAGAAAACTGTATGAAAACATGCAAAATACAGAAAAAAAATATAATTGATACTTTATAAATTATCTTTACAGGTACAGTATGAACAACTGTATTGTTTTTTTCTTCTACAGACTATTTCTAAAGACATTTTTATCTGACCTAACCACAATATAAAAACACAAGCGCTAAATGGCAGTGCATACAGTTCTGACAGCCTGTGAGAGAGTAAAATGAGGTCCAGAGACAAAAAGAAGAAAAATCAACTTCAATCTGATTTTAATTATAAACAAAAATATTAAAATTAGAAAAATAAGAATTTTTTTTTAACTCATTTACCCAGATGGAATTTTGACCAAATAAATGAGTAAAAATATTAGTTCTAGGACTCACCCATATTTAATAGTGCGTAATGGTAAAATCCACTGTCCCCCAAAATTTCATAGAGACCCTGTTTATGAAAGTGAATTAGGTGATAAAAAATTAGAGAAATATAATTCTACAAATGTAATTTCTCTATAGGACAGACACCATTTTTCACGCCTTTTTTACACTCCTGAATTGTTTATGGGTTCAAATAAGTAGAAAGATCAATATTTTTTATAACATACTATAGGTTGCCGTTGCATACTGGTTTGGGAGAGTTATAACCCCTTTGAACCATAACCAAAGTTACCAATATTCATGATTAGTTATGAAAAAGATTAATTTTGCACACAACTTTGGGTGTCTGAACATGGCGTTTTTTCACTCTACCAAAATGCTTTTGACCAAATGAAAAAAAAGATTAAATGACAACAAAAAAATATATAAAAACACAAAAAAGATATAAAAATTATGTTGGTGCCATTTTAGTCATATCATAAAAGTTTTTTTTTCATACATTGTAATTGGAAACTCTAAATATTTTTGCAGGATTTAAAAACAGGAAAAGGTCATTCAATACTGATATTGAGGCCACTTTCTAAAATGTTGAACATCCAAAGACTACATTATATATATATAAGGGGTTAATAGACCATTTTTGGAACAGGGTCCTGTACCCTTCCAATTGGGAATTTTACATCGCAATGGGCCAAGCCAAATTGGGAAAAAAGAAACTATGGTCATTTAATTCATAAGAACAAGTAGATAAAACTTGTGATTCATTTAGCTGACAACATGGATTTCATCTGAAGACTTAGAAGTGCAGTTCATACATGTACTAAATTCTCTTTTTTATTATTTTGTATTGAATGTGAATGATATGGTGAACATAAATAGCAAATGTTTACTCAAAATTGGGGAAAAAATAGTAGATTTTGCATTGGGAATGTGTCCTTTACTGGATATATATATATACACACACATCCAAGATTCATCCCATTATAAACCATTTGATCCTTTTAGTACGGTACTAAGAACTATTGACCTTCATTGGTGGCAAAGAACTGTTGGCTTATCTATAAAGCTCTACCACTTGACAGCTTTTAGAGATTTTTATCTAAGTGCTGTTTTTACTAATGCAAGTTCCTGTGTATTTATTTTTTTTCCCTTTAGTTTTGATGCATAATCAGCATATCATCTGCAAAAAAATGGATTATGGGATACATGTACTAGAATATTCTGTATTTTTATTGAGTAAATTCAACTTTAGTATTAATTGCATTTGTTTTACATTGATATATTTTGAACATTACAAACAAATTCATTTCTGAACACATAAAATTTCTATCCATCTGTCACAAAAGAGTAGGAAATTCAGAGAATTACAATCAATTCCTAAAATTACCGATTTGCCTGACATGATTCCATTTTATTCCATAATTTAAAGTCATACAAATTGAATATTTGGCGAATGCACTATTATACATGCTGACAAATAACCAGTTTTATACAAACACTTTTCCCATGCACTTTATTTGTGGTAATGACAAAACATTACTAAAACGTTCAACTGAATAATCTTCCAGCGACACAGCTATGTTGTCATGTGTAATGAAGGACAAGGAAGAAGAGAGGTATAGTCACGGCAAAAGAAAAATATAAATTCTGAAATCCTGGCTTCAAATTACAGTTAAACTATAAAGTCTATAAAGGCCACTCAACGGAATAAGTAAAAGTAGCCATTATAGACAGGTGTCCTTATAAAGAGGTTTATTCATTATAAAATAGTTAACAAAGGTTATGTCTGACTGGTCTTTTCAAGGCAGGTGCTAATGCAAATTTGACTCTATTTAAAAATTGGATTTCCATTATAACAAAAATGAAATATCAGATAAAATTACTTCAGGAATATTCAGAATCCATTTCAAGCCCTCGAATGTACTGAAGGAAAAAAATCTCTTCTTACATTTATATGTATGAGAATTCATATCAGTACAGAAGGGTCAGGGTCCAAATACACAGCAGAGATAATTCTGCATTACACATCACTCTAAAACTGATATCTCTGATGTACATATGTACATTTTGTGGCACGCATGTTTCAAAAAGATAAATATATAAGATTTTAAATATACATGTATTTACGGTTTTATTTAAGGAAAGAAATATACTTAAATCTACACATACAAACCTCCCCGCGAATTTTAATATTTTCTTTAATTTTTGGGTTTCAAGTCTTAATACATCTTATAAAGCTAAAGAAATAATCCAATGGTAACTTCCATTAACTGTTACAACTTGAATTTTCAATGGCGTTTTACGGCACACACAATAATTTTTCAGTTATATGATGGAGGTGAGAACCTGGTTACAATGTACCCCAGAAGAGACCATCAGCCTTCTTCAAGAAAATTGGTAATCTTTCCCACAAAAATCAGCTTAGGTTCCAGTTGGGCTTGAACCTGCACTGACCAGAAGTGAGAGACTTCATGGTTCAAAGAGTGATGCTCTAAGAACCACTTAGCCAGGGAGGCCCTCATCTATATAAATGACTTTCAAAAAGTTTTTTTTTCTTTCTTTGGGGGTGGGGAATGGAAAATTAGGAGTGTATTATTTGCATTTGTTTTTGTTTTGTCTGAATTATCTTTTTTTTTAATTTGAGAAAGAGGGTTGGTTATTGTTTTGTATAGAATTATAATTAACAATACTATTATCATTATAATCATTGTCATTATTATTTTCAGAGATGTTTTGAATATATTTTCATTATTTTTCTTTTTTCACTTGTTTATCATTTTTTCAAGTTTTGATAATCATAAATTTGGTAATTGTACGATACGAGATACACTCAAACTTAGACTAATGGCTTTTGAAATAATTCTTGGTATTCCTAAAATAACATACTGGGTCTTCATCATCTGCCCTTAACTTGTCCATGGATACTTGTAGTATAAAAGAATGATTTAAAAAATATTTGAGATGTGACTCACCGATCCATCTGTCTTTTGATAAGTGAATATTTTATTTGCATATTTACAGTCCGATTTTATCAAAAAAACATATCACACAAACTTGATATCTCAAGATTCTTCAGACACAACAATATCGTAACTGTCAAGAAGTCAAGGTCATCCTGTGAAAATTTAGTTGCCATTGCATATTATCCGATTCTAAATAAGTATTATGAAATATGTGCAAAGTATTGTTTTTGTATCATTTGTAGGTCAGTTAGATGGTGTTTATTGTGAGGTTCCACTATAACACCTCACTAGTCAGACCACTTTTTGTAGGTCAGATAGGAAGTCTAAATAGCTAGATTCCACTATAACACCTCACTAGTCAGACCCCTTTTGTATGTCAGTTAGGAAGTCTAAATAGTGAGGTTCCACTATAACACCTCACTAGTCAGACCACTTTTTGTAGGTCAGTTAGGAAGTCTAAATAGTGAGGTTCCACTATAACACCTCACTAGTCAGACCACTTTTTGTAGGTCAGTTAGGAAGTCTAAATAGTGAGGTTCCACTATAACACCTCACTAGTCAGACCACTTTTTGTAGGTCAGTTAGGAAGTCTAAATAGCAAGGTTCCACTATAACACCTCACTAGTCAGACCACTTTTTGTAGGTCAGTTAGGAAGTCTAAATAGCAAGGTTCCACTATAACACCTCACTAGTCAGACCACTTTTTGTAGGTCAGTTAGGAAGTCTAAATAGCAAGGTTCCACTATAACACCTCACTAGTCAGACCACTTTTTGTAGGTCAGTTAGGAAGTCTAAATAGTGAAGTTCCACTATAACACCTCACTAGTCAGACCACTTTTTGTAAGTCAGTTAGGAAGTCTAAATAGCGAGGTTCCACTATAACACCTCACTAGTCAGACCACTTTTTGTAGGTCAGTTAGGAAGTCTAAATAGCGAGGTTCCACTATAACACCTCACTAGTCAGACCACTTTTTGTAGGTCAGTTAGGAAGTTTTAGTAGCGAGGTTCCACTGTAACATCTCACTAAGCACTCACCTGATTTGTGAGGTGTTACAGTGGAACCTCACAATGAAGACCACCTAACTGACCTACAAAAAGTGGTCTGACTATTGAGGTGTTACAATGGAACCTCACAATGAAGACCACCTAACTGACTTATGAAAAGTGGTCTGACTGGTGAAGTATTACAGTGGAACTTCACAATGAAGACCACCTAACTGACCTACGAAAAGTGGTCTGACTATTGAGGTGTTACAATGGAACTTCACAATGAAGACCACCTAACTGACCTACAAAAAGTGATCTGACTATTGAGGTGTTACAATGGAACTTCACAATGAAGACCACCTAACTGACCTACAAAAAGTGGTCTGACTATTGAGGTGTTACAATGGAACCTCACAATGAAGACCACCTAACTGACCTACGAAAAGTGGTCTGACTGGTGAAGTATTACAGTGGAACTTCACAATTAAGACCACAGAGGCACAGGCTGACTAAATAGCAATACATTTCTGGATCTTAAGAGCATATATAAAAAAAAAACCAAAACAATTGTACTTCAACGAAAGTGTTGTAAAATCCAGATAACCTTACAGGGTGGAGTCTCTAGCACCTTTCTTCACCTTGTTAGTTTGTCACAATAATCCAGTTGGTAATGAAATGCCCCATCTCTCCCCCACCTCAACCACCTATGAAGATTGTCATAACAGAAAAGTGAGTAGAATCATCCGCATGATAATCACAAGGTTACATGAATTGGATATGTGCCAAAATATATTGAAGTTCAACATAATCTGAGAGTCCTCATATTGAATGTTCGAAGTTTACATCAAATGATTATGTAGGCAGGTGAACTTAAGATATATGATTATTTTGTTCCACTTAGTCTGGTTGACAGAATTGTAATGACACAGTTCAATTGTTTTACTTTGCCTGAAGCCAGGGATTGAAACAGTGAGCATTTCTAATGTACAGCGATTGGTTCTTCTATATCAAGTTTTTCACCGGCTTAACTATGTATATTTTGTGCAATGAAATTCTTTCCCTCTTCTTTATTTTTGAATATAACTGGGTTGTTTGTGGTCTTCAATGCATATCGCCACCGAAGCCTACAGTACACGTACCACAACTATTTGCCAGTCATCTATGTGCATAAGATAAATTACTGACTTATGATATTTCTTTATATAGTATTTGAAGATACTGTTTAAGCCAATAAATAAAGGATAAGTAATAATGATAACTTATAATTGTTTAATAAATGTTGATCTAAATCCACATGTTCATTCAATCATCTTGTAATTGTACTATTGAATGTCTTGTCAATGTCTGAATTTTGTCTAATTATTCGTCTTTTTGTCTTTTGTACAGATTACTGTTCTTTTTATTGGAAATAAAAGAGCAAAAACAAAGAAACTCAGTCTTCACTTTGTTTCAATTTCAACAGCGTAAGAAAACCAATTGAAAAATCACTTGTCCCATGGGACGAATGATTTGGAAAACCACTCATTCCTAGATACCTATCTATTCTTTGATTTCTCTGATACGGGACTTAAAATAATGATCTAAGATAGTAATAAAGAATTTTGGAAGCACTGTGTTAATACAAAGTTTTAAAGTCTATGATGTAAGATATTATCGATTTAGAAAAAAAAGTTACACATCGCCAGGGACGAGTACCCACCCCTAACTACTCGTACTGATGCCATATTCACTCGACCAGGATAAGTGGATGAGTACATTTTTCTCGCTCTGTAACAAAGCGACAAGTCATACTCAATAATAATATAAATTAAGCAGGATTAGTCCAGTATATTTAATGTCACACTCTGCCTTCAGAACAACAGAATAAGTCAGCTTTCTGTAGATGAATTACCTATAATGTAATAATGTCAAAATATATATGTGATTAAAAAAACAATTTTTCTTACACAAAGAGTCTGGAAGGCTGACAATTGCAGGGAGGTAAAGAAAATAATGACTTTTTCAGTGTCCATAATGTAGCTATCAGAACCATGATAACAAAATTGATTTGTTTCTGAAAATATATGATGAAGGCGATAAAAATTGTCCCCCGAAGCCAGTGATTTAGTCAATTGCAGTTATTACAGATGGTAAATGAAATCAAATTACATTTGTACGTAATGTCATTATGTTGGATTTGAAAAAAAAAGCACAAGATGAGATGAAATATTTGCACAATCCATTAGTATTTATATATACCCATATACTTTCAAAAATGAAAAGTCTATATCTGAAAATTTAATATAAAATTTTATGAATCAAATAAGCAGATAAAATTTTTATCAGGAAATATCCGATATATAAACATATTCTGCAATACTATAGACAATGATTCACACTGTTTATAGCCAAAGGCTCAAGGAAATCTACATTGGCTCACTTGATGATACATGTACATAAGCAATTCTAGCATATTTGGAAACATAAGCTATTTTGTTTATAGGGCTTGGTCAACATATTTCATATAGTATTGTCTTTATAACTCATTCATCCCTAAAGACACATTTGGACTTGTCTTAGTCATTGATTTACAGAAGAGTCCATTGTTTTGACTTTAACATAGTTCAAGAGCGTAAAGGACAGAGATCCCCTGATCGAATTACGAAGTAAATTTGATATGCCGAAAGAGTTTATCTGAAAGGTCATTGCATACAGAAATACTACTGGATTTTTTAAAGTACAGGAAAACTTAAATTCTAATAAAACAAATAACTTTGAAAAGAAGATCTTTTACATTGTTTTACGTGTTTGACAATGTATTTGAACACATATTTTATCATTTTCTCGTCTGTATGTCAGGAGACAAAAATAGTTATTGTGACAGCTTATATCGCTTCAAGTCTATATCTTTTACTCAACTTTGAGTTATCTTGAAATCTGATTGGCTGAGCTGGCTAAGTTGAGATTCTCAAGTTTAATGATTATAGGCCCTGATTACAATGTAACCAAGATGAGACCACCGGCCTTCTGCAAGTATACTGGCAAACTTTCTCACAAAAGTCTGCTTTAATAGGTTCCAGAGGGACTAGAACCTGTCCTGACAGGAAGTGAGAGTCTTGATGATTTAAAGCGCAATGCTCTAACCATTCAGTCACGGAGACCCATTTTATACTAGATTCTAGATCTGTATTACAAGAACTCATAAATCTTTTAACAATTTGGTAGATGTGCTAATTTTAGATTTTACCCATTTCATTACTTTGTTTATAGAGCCTAGTAGACTGTTGATTTTAGACTTGTAATAGACACATACACAAATTTGTCTGAAGAGTCTGATAGACAAATCAATTCTAGACAGGTACAATTGTAGGAGACACAATCACAAATTTGATTATAATAGGTTTGGTTGACATTTAAATTCTAGATTTGTAGAATACTCAATCACAATTATTTTTACAACAGGTTTGGCTGACTTTTTAATTCTAGATTTACACTAGACTTGAATCACAAAAAACATTTTAATTCTTGCTTTTTAGTAGACTCAATCACAAATGGTTGGCATACATTTTTGTTAGACATTCTAGACTGGTGACAGACATATTCACACTTAACAAAGAATGTTAGGTGACTTCATCTGGTGCTCTGTTCATTAGCTAGTTCTTATAATTGTGGTTATACAGAACTCCAGCTGGTTACATACAAAATAGTACAAATCATATTATAGAAAATATCTGAAAGCATTTTAGTCAACAAGAAAATGAGTCTATCTGAAATTGCATTTGTAAGCAAGGTCATCATAGTGAGGTTCTTGGAAATTGGTAAACATATGAAATAATTCTGAGAAATGTAATGACATCCAATTTCATTTTTCTTGAAAAGAAAAGCTTTGGGTGAATGTATATGGATTAGTCATTAAAACTCGTTCATCCCTAAAGACACATTAGGGCTGGCTTTAGTCATTAATTTACAGAAAAGTCCATTTTTTTTTTCAGGGGCTGATGAGTTAAATTAGGAGACCTTGATATCAAGGCTAATCAGAACTTGTGATTGTAAACAAGTCATTTATAGGACAAAGTGCCTCTCAGATACACTATTGCTTTTTAAGATGATTATAATCCATGTATGTTGATTGTGATCTCTGATACTGGCAATGTATTTAAATAATGAAACAGACCTGTAGTAATTAAGATCTATAAAAGATGACAAGGTCTCATTTAGATGTTCCAGAACGAAGTATTTGTATTATAAACACCTGATTTATTCTACGCATTAGCAATATTTTTTGTTCCACAACACCGATTATTGGCAGCTTAATTGATGCCTTATATCAAGGAGTGTGATCAGTTTTACTTCGGTTATTAAAACCTTTTGTAAAGAACTATAAAATCTGCATATAAGGTTTTACATCCTGCTAAGATTTTTTTTAATTATAGAGACCTAGATTAAGACTTAAAGTTGAAGTGTATAAAATTAAGACTCATGCTACAGGCTTGTGTCGGTGCATTGAATTCTCTTAAGAATTAGGATTTAGATTTGGTTGATGTAACCCCATCGACCTGTCTAAAAAAGTCCCAAACCAAATTTATTTGGTAGTGCAATGATGGTAAATAGCATCAATCTCTGCTGTGCATCTGTATACATGTATACAGAGTTACAATACCACAGCCAGTGCATAGTAGTCCAGAGGTGTGTTGAATAGATTGGAAGTATTGTCCGATTCGCATAATGGGGCGGGGCGGAGTAACCTATTGATCATCATATGGTAAATTCTATTCACTTTTCGGTGATGACAGGCTTTACAGAAATTGTGTTTTATCATCAACTGGATAATTGTATGAAAGATGTAAAGTACATATAAGTAGGAAAGATTACTCTTTGAAGACTAAGTTTAATGTATAACTTAAATTCTAAACTAGTCCAGGTCAAGAAATGGTTTGCGAGAATCCATCCCCCCCAATTTATATGGATTTTACTATTCTGGTATACCACAGAGACCACACATTTACTTGCATACAAATAGCTGAACTTCACTTGATGCTGGAAAACATGTTAGTCCAAGCTTACAATTTAATAACATCTATATCGATTTCAGAGGTTATATATTCTTTATTACAACTGCACGAGGTTACATTTTTATATCAGAATTTTACATTATCCTTGACTCTGAACCCTTTGGTAGCTAGCCTGGTACTCCAATATCTTGGCTTTTTTTGTAACCATGACATCAACATAAATGATTTATATACAACAAACAAAACTTAAAAAAGAATAAAAACATACATTGTTAAGACTCCCCCCTGACATTATAGAAGTAAACTGTAAAGAAAATGAAAATGAAACCAAAAGTAGGAAGAGACACCTCTATTAATCAAAGTTGTTGTGGACATGATGTGTCATTATCTTTAAGTGTCTTTGAGCTATGCTCCAGAAGAAGTGTTGATTTTGTTTATGCGTTTCCATAGTAATGGGAATAATATTGCAAACAAAAATTTCACAGTAGCAAAAGTCACTATTAGGCATCTAGGTTGATGTGCATATAAAGTTTGGTAAAGTTATAATGAAAATTTTCTGAGCCATGCTCTGAAAACAGTGAGATTGGTGATTTTCATTTCCATGGTAACAGGAAGAATACTGCAAATGAAAATTCCACAGTAGAAAAGAACACTACTAGGCACCAAGGTTGATGTGCACATAAAGTGTTGTAAAGTTATTCATTCAGGTTTCTGAGGTATGCTCTAGAGATGGTGAAATTGGTGATTTTGGCTATGTGTTTCCATGGTGACAAGAAAATATGGCATGTGAAAATTCCATAATAGAAAAAAAGGCACTACTGGGAATCAAGGTAGATGTGCACATGACATTTCATAAAGTTTTTCGAAATTGTTTTTGAGATAAGCTGAAGAAACGGTAAAAATGGCAAAACAGACAAATGGATGAATAGAACCCATTTGTAATAGTAACAGATTAAAGTGCAAATGCAAGATTTAGGGAGAAAGCATTTTAGGTTTTTCCCCATCAGCATAAGAATTTAGATTACAACATAAAAACTAACAAGTTACAAAATCTATGTATAAACAAAGAATATGTGTAATACATGTATTTTTTCTGTACATTTTTTTCGCTGTTCGGTTTTACGGAGACAGAATGTCAGAGAAAGTAAATGTCTTAAATGCATATTTATCTGCAATACAGTTGATCACAGGGGCATTAAAACAGCTGTCACAGAAAGAATAAACATTACATTGAGTATTGATATAAACATTCCTCAATAATGCCTCATTTTGCCTGATAGGTGCTCCGATATACTCAATCATCTTGATATTAAAATGTCATTCTTGCTGCACATTTACACTACATTATAAGTAATTCTGACTTAGAAAATAGATAAAATCCCCCAAAAATATAAACCAGAATTTTGCAAGAATACATCAGGTTTTGAAGAAGACAAGAAATTCGGCATTACAATAATTTCAAATTCTAAATGTCAAATTTACATAACAAATGTTTAGAAGTCAGTAACAGCTGTATTTAAGCTGGTTAATACTGTCACTGCAAGCAACAATTACAACTATATTTCATGTTTTTTAGGAACTATCCTAAAGACAAGTACATATGGTAATGAAGATTATCATTTTGCATCAAGTCTTTCGTAATTTCTTTGTTCCAGCAAACATTTCATTGACATATTTAAATGAATTGCCATCGAGATACTGTCATCAATTAAATAAGACAAAATAAAAGAGCGCTAGTCACTCTTGCAAATTATAAAAAGAGAAATTCAAAGATGATAAGGTAATTAAAAAAATCATGGAGATTCTTAAAAATCAGAAATAATCCAGCCGATCTGATAACAAGATGTATTATATCCTAAAACACTGTCATTACTGTGATAGTATCCATAAATATCAATTTGATGAAATGATTTACATGGGGATCACACTGGATTTGCATTCAAAGGATTTTCAACTCTTCTGGGAATGGGGTAGCATTCAGTTTGTTGAAACTGGGGAATCTAAGTTTCACAAAACTGTTTGGTAATACAAGAAATTTTTCAAAGTCATTTGACTTGAATTGAGAAATTTTTATTGCGAATTGGGGAAAAAAGCATTTTCTGCATGGGGAATATGACTTTAATTTAGCCCCTAGTATTGGGTTAAAAATCCCTGGCATCAGGAATCACTGAAGGAGAACAATACTGAAACCAATGTCTTTCCTTCCACAGAGTATCTAAATACTCCAACCAAAGTTCTCTAATTAAGTATCATAGTACTGCCATAATAGTGGTCTACTAGACAAAGTATCAAATTGCTGCACCAAGTCTTCACTTTACATGTATATGTAACCATAGTGTCCCACTAAACTAAGTACAGTACCTGAAAAGTAAATGCCACAACCAAAGTGTTTCACTAAACAAAGAATAGTACCTCAATACCACAACCAAAGTGTTTCATTGAACAAGGAACAGTAAATGAATACCACAACCAAAGTGTTTCACTAAACAAAGAATAGTACCTCAATACCACAACCAAAGTGCTTCACTGAACCTAGAAAAGCACCTAAATAACACAACCAAAGTGTTTCATTGAACAAGGAACAGTAAATGAATACCACAACCAAAGTGTTTCACTGTATGAACCAATAAGGTGTTTCAATGGACCAAGAACAGTAAATAAATACCACAACCAAAGTGTTTCACTGAACCTAGAAAGTGTTTCACTGGACCAAGAACGAACAGTACCTAAATACCACAATCTACATGTTTCACTGAACCAAGAGCAGTACCTAAATACCACAACCAAAGTATTTCACTGGACCAAGAAACTGTTTCACTTAACCAACAACATTACCTAAATACCACAACCAAAGTGTTTCACTAGACCAAGAAGGTGTTATAATGCACCCAGAACAGTACCTAAATACCACAATATCAAAGTGTTTCACTGGACCAAGAACAGTACATAAATACTACAACCAAAGTATTTCACTGAACCAAGAACAGTACCTAAATACCAAAATTAAAGTGTTTTACTTGACCAAGAAAACTACCTAAATACCACCATCAAAGTATTTCACTAAACCAAGAGAAGTACCTAATACCACAACCAAAGTGTTTTATTAAACCAAGAACAGTAAATAAATACCACAACCAATGTATTTCACTGAACAAAGAACAGTACCTTAATACCACAACCAAAGTGTTTCACTGGACCAAGAAAGTGTTTCACTGGATCTGGAACTGTACCTAAATACCACAACCAAAGTGTTTTACTGGACCAAGAACATTACCTGAATACCACAAACAAAGTAATTCACTGAATCTGAATCAAGAACAGTACCAAAACACCACAACCAGGTGATTCACTGGACCCAGAACAGTACCTAAACACCACAACCAGGTGATTCACTGAATCAAGAACAGTACCAAAACACCACAACCAGGTGATTCACTGGACCCAGAACAGTACCAAAACACCACAACCAGGTGATTCACTGAATCAAGAACAGTACCAAAACACCACAACCAGGTGATTCACTGAATCAAGAACAGTACCAAAACACCACAACCAGGTGATTCACTGAATCAAGAACAGTACCAAAACACCACAACCAGGTGATTCACTGGACCCAGAACAGTACCAAAACACCACAACCAGGTGATTCACTGAATCAAGAACAGTACCAAAACACCACAACCAGGTGATTCACTGAATCAAGAACAGTACCAAAACACCACAACCAGGTGATTCACTGAATCAAGAACAGTACCAAAACACCACAACCAGGTGATTCACTGAATCAAGAACAGTACCAAAACACCACAACCAGGTGATTCACTGAATCAAGAACAGTACCAAAACACCACAACCAGGTGATTCACTGGACCCAGAACAGTACCTAAATACCACAACCAAAGTGTTTCACTTCACCAAGAACAGTAAATAAATACCACAACCAAAAAGTTTAACTGGACCAAGAACAGGACCTAAATACCACAAATACCACAAAGTGTTTCACTGGACCATAAATAGTACCTAAATATCACTAGCAAAGTGTTTCACTGGACCAAGAACAGTACCTGAATACCATAAAGAAAGATTTTCAATGTATTTCACAGAACTAAATACAGTACCTAAATACCACAACCAAAGTTTGTCACTGGACAAAGATCAGTACCTAAGTACCTCAATCAAAGTGTTTCACTTCACTATACCCAATGTCTGAATAAAGCAACATAGATGTTTTACTGAAATATGTATCAAAATAGTGCAGCAGCCATAATGTTTCAGTAGACTCGGTAATGAAATACTGCAAAAATGTTTTATTAGATCCAGTATCCAAAACTTGTAACCAAAATGTTCCCCAATATCTGGTATCAAAAGTGTAAAATGTTCATAGACCCCAAGGTCTTGTTGATTTCATTGCTGTGTTACAATCATCCATTACATTTCAACTTAATTGAAGATAGATAAAAGAACACAAATACTGACATACATTCCATATGTCCATATTCTTTCAAATCATGCCACACCTACTGTATCAAGGAATTATTTTTTTTGGTCTAACCAGAAAGCTGTTTTCACCACATTGCTGCATCAACCTGTTACTATATTTATTTCACTGATAATGAATATGCATTGGAAATTTATATTTTTCTTATTCATTTTGTAGTTTTTAAAAAAAAAATTGAAGTAAATATCAGAAAATTGGACCTTGAGGTCTCTTTTCTCAACAATAATTACATATATTGCATAATGGAATCTTTATTTAGAAGTAGCATGTACATGTATAGATATGTATAAGCACTATGTAACACCTATGACCGAACACTGCATCTTTTCCAATAAAAAGTTGGTATTGCTGGCATAGACAATTGCACACGACTTATCACCCATGTGATTTACACGATACCAATTATTTATGGAAAGTAGTGCATACAAAGGTTAGATGTTTTGTCTTTTGAGGCACGAGAGCCACTGTTATGTAATAGATTTTATAATGATTTAACATAACCCATTGTATACAACCTGGTGTTTGTAATATCCTTTATAATTACAACTACAGCTATTCATTAGGAATCCAGAAAAGAGTTTGTACACCTAGCTGTCAGACTAATTATGATGTATAGTCAATGCTCGTCTAATTAAGATCCTGCTACACAGACTTCTGGACCACCGGAATACAATTATACTTCTATACATGTATCTAACAGAGTTTTACATAAAAGATTAGAAGCAAACTGTTTGGTATTGGAGAAAGTCAACAGGTGACTGAGTACCTAAAACATCATGCCATTATATCTGGAACCAGAGTTCAGGTCGGGATTAATCCCTGAAGAGAATGTCTGTATAGTTCACTAGGGTTTATTATGGAAGGTCGGGTAGGTGAATTCTCAAGGGCTGATCTAAGAGAAATCTTTCACCATCTACCAGAAAGGTTCCTGTAATTGTACTAGAAAATCAAGAAACTCAGAGGCCTGATCAGTCAACAGTGACGAAAGTACACATTGTTCATTGCTTATTCTGAAGCCTTGTTTTAAGCTGTACATTTCTATGTTCTTCTTAAACAGATTTTCACAATAGCTGCTTGCGAAGAGTGCTGCAAATGGACTGAGTTGGAAAATCACACACTTTGTTTCCAAAATCACTGAATGATTCTTTTTGGTTTCAATGAAATCATTCTGAATCAAAGATGGAGTGCAATAGATAACTTGAGCAACAGTTCTACAAACAATTTGTGTTTGTTATAAAACTGGATTTTCAAAAGGCCAATAGCAGTTTAATCTGTAGAGAGACTGAGCTGAAAAATAACAAGATTTTCTTTTCCAATAGAACAACTGTATGCAGTTTCTGACATTGAAATTCTTTCAGAACCACTGAAGTTTAAGTTCATTAATTTTCAGACAAGAAAGTAAAGGGACCTGATATTCAGGGCTGACAACATCTGCAAACACTTTTTTTACTCATCAACCCCTGAAAAACAATGGACTCTTCCGTAACTCAATGACTTTGAACAGTCCAAATGAGTCTTTAGGGGTGAATGAGTTAACAAAATACATTATCTGAACATGTGTAATAAAACTTGCATCAGCTATACAAACTGTGTACAGGGAACTCATATTATCTTTAGAGACACAATCAGTAAATGAAATAGGGGTATGCCAGAACACATTTGAATAGTTTAACTTACAAAATAAAACCATTATCATAATTGAAGCAGTCCATCTTGTAATAATGTAGTTCTGTATCAACACTGATAATCTTACAAATATTTCATCCATTCATACATGTACATGTCAAAAAACAACTTTTTCAATCAATGAGTTATCTTTTTTATTCATTTCAGTAAATCCTTTCTTTAAAAGCTTTAGATATTCAAATAAACTTTTTTTCTGAGTTTGATTACACTGCTAATCAAGTAAAGGATCAAGGGATAAAAATGGTGGTGTCATTACAATACATCAAGCTTACATTAATGGAGAAATAAGGAAGGCAATTTACAAGCATTACTATTTCATAACACAATTTGTACTCTAACCTTTCGTCCAATCAATACCGGTATTCACCAATAAGTGATGTTAGATGCATGGCTTTAAAATGGAATATCTACAACGTCAGTCTTGTGAAATGCAGTGTAACTTACATTTATCCCGTAAAGTTTGGAATGAATTATTCCTACAGAGTTTGAAATGATTTATTCTTGTAGTTTGGAATCTGCAAGTCTTCTCCATACAAATTATCTGTAAAAAAAATTAAAATTTGTGATCAATGCCATTCTGAATTAAATGATATCAATAAAGCTGAAACAATTACCAAAATTCAATATTCAGATATTCATAAATAATAATCAATTTGTATTCAAATTTTTGGCTTTCCCTACATGCATATTTCTCTTCCATTCTTTGAATCACGTTCTTTGAATTCATGTTCTTGGGCAAGTCTGGATATTTAAGCTTCAATGATTTAATAACATACATAAACGTTTTTCAGAAATTTCCCCTATCTGCCACTGAAATGTGATCTCTCAAGATAGGCAGTCTCTTAAAATGGTTTTATTTAAAGGGTTGTTTAATCAAGTGGTTCTCAAAATGTCTCCTCACATGACAGGTGCTCTTTCATGAGAGTGGTCTTATAAGACAAGTTCCACTGTACTGGTTATAGCTGTTTACTTTTCATTCCAAAATATTTGGTTAAGTTATGTAACATATTCTTACTTCTGTTATAAAATGTATTTACAATATTATTACCCACACACTATTAACTAACTAATTTAAAAAATTCTGTTCTAAAAAGGAAATCAGTACCAATCCCAAAGACATTTTCAGCTATAAAAATAGAAATCTTTTAGCTAAAACAACTATTTCATCCACTTCAATCAATCCCTTTTGTTATATTAAATGAAATAAAGTCATGTGTTAATGGTACTGTTTCATTCTAATGGCCGATTCTCAGAACATGAAATGCAATTTGAATTTATTATTTTACTTCATTTTATGAAAAAAATAAAACATAAATCAATAAATGCCAACAAAAACGTTTCTTAAAGATTTGCATAATCTTCAGTTACATTGTAATTGACATCAAATGGCAAGATTTAATTTTATAAACTCAACACAAAAGTCTATAAATGTTTCAGGAAAAGATGCCCATATTGACCATAAAGCAATTTATTGTATATGATTATATTTTGACATTTTATATTGGATATTAATTTTCTTATCATATTGTCAGTTAATTTATCAATATCTAATAACCCTCTAACACATTCTTGGGGTGAAATTTTTTTTTTTAAATTTGCATTCATTCTTGTCATTTATTCATCATTTTTCTATAAAATACCTGCTGTTGTATAACTGTTATATGACGAAGACTCAGTGTCAATATTTATTTATATCTGTTTTCATGTGTTATCAGGTTTACATCAATGAAATTCATAAAGTGTTGTGTTTTATCAGTGCTGTACAGATGCGTGCTGCATTGTGTAGACTACAGACAGCTAGTGTTTATTGTAACAAGAGGATGATCTGTTAACTGAACAGACAAACCAAAGATTCCAAAGTCATGTATTCAATAAATTCCAGTTGGTTTTGTTGATATATTGCCTAGGGCACTTGCACACATCATTCCCTTAAAGAATTTCCAAAAGACAAAAGTAAATGACCTTGATCTTCAAATACTGTGAACATGTAAATTTACACATGGGGTAATTTACACTAAATATGCAATTAAGAGTTTTTCGTGTAAATTACCCCCTGTGTGCCAGTCCCAAAGTTGTGCTAAGAATTATTGCTAATACAGGACTGCAAACAATAAGTTGTGACATCCCGTAAAAAAAAACAAAAAACGACAACAACGCGTATGGTTTGCAAAAAAAATTGTGTGATTGACAACATGCCGAAATATCTGCGTTTACAGTAGCTGGTCCTGAACAAAATAAAAATTTTTTTAAATGTATATGGTGTCATTGTAAGGGGTAGCTTATTGGTTTCCAAACAGAAGGCTAGTATTTCTTTCTCAAGAACAATGTAATCAGATTTCTCTTCTACCATTCAGATGAGGATAATCAAATGTTACAAAGCTCACCTGATGACAACATACTGTGCACCCCCTTAATCAACCTGACCTCAAATCATCATAATCCAAACATTCAAACTGAAAATAGACCAGTTCAAATCAGGGTAATTCTGGCCAAAAATACAGGACTGATTTAGCATACAAAGTTACCATGTGCTAAGAACCATAAAAGGCATATGCAAAATAACACAGGAGCTATCATTCAGGTTATGTGGAGGTTACGACAAATACAAATCACGTAACCTCCTTTTCGTTCTCGATGAATTTCATGTTTAAGTCTTCATTATTGCTATCATAACCTGTAGGTTACAGTCATTCCTTTTAGCTCAACCTGTAAATGGGTTACAATGATTTCTGTTTTGTTTTGTTTTTTGGCCAGCTGAAGTATAAGCAACAGTAGCAGGTAAACCTGAGCTTTACCAATATTCTTACCCAGGAAACAATGCCGAGACAATGACATAAGCCATCATGGTAATCACAGTTATATATATAAAACAATATATCACACACACACACAAAACAAAAGTCAGTACACAACACTTATTGTACATTCATCCCTCAAACAAGGTAAGGTAAGAAACCATTCTAAAGTAATTTTGGAATGTCATTAGTTTCCATCAATCTTAATTACACTGTGTGATGTGATGAGCAAAGCTCTTGTGATATTTGTAAGCGAGTATAACAACCTAAAAGTACACATAATAATACAGCGTCCATCTTATCTGCTCAATGTCCAGAATACATTGGCAAAATATCAAAGAGCTTGATGCTTCCAACCAATTATGTCAAAATATTATGTTATGTCTGGACATTTGAGCTAAATGTGGTTGAAAATGGCAGAAAAGTATGCATTTAGTACTTCTGAATATCAAAGAGTCATTACCAGATGGAAACATTATATATGTCACATACTTTTATAGTATCAGATTTTATACATTCCAATATCAAGTTATTGACAGTATTTAATTATTGTTATCCACCTGATGGTCTCCAGTCGTTAACATCATAATTATAGATGTTTATGTAGTCTAGCTTTTCAATATTTCATATTAGCATTGCAAAATGCCACGATCAATGCCAGGTTTTGTTTGTAGTTATTTAACATATCACCATTTTTATTTCACTGAACTCATTCACCCCTAAAGATACATTTGGACTGGTTTAATTAACTGATATTCCCAATGCAAAAAAAAAGGTTTTTTTCCCAAAATGATGACAGAAATTCCCTTTCAAATAAATATGCCTATACATAAATGCTATATTTTGTTTTTGTTTTTTAAAGAACTAGCATTTTCAGACTTCCTAAGAAACAATCTTTGACTTTTCAGCAGATGACCTTGAAACTTTGTTAAATTATTCATCAAACTTATCCCTACAACTGTCAAATGCCTGTACAGTGTTTATTTTCTCCCCCCTTTTTTTTGGACAAACATTTTCAGTCCCTCAAAGTCTAGTGCCAATGACCTCTGACCCAATGGCTTAGAAATTTGAGATTTGATTCACCAACCGATGTACCAGTGCCCGTAAATCAAGTCTTTAAAACTTACTACTTATAACATTTTACATTATAACCTTTGATCCAAATATCTAATGACTTTATTTCTCTCTCCCACCAACATAAATCGGTTTTCAATTTTACTTTTGAACTATTCTGAAACAAATTTTTCATAAATATAAGTATGATGTGTGCAATTACCTTGACCTTTGACACACTGTCCTTGGCCCAATCAACTGCGCTCAGGACCTCTGTGGTCGAGTGATTAGAGCATCATGCTTTGAACCATGAAGTCTCTCACTTCTGATCACAGCAGGTTCAAGCCCCACTGGAATTTAAGATGGCTTTTGCGAGAAAGTTTACAATTTTACTTGCAGAAGGCTGGTGGTTTCTTTCCAGGTACATTGTAAACAGGTACTCTCCTCCACCTTAAAACATTGGCTACCACAATATAACTGAAAAATTGTCCAGTGTGGCGTAAATTTATTCAAAATTCAATCAAAAAATTAGTGCTGTCATTGATAGACTCGATATCGATATACCAATACACAAATTGATTCGATACGATAATCGATACACTTTTAAAGTATCAATACATTTCATTATGCATTTTACAAGATGTATTTTCTTTTACAATTTCCAAAATTTTCAATTTGATTTATTTCATGTTATTGAACTATGCTATATTTTGTTCTAATTGTTCAATTTGTTCAAATAAATGAGTTTTCCATGCAATGATTGCGTTTTCATATTCAGATGGTCAAATATACAATAAAAGAACTAAATATTACAATGAATCTATTTATTTTGAATGCATTCATAGTCTTAGAAGTACCAGATTATTAGATTTATCGATATATAGATACTTTTTAAGTATCAATACATCGATATAGAATTTCTCATCAATGACAGCCCTACTAAAAATTCAAATGTGCTCTCTCCTCAATTTTCATTTCTGATGGAATAGTGTATTAGTATAAAGTTAATCAACTGATGCTTTTAAAAGTCCCCTTGAGTAAAAACATTCTTTCAGACAGTTGAAAAATACAACAACAAAATGTTCCAGGAATACATTTATATCTGGAAGCATTTAAACCAAACCAGAAAAAATATATGTTCTTGCTGTATTAATACAATACTATGCTGCTACTTTCAACAACAATAACAAAAAATATATAATCAAAATTGTATATTTCAATACAGAAATAATCAGAAATGTGTAACTAAATATTTGTAAGAGCTTTTGCAGATAGCAGTAGAATGATAAATCAAATATTTACATTATATATTGATGTCATATCAGGACCTAATTGTGTGTATGCATAATCTATTACAGAACAAGATGATTTATTTCAAAAGGTGAGAAAGCTTTTAGTTCGCAATTTAATGGTAGTGTTCTAGATAAAACATGTAGCTGCCCTCCAACAGATTCAGATGCTCAATTAGGTCTCTTGAATTCTTGTCAAAAATCATCCGTTTTATCATTTTTCTGAAGCTATGAGGCCGTTTCAACTGTCTGTGCCCTTTTTGTAGAAATATGAATTAGTTTGCAGTTTGAAGCAGATATGATGCACAAGTGAATCAATTATCGTGCAAGGAATAATAAACAACCATCCCAAATGGTAATATTGGAAATGTCAGAATACAAAATGCCTGCTTATAAGTCACAATAGAAACAAATTCCAATATTTGCTTGTTTGAAATGGATAATTTGTTTGCGTCCTGAGGCAAAATCGATTACTGGCCAAACAAACGCCACCTCTTCTGGGACAGTAGTCCACTAAATTTCTTAATCACACTGGCTTGGAGTATCATGGAATCTCGTTGTCTTTAAACAACAGAATTGGTTCAATGAGAATTAGAACAGTTGTGGTATTTGTCAAACCACTTATCAGCTCTCATATCAACGGAAGACATTGACTTTTGAGAGTTTTGTAAGGACATCATAATGTACAGAGACAAAGAGTGCTCTTCAAAACAATGACAAGAGAAGCAACCAAACATGTGATATCCATGCACCAAAATATACCAATAAACTTGAATATTTCTATTTGCATTTATTCATCTAAATAACTGCCTTGTTTTCATGATTATTAAAAATGCTTAAAATCACATTTATTTAGGATATTTCAATGTGGTTATTAAAATGTTATTACATATACATATCTTATTAATTATGATAAAGAATCTGCAACAATCATAGAAGTCTGAAGATGATCACATACAATTAAGTAGATTCATGTGTGTGTACACACAAGTGCTATAAAAATATCAATTTGGGTTGATTATATTATAAAATGTGCAATGTAATTGGCTTAAATGAAAAATGTCGACAAAATTATTCGAATTGTGAAAATGGTGGACCTTCAGGGCCAAGTGGTTGAGCAGTGCCCTTTAAACCATGAAGTCTCTCACTTCCTGTTAGCACAAATTTATGCTCTGCTGGAACATGTGAAAAAATTTGCCTGTTTACATGGGGAAGGTCGGCAATTTCTTCCCAGATACATTGTAATCAGGTTCTTTCCTCCAACATTAAAAGTTGGCTGCCACCATATAACTAAAATTGTTGAGTATGGTGTAAAACACTGAAATTTGAAGTACAAATGAGAAATACTGGGTAATTATAGCATTCAGATTTACATTTGAAATCAATCAGACTGAAGTTGTGGCTTTAAATGGATATTTTCTCAAAATATTGTGGAAAAAAAGAAAAATGATAAGAAGATTAAGTAATACTATGAAAGGTATCAAAACCTCACACACAATTACATCACATCTCAAACATATTTTCACCTACATATTGTCAGACGGTTATCAGTACTTTTAAAATCTCTGTTTAAAATATTAAACGATTTGAAGATCTGCATAGAAATTGCATGTTCATGTAAATATACAATTGGTAACAGGCACACAAGTCATTTGCAGTTAAGCTTTATTCCGCCTCTGATGCATTATTTCACATTCAATGAAGAATGTCACACGATATAAGAGACTCTCCTTATTTCCCCCAAGGAAGGAAGAGATCGGTCAGCTTCATAAAATTATGAACTTCAATACTGCACAGATTACAAGTTGTAAGCGATGAATAATAAAATCTATGGACTTCAGTAACTAGCATTCCATGGTATGTGGCTGCCATCTGATCCAGTTAATTGCCCTAATCCTGAAGGAAATTGAGTTGAACATAAGAAATCAAAACCTTATTAACTTGTAATGATTATAATTGGATTCTGATGATACTTGAGTTAACTCAGATTGAATATAAAGCAAATACATCAAGCCAGGCACAAAGGATACAGAGAACAAAAAACAATTGGTCTATGTACAGTTTTGATTTTTGTTTTACACCTCTCAACAATTTTTCAGTTATATGGCGGTGGCCAGTTTTTAATGGTTGAGGAGAGAACCTGGTTACAATGTACCCAGGAAGAGACCACCAACCTTCTGCAAGTAAATTGGACAACTTTCTCACAAAAGTCAGCTCTGGTACCAGCAGGGCTCAAAAATGCACTGACCAGAAGTGAGAGACTTCATGGTTCAAGCGTGATGCTCTAACTGCTCTTCTCGGCTTATGTACAGTGTCATCTTATGTATGTGAAGAACCACAATTAAAGACTAGAAATGACGGTCAACACACAGAGAATCAGACCACAAAATAATACGGGAGCGATCGTTCAGGTTACATGGAGTTTACGATGAATACAAATCACGTAACCTACTTTTCTTTCTCAATGAATTTTATTTTTAAGTCTTCATTATTGTTATTATAACCTGCTGGTTACAATCATTCCTTTTAGCATAACATGTAAATAGGTTACTATGATTTCTGTTATTTTGTGGTCTGAAAAAAAGAATTCCTTTTTGTATCCTGAACAAGTCATATACAGTGATACTACAGTGGAACTTATCTTGAGAAACCACCCCATCTGCCACTGAAATGTGGTCTCTCAAGACAGGTGGTCTGTCAAAAGAGGTTTTATTTACAACATTATTTGACCAAATGATGTTCAGAATGTTTTCTATTAACCTCTTCTGCCAATCAGATTTCAGGTTTAGTCAAAATCAAGTAAAAATTTCAGACTTTAGAGTTTTTTTTACTATGTCATTCATTTTGCTACTGATATGTACCTATTTTTGGATCAAAATCAGGGTTTTTACTAAATATCTTTACTTCAACTGAATAAATTACTTTGAAATTTTGTATTCGGCCCCATTCCCAATACATAGTACATGTGTTTTTTTCACAATCTGATGAAAAAAATTCCCAATTTGGTGTATATACTGCAACCATAATGGAATATGAGTAATTTTCGGGGGGAAATGCATTTAAAGAGATTCCTTTACATTTTGATTTAACTGTATGCACACTACAATATCACATTCAATTTCCCCATTGTGTTGCTAATTACATTTTTCCAAAATTGACAGAGAAAAGTCCTGCCCTTGATGCAATGTAATCTTCTTGGTAGAAATTACGGGGCAAACAGTGAATTTAGCCCACTGCATGAGGGACTATTATCGGACAGCATATGCCTTTGCGCTGAGCTGAGTGATGTTACTTTCATCCTAGCTTGTGAAAAGAAAACGTTAGATAGTATGATGGAAGGTTGAGCTATTACACAGTTGTACTGTCTGGAATTACAGGTATCAATCGTAACTTTTGTATTATGTTTTCCTTATTGTATGAAAGCAAATGATGTATCCATAAAATCTTGCAAAATCTTGTTCAATCATGTGCAGCGTGAAAATGTCTGACAATAGGTACCGTCTGAGAATAGGTACTTATACATGAAATTGCTGTATCAAGAAGATGTATCTCAAATTTTCACCTTTCTCGTGACTTGCACTTTTCTATAACACAACTGAAGTTCAAGTTCCAAGCTTTCATAATCTTGCTTAAAAACAAATTCTGTGTAAAATTACCAAACATTCTGGACTATTTTGAATTTAAATGCTTTTTTCATCAAGTATTATTAAAAATTTTTACTTCTATTTTCACATTTTCAATGGGACTTAATGTGTCATAACAATTATTAAGACTAAAAAAATTCTTTTCGCACATCTACTTGTGAAATAAAATCTGTAGGCGATAACAGTTTATTGCCTTGCCATTTGTGACTTACATGTCAATTTTTTGGTATGTTTTGGTGTAAAATATGGTCATTAAAATAACTGTCATTTTTTTAAAGAGTAAAAATGGCAAAATTCTGTAAAAATCAATAATATTTCATTTCCGCTTCATTTTAAGTATAAATGTAGGTGGTGAAAGTATATAGCTGTCTCATCTTCTGTTTCGACATTTAAAAACTTTATAACAGTATGAGCAATAAATGCTAGATGTTTAATAAAAACAATAAAATTCTACAGAAAACATCAACTCAGTTTCATTACTGACACATCGTAAATCACAGTTTCTTGTTGTATCAATTTTAACCTGCAATAAATTAAGCTATAAATCAGAGTAGTATGACAGTGATAAAACATAAGCACTTATTTTCTAAATCTGATTATCTATACTGTACAGGCGAAATAACTCCTGGTATTAATATTCACTATTTTCAATGTTGATTATTCTTTGAAATTAAGAAACAGTAAATAAGTTTATAATAAAATCATATACGTTACATATTATGCGTTATCTTTGGAGGACCTGATATAATTCTAAGCTACTGCAATTAACAAAAAAAAACTTGATTGTTTCAGGAGAGAAAACAGCCACTCTTGTCAAAGATACAGCTACTACCTCTTGCCAAAGACACATCCACTGCAACTGGCTAAAGATACAGACAGTATCCCTTATCAAAGACACTGCCACCACCCTTAACAAAGATATAGCCACTACCCCTTGCCAAAGATAGACACTACCTCTAACCAAAGATAGACACTGCCTCTTACCATAGATACAGCCACTACCACTTGCCAAAGAAATAGCCACTATCCCTGGCCAAAGATACAACCACTACCTCTTACCAAATATACAGTCACTCCCCCTTGCCAAAAATACACTACCTCTTACCAAAGATACAGCCACTACCCCTTGCCAAAGATACAGCCACTACTCCTTGCCAAAAATAGACACTACCTCTTACCAAAGATAAAGCCACTACCCATTGCCAAAGATACAGCCACTATCCCTTTGCTGAAGATATATCCACTACCTTTCATCGAAACCTCAAGTATGACACAGTGCTGGGAACTGACCTTTCCATCTATTGCTTGAACAATTTTTAAATTTTATGACATCAAAACACTTAACACCTCGGTCATACCTCTGACAAACATTGAAAATGCATTGTGATGCCCAGAAATTCACCTAATTTTCATGAAAATCTGATGTGTCAATTGAACCCAGGACCCTCTTCTTCAGAGATGAATTAATTGACAGTAATAGACAAAAACAATGAATCTAGAAACAGTAATAATGAATTGTATGTCTAATCATGTCCATCAGTTAAGCATGGATAGACATGAGTGAGTAGACAGACGAGTCAATCTTTTTCGTCAAATATGAATTGATTGAAGGGGAAGAATAGATTCAAGGAATAGGAGACAGTAAGAAATAGTTCAAAACAGATACATAATAACCTGCAGGCAATTTTACTTTGTAATTTGTTAGCAAATTTGTAAACTATACAAATATTTTATAAACTTCAGCTAGTTTTATTTTATCAAAATTCAGAAATACAATACCAAATTTCCCCAAAATTATAGATATGTACGTTACCCAAAATTTTGCAAACTTACACTTACGAACTTGAGTAAAATTGACCCCTGAATATTACTAAAGGAATTTACAAACCTTCTGATGTGCTAATGGCAGCCTCCATGTTACAATGTAAAGATATTGCTGTTTCTGTTTGAATGTTGTTTTGTGCCACACTCAACAATGTTAATCAGTCATAAAGTGGCAGTCAGTTTTTGATGGTGGAGGAGAGAACCTGGCCACAATACATCCATGAAGAAACCACTGGCTGATATTGCTATGTTAAGGTCCCACAGTGGCTACAGGTGAGGGACAGTTTCTTACAAGTGAACCAAATTACAATGTATCCAGGAGACCACAAGCCATTATCACTGTCAAGGTCATCTAAAGTTATGTGTAAAACTCAACCATCCCTATTGTCACCACATTTGTGTAATAAGGATGTTACCTGAAAATCAAATGGAGAAAGGTCAAAATTGAAAGAAAACACCCCTTTCCCCTAAAAGCATGACATTTTTATATAATCTTCAACAAATTTAAAAAATGACATTACAAACTGCAAAACATTCACCAGAATTCAGTGTCCACAATTGACCAAGTTGGCTATCTAGGAAATAATATCAATAAATAATTTTTCTTAATTATTTCTATTTCCAAGATGGCCAATTTTGTTTTTGTGGGAAAATGTTGACAATATTTTTTAGATATCGACGATTTCCACCAAGGGATTTGTGTCCAACACAATAAAAACTCCAATAAAAATCTGTATGGTATTATAGATATATTATGAAAGATCAAGTTATTTTTTAGATAGTTTAGATACTGTACAAATAGTTTGAACACTAGAAAAATATCGTCAACATGTATTGTTACTTGAAATTTAGTCTTCACATGGTATCTAGCAAATTTTCAACACATTGCAGAAGGGAAATGATTACATTCTTTTTTTTACATTTCTTGTTATTTGTATAATTAACCCTATAATTCTGCAAAGTGATATCGACAACAACCATGATTTGCATTGTAAGAGTGGTATCATACAACTCGGTAATTTGTCAAACACTATTATCAAGAGAAATTACTTTTTCAGAATTTCTGCAGATTTTGATTGTGCCTGTCAAAGATCCATTGTTCTTGAAAACACAATAAAACATGAGAAAATAGGAAGGCTTACAGAAATGAATTTTGACACATCTAATAGCAGCACCATTTGTTGAACTGAAAGGATCTTGTCAGAAAATGCTGATGTGAATAAATTATTGTGTACAAAATTTATATGTACTATTGGACCAACACAATCATTCTTAGCATGTATAATTTGACAAGTATGTACAATTCTAACATGCAAAAATATTGCTTGTCTATTTCATTTTGTTTTCTACATCTGGAAACACATACTGGAGAAAATGATCACTTTAAACTACATTTTGCACCTCCTGGTTTATTTTTATTGAACATATGATTATTATACTACTTTTCTTGGGATAAGTGACAGTTAGAGAGACAGATTTCAGCACCAACCCCAACCCCCCCTTTTGGGGGGGTTGGTGGTGGAAATATTTGATAACATAACAGAGCATGACATATATTATAAGTGTGATACACAGTGGAACTTCCATGAGTCGAACTTCAATGAGTCAAATTTCTCGATATTTCAAACTATTCACAAAGTCCCGAATAATTTTGTTATTTAAAGTTATTTATAAACATTTTATAATTAGAATTTTTATGGGTCGACTTTATCAATGTTTCAAATAAATTTTTGGGCCCATTTCTATAAAAACAATTAAAATTTCTACATATAATTAGAAGTCAAACTTTGCATGTGTACGAAATCATCCCATAATAATTTTTCTCCTTCTCATAAACACTCCATGTTTTAATTTCACGAAAAGTTAGTTAAATTTAGCACTAATTATTAATCATAATGACAGTACATGTCTTTAATGGTTTCGAAGCAGTCATATACACCTTATAAAACCTGTGAAACTAAAAATGTATGGTTCTCAGTTACCATCCATGAGTTGAAGTCCTGATGTATCAAACGTTTCCAGGTGGTCCCTTGAACTTCGACTCATCAAAGTTCTGCTATATAATAAAGTGGAATCTGTCTTGAGAGACCACATTTTGAAAACCTATTAGTTTACTCATCAACCCCTGGGAAACAATGAACTCTTCTATATATCAATGACTTAGGCATGTTCAAATGTGTCTTTAGAGGTGAATGAATTAAATAACTGTAAATATGAGCTCTTTTGACAGAACACATTTCAGTGGCAGTAAGGGTGGTCTCTGAAGACAGGTTCCTCTGTATTTCTTTTTGTCTTTTTTATTGTTTTATACCCCCATTAAGAATGTTTCACTAATATTGAGTTGTCAACAGATAACAGATAAAGTGCTACATATTATCACCTGTGCTATGGAGTTATGTCAATATTATTGTAGCATGTATTTTTTTTTTTTTTTTTACTTCTCTACCTACTAGGACACAGGAAATTCCTTCTTAAACTTATTCACAAAATCTGTTTAGGTTCCACTGGGGACTCCAATTCATGCTGGATAAGGTGAGAGACACCATGGTCTAAAGTGTGATGCTCTAGTCACTTAGCCATGGAGTACAACCCCCCCTCTCCCCAATATGCAGGTTTGTTTGTTGTTGTTTAACGTCCCACTCAAGAATATTTCACTCATATGGAGACGTCACCAAATACCGATGAAGGGCTTCAAATTTTGGCCTATGCTCGGCACTTACGTCCATTGAGCAGTGAGGGTTCTTTAACGTGCCGACACCTACTGTGACACGGGACCTCGGTTTTGACAGGAAACCAACCTGTCGCTGGCTGGACTCATACTCACGACCTCACGATCAAGAGTCGAGCGCGCTACCGACTGAGCCAGGCTGGCTCCCCAATATGAAGGTAATATGAAGTCTGTAAATATACATGTCCATATGTAAATGTCTGAAACCTAAATGTATAATTTAATGTTGACAGTTTAATGTAATACAGTGTGTTGAAAGATGGTTGAATATCTTAGTATATATTTTTTAAAGTGTGTCCTGGTAGCACAGTGGTTAGCAAACTCATTTCTGACCAAAGCCACTGGGGATTTAGCCTCTGACTGGACAGGGGATTTACGGGATGACATGGCGCTCACCAGTTTTAACTTGTTTTTTTCTGTGTACTTTTGTTTTCTTCCACAGTAAAGACACATTTTCAGACCAATGAAAATATTAGCATTAAGCTGATAGGAATTATGTATCTTAAAATTGAAATTGAGTTAAATATTCAAATCTAAACATTTACATTTGACACTGAAAAAAAAAACAACAACATTTTGGATATTTGCTTTAATTTGTTAGCAATAAAAGAATATTGACTTTAAATTGTATATTTTATGTGTTAGGTCACAACATTAAGGAAAAACAAACAAAAATCTGTGAAATCTCTAAAAAGAAAAAAAAAAAGGCAATGAGACAATTAGAAAATCTCACTTTGGCTTTCAGTTCTGTCAGGCTGAAAATGCTTTCAAATCAAATTTGGATGAATCAGAACTGGAATTTCACCTCATAATTACCGAGAAAATAATTTAGTGCGATTACACGATATGTAACATACCATACATGTACTATACATTAAAACATTCAGGAAATTAATATCTGATCTGCTGTTTGCTTATTGCACTTACGACCACAATGGCATGAAAGCTAAAAAGCATAGGAGAAGCTTTGACGCAAGACAAAGGCAATGGATAGGTATCAAATTTACACATCTAAACCAAGGACCAAAAGATATAGACCTATAGAAAAAAGCCACAACCAACGATCTTGTGAGAGAAGAAATCAATCGAACAACATTTTTCCATTAACAGTTATTCTGATCCCATGATTTAGTTCTTAAAGATGCTAATCAATTCAGACACTGAAAAAAAAGCCTAAGTTTCACATTTTCCTGTTCAGTATGGTTACAATTACAAGTCATTTAACTATATATTTGGCATTCCACCAATGTCAGAAAAGTAACAGTATTATTATGACATTATCATGACTTTTAATTGGTTTTCATTACAAGACTTATAATGACATTAGTGCTGTAACAGGCTGATTCTTTTTCAAACCATTCTAAAGGGGCATTAGCTGGGATTTAAAAAAAAAAAATTAAAAAAAAATTGTGTGATTGGTATCGTAAAAAGTCTTAGTCCAAATTGTAATGGGACTGACCAATCAGTGATGCATTGCCATGGTAGTTAGGATGAAAAGTCAGGAATTAAGACATAGGAACCCATTTCATGAAACATCATAAGTTTTTGCATAACTTTTGACACAAGTTTTTGCGTAAGTCAATTTACTCAAAAAGTTAGTAAACCCTATATGGCATTTCATGAAGCATTCTAAATCCTTCATATGTAAAATTCTTACTAAATTTTCTACTAATTTGTCGCCTGTAGTTACGGCATCTGAATCATGCCCACAAGCTACCTTCGTTTTCAAATCTATAAAAATTTATTCCTATGGACCATAAGAAATACTGAAATTATTTAATTGTAGCCTAAAATTAACAGAGATATGATCATAATTATACATTCTTAAAACATTGACATCAGACAGTGTAACGGAAAATACGTTGTAACTTTCTGTATACTTTGGATCAGTGAATAGGCCTACATGTGCGATATTATATCGTAATTATATGCATGAATTACAAGTTAGTAAGTAAATAAAAATTTTAAAAATGAAATAACAAGTCAGGTTTGATATCACCCTAAAAATTATGCAGTTTACATGAAGTTTGTGACTTTTTCTGATTAGGCCATCATGTTTGTTTCTTCAAATCAATTTAATTTTATTTTTTAAGAGACTGAATCAGTCTTCACTTTCATTATTTCTTTTTGTGTCACTAAGTGGGTGAAACTTTGATATCATAAAAGTATCAGATACTAAAAATGGGCTAAAATTCTATCTTGACTTCGTTTTCCACCATCACGACTTTTATTTAGCGGGATTTTCAAGCACAATAAAATTCCTAGCATGTCAAGGTTTCAAGTGGAGTTATTTGACAAAATAAAACACACTGTTGTTTGTTTTAACATATTAATGACCCTAGATCTACCTTTAATAATATATTATGACAGATTTGAATTATAATTCAATATCAATCTTAGTAGTCAAAATGATTTTTTTTGGGGGGGGGGGGCACAACTTAAGCCCCTTTAAATGTTTTGGATATTTCTGAATCGGTTACAAAGAGCCAAGGATTGTTTCTCTTTTTATTCATATTTAGTATTCCTCATAACAAGGAAGATTTGTGTTGTAGTATTTTTCATCATTTGATTGAAAGGAACACTGAAGATTTTTCATGGAAAATGATTTCATACAACTGGAAACTAATTATTTTGCACAAAGATTAATAACAATTATTCTTGGTAAATTTCGCTGAAATGAAGCCATTTTTCATTTTTCATTTTTTTTTTTAAATCGCTGAATTAAAACCTAATATCTGTACATCAATCAAATTGGAAATGATATGGTCCGATCTAAGATCCTAAAATCAACGAATAATGATTATCATTAATCAAATGAATTCTAATTTTGAAATTTAAACAGACAAAGCAAATGAGTCAATAGATTCCCTTGAAAACTATCAATATCATTTAAAAATAAATTCAGTAATGAATGGAAGATATACTTCCTGTCAATAAAATATAACATCATACTGATGTAACAGATGACACAAAAAATACGAGATGACGTATCGGATATAAGGGAAGTGATTTAAATCATGAATTAGGCCAAATAAGTTTGTATTGCATCTAATGTTGTATATATTTTGCTCTTGGTGCTGGAAAAGACAAACAATGGCTGTTCATAATGTATATTTCTGTGTTGTGTCAAATTGAATTTGTTTCTGTATTCTTTATGCTAATATTTGGACTGTAGTTTAATGAGGTTTTAATCCATTTTATCACGTTCTAATTTGTGAAACAATATTTTCATCTTCAGTTCAATCAAGAGAAATTGGCCAATGTTAACAAACACAACAAGTCTAACATAAATCATAACAGGGGTAAGGAGTCAGGCAAGATTTTGACACAGAACTATCTGAGCTACAGTGATGCATTGAGTCAAGTCATGTTTTACATCAGAGCTACAGTGATGCATTGAGTCGAGTCATGTTTTACATCAGAGCTACAGTGATGCATTGAGTCGAGTCATGTTTTACATCAGAGCTACAGTGATGCATTGAGTCGAGTCATGTTTTACATCAGAGCTACAGTGATGCATTGAGTCGAGTCATGTTTTACATCAGAGCTACAGTGATGCATTGAGTCGAGTCATGTTTTACATCAGAGCTACAGTAATGCATTCAGTTGAGTCATGTTTTACATCAGAGCTACAGTAATGCATTCAGTTGAGTCATGTTTTACATCAGAGCTACAGTAATGCATCAAGTCATGTTTTACATCAGAGCTACAGTAATGCATTCAGTTGAGTCATGTTTTACATCAGAGCTATAGTAATGCATCGAGTTGAGTCATGTTTTACATCAGAGCTACAGTAATACATTGAGTTGAGTCATGTTTTACATCAGAGCTACAGTAATACATTGAGTTGAGTCATGTTTTACATCAGAGCTACAGTAATGCATCAATTCATGTTTTACATCAGAGCTACAGTAATGCATTCAGTTGAGTCATGTTTTACATCAGAGCTATAGTAATGCATCGAGTTGAGTCATGTTTTACATCAGAGCTATAGTAATGCATGGAGTCATGTTTTACATCAGAGCTACAGTCATGTTTTACATCAGAGCTACAGTAATGCATTGAGTTGAGTCATGTTTTACATCAGAACTATAGTAATGCATCGAGTTGAGTCATGTTTTACATCAGAGCTATAGTAATGCATCGAGTCATGTTTTACATCAGAGCTATAGTAATGCATCGAGTTGAGTCATATATTACATCAGATCTATTTGAATCACAATACTCAGATCACTCACCAACCGAGACCTCATCAATTTCACATATCGGGTAGTTAGGTCAAGGATAAATGCAGTCAATTTCGCTAAAAGGGCAGCAAATCATACATCCTATTTGTAATCTTGATATTCTGGACCTTGATGATCATAAGCTTGGGTTTAAGTCATCACATATCTCTAAACCAAAGGCACCAATCATATCAAATTTCATTTTGTTTTATTATGGACTTGCATTACAATTTCAGTACCACAGTACTACTTGGCCTCGAAAATAAAATCTTCGGACAAGGTCATCCACATTCTTAGGTCACAGGTCATAACCATGTAAAGAGAGATTTCACCTTTTCATCAAGTAATTCATCAACCCCTGAAAAACAATGGACTCTTCTGTAAATCAATAAATAACGCCTGTCCAAATGTGTCTTTAGGGGTGAATAAGTTAACATGGCATCAGTTATGACTAAAGATTTGATTCCATCTCTTTAGCACCCTGTACCTTTACTTCATTGAATTGAGTAAAACTGTGTTTTACATGGTCCTGGACAAAATACTTCTTTACACAGAATTTCAGAATAAACTGAAGATCTATACTCTCAAACTTCAGCAATTTTTCAAGTACTTTTGTATTTACTTTGGACCTTGCTCTATCAATAAAATGGCATAAAACCTGATAATCATGCCACTATTAAGTGTCCAGTCTACTCATACTAAGTTCCAATGTAGATCTAGGGATAACCTTAGCTTCTATAATTCATTGCTATCTAGTCAATACATTTTCCCCACTGTAAAGTGCACTGGTAATCCATAGATTTAATTACACAGTGCAAGATTCTACTTGTGTCAGATACATAATCTTCAGAGCAGAAATGGATGACCCAAATGCCAAAAAAGCACTCATCCTCTAGTCATTAGGAAATCAAATCAACAGGCATGCTGAGATATTCATAACAGCAGATGAAACATAAAAATAAACTGTATCAAGCACCTACAGAAATATCTGTATACTGATAATATCAATCGTACTGATTAGACATTACAACTTTAAAACTCAAAATTTTACATGAAAAATGAAAGATTATAAGGGATATATTTCTTATACTACAACCATTAGCGGATGTTGTTACTCTGTGGTAGGCATTCAGGAGGCCCGAGGGTCTACATGTATCTCAGAGGTCATTTTTCATATTTCATCTAAACATTAATGATTAATGCTTTTAAGAAGACTGAACTGGTTGAAATAATTTACTACTGGTATGCTGAAACTGCAAGGACTATTCCAATGTGGTTGGCATTATAAATGCTACTAAAAAGAAAGATCATCAATAGTTCTGCAGTGCTCATTGAAAAGTCCAACCAAGGGAGATAAATCAATACACACAGCTCTATCCACTTTTTTAAAATTTAGAATAGTGTTTTATGCTATACTCCACAATTTTTTTGTTATATGGTGGTCAATTTTTAATGGTAGAGGAGACAACCCGGCTACAAAGTACCCAGGAAGAGACCACAGGCCTTCTGCAAATAAACTGCCAAATTTTCTCACAAAAGATCAGCTTAGTAATCACTCAGTCACAGAGGCCCCCTCTATCCATTGATGTGATTTTAAACTAAATCTACTGGCACTTTTTTATAATTCTAATTTACACAAAGGTTCTGCAGATTGATCTCTATTGACTATGCCACAAATCACAAGGAGGGGCCCCATATGTTTCGCTTAAAATACACAGTTAATATTCAGCACCACTGGGCTACATTATCTGTATACCAAGTTTGAATCAAAGACAGCTTTTCATCAAAACAATATCAAATAGATAATTTATACTGGTTCTGGAAATTTTAATCTATCAAAGGGCTTCCATAATTTTAGGAGATTAGAAAATTTCTACGTTTTGTAGTATAGTAGAAATTTGTTGTCTTATTGTAACGAATATTCATTATTATAGTGGTCAAGCGCAAGTCACATGACTTGTGCAGGGGTCTTTTGAAAAAGAGTCTTAAGAAAACCATTTCTAGTCTTACCGTCAATCTGTGCATGTCAAGTTTTTAACAAAATTTATCTTCACGATAAATTTTTCATGTAAATAAGGATATTTATTTCATTTCTTTCATAATTTTCAATACACAATACGTCATTATAAATGTGTATTTAAGTTTTAGTTTAAACGTTATTTCCCGCAGGCTTAGTGCATTGTTGTTTTCAATGATCTAACCTTGCACTGTGTCTTAAGCACAGGTTTCCCGTTAACCTGTAAGTATTCAGGTTTAGGGTTTTTCTTGGATGGCTGGGAAGGTGAGGAAACAAATCTAATTTTCATCATGTTATTTCGTCTAAACATCAGTGGCTTCTGATATACACACATGCGTGTATAAAAGTATACTATTATGGTAGTATATCTCGTATGTATGTATCGTTTGTATAAATGGTTTTTTATGTACTATTTATTTGTATCGTTACCATGATCCACGTAAATAATAAGAACAAATTTACGGCGGATACGTGCACAGCTGGCTAGTCGAAACAGATTTTGTTTTCTTTTTTGAAAAGACATCAAGATATACAATTTTCTATGTCAATAAATGGAATTTTTGATAAAAAAAATGAGCAATGTGATATGAGAAATTCATTTTAAATATCAGGAAATGGATTTGTTGGTAAGTAAAATTATATTTCTTGATATCACTAATTCATTTTCTTTTCTGTTTTTTTTTATTTTTTATATCAGCACTCCATAGGGATCTTATATTTGACTAGGCAAACCTGGTAAATGACGGTAATATATAAAATGACAAGAAACAAATAATTTCAACAAAGCTGACTACAGGGAAATAATACCTCAAACTAAAGTGTGCTTAGACCACTTCACAACCACCTACGGCCTAGTTATAAATCTGTCTTTGTAACCGTGTTAGCAGTAATTTATTTTCTCCAGCTTTGTCTCCCAGTGCTATATTTTCCCTCAAATTGATAATTAACAATCGAAGTATCATACGTCTCATGTTATATTTTATTTTCTCAAATTTCTCATCCATTTCCTTGTATGGGGGTGTTTGACCTGGAGACAGAAACACTACACCGATATTTATATTCCCTACACATTCATCTTGGATTTCACTAAACTCAATAGTATCAATTTGGAAAAAAATATCCAAACAAAAGAATCCCTTAGATGTCTTAATTTAGATATCTAATTGCACAAATTTCCAAATATTTGTCAAAATCAATTTTGTAACTAAAGTTAATGTTTGTTGTTTGAAACAGTTAATAAAAACAATGTGTCTGAAGTTTCAATTGATTGGCAAGCATTAACATTTATCAGACTACTCTGTCAAACTAACTTGAAATTAAACCATAAAATAGTAACTGTGTTTGTATTACTCTTCAATGAACATTTTTTTTCTGCAAGTCGTTTTGTTTTTTTATCTTTTTTTTTACTTCTTACAACAACAACAAATTGCCAAGCATATGGCCAATGTTAAATATATGTTGGTTTCACTTCTGTCCTGTTTTGATGTTTTTGTTCACCAGAAACAGTTGATTATGATATAAATTTTTGCATTAAAATGTGAATACATTTCATAACATTCACTTGGCATCAAAATTGACATAAGTCTACATAACTGAGAACAATTTGTGCTTCTAAGAGTTGTGTCTTTGATCTGTTTTTCTAAATAGGGGAAATAATGATAGTTCAAGAATGAAATTCAAAACGAGAGCTGTCCTAGTGTGACAAATACCCTGCAGACAATTCTTTATTCTTCACTATGACCTTGACCTCATATATATGACCTTGGTTATGACACACCCTTAAGTCAAGTACAACAACAAATCTGCAATCACCATGGCATTACATTTTATAGTATCATGGCTGGTATTACTGTATATAAACGAGTGTAAATGTATTTCAAATTACGATATCCTTTATATATATTTTGTAGTCTGAAAGGTTTACGGCTGTCAATAGGCAGAGTGACCTTTATAATTCTAGTTTAGTACTACCAAAATAGATTAATCACTTTTGTTATTGTAACCTTGAGAACAAAATTAATTGTATCAGTGAAAACAAAAATCATGATTTACAGTGACTTGGTTTTTATCATAAACTTTCAAAAAGAATAAAAACTGCATCATGCATGTTGTGTTTGATTTTTGTCAATGCTCGAACTGTTTTCATTAAGATGTTTGTGGTAGGCTTCCAGGAAACATTAAATATTATGTATATTTCATATTTTTGTTTTCATGCAGAAGGCATATAAGTTATGTTATTGCAGTTTTAAACATACATTCAGAATGCTCCAATCTTGATATGGTAATAAAACTTTAAACATGTTCAGTGTTTTGGCATACGTTTATAGCAGCGGCTGTTGTGTGTGTGTGTGTGTGTGTGTTTTTATGCATGTTTGTGCGTAAATAAATTTTGTCTAGTTTGATGGTTTTTACAATGAGGCCTTAGGGACCAATTTACAATATTCTGGTATATATTCACGTTCAACTATACATGATAGCAGGGACTAAAAATGTTCTTTTAACCTGCTTGGGTCCAGGACATTTTCCATTCAAATTTGCCTAGGTCCAGTACTCTAACATCTGGGTCCACTCACAACATAATGCATGTATATTGATAATATTTGCAAGTTTCCTTGGACAAAGACCATAGAGCAGAGGTTACAGACAACTGAACTCCATGAAAGGACACTGAGAAAGTTTAGGAAGAAAAAAATATGACAGAATATAAATTCACTGATTCAGAATATCTTGTCTATAAACACTAGTACATGACCTTAGCTCCAGAACATAAATTGAATGAGTCCGTCAGAATTGAATTTTGACTACCGGTAGTGGTAGGGCCTATTATTTTGAGGATTTCCCTAACTCCTAAATTCTAGGTCAAGGGTTAGAATAACTGAGAAAATACATTATGTTTTAACTAAAAAAGAAAAAAAAATCATTTGAGACATTTTTTTAAAATAATTGATTCCTTATTTTGGAACTCTGATACAGTCATTTTTTGCATTGGGAATGAGTCCTGTAACAGACCAAAAATGACCTCAAAAACCCTGTATTTTTGTAAATATACAGACAAAAGATTTAATCCATGCATATAAAATGCATGTAGATCTATATTTGATATAAAAGAATTCAACATTTCTGTGTCCAAGTTTTTCAATGGCTTGAGGTCTTTGATACCAGTTACACACCTATATTCGATGGTTCGATAGTCTGACGGTTTGAAAGTTTGACGGACCGATAGTTCAACAGACAAAGGAAGAGGGATACAACCCCAAGTAAACAAATATAAAGAGAAAAGAAGAGAGAATTGGATTCTAAATACAGTAAATTCCAGGGCTCCCTTCTCCTGGAAAATGATATCTTGTTTGTTTGTTTGTTTGTTGTTGTTTAACGTCCCACTCAAGAATATTTCACTCATATAGAGACGTCACCAAATGCCGGTGAATGGCTTCAAATTTTGGCCTATGCTCGGCACTTACGGCCATTGAGCAGTGAGGGTTCTTTAACGTGCCGACACCTACTGTGACACGGGACCTCCAGTTTTTACTGTCTCATCAGAAAGACAGGAAACCAACCTGCCGCCGGTGGGACTCGAACTCACGACCTCACGATCCAGAGTCGAGCGCGCTACCGACTGAGCCAGGCCGGCTCGGAAAATGACCTGAGCCGAAGTCTCAAGTGAGCTATTGTGATTACTCCCCATCCATCCGTCAGCTGTCCATAATTTTTTTTTAAGGGCTTTCAGTTGTGGTTAAATGGTGATAAAGGGAGATAACTAGCAAAATCATGAAAAGAAATTTTAAAATATTCTTCTTAAGAACTGCAAGCTGGACAAAGGTGATATACTGCATTGCTATGATGTGCTATTGAACTGTCGGACTATTGGATCGTCAAGACTATTGGACCGTTGGACTATTGCACCATCGGATTATCATGATGTTGCCTTTGATACCTTTACTAACATTCAGCCAAAATTATGCATGCCCATTTTTCTCCTTCACATTTTTCAATAAATCAGAAATTAAATCCAATTGTTCTACCAGTTTTCATAATATAAAATGTATTACAAAATTGTCAAGTACATGCAATTTTTTGAAAACAGCAAAGAGCTGTGGTTAAGCAAATATTTAAATCATGTTGATTTTACAGGAAACAAAAAAGACAGAGTGTGACAGTCTTCGTGGAAATCTCTGCATACACTTGATAACACATACTTCAAGACTGTATTATGACTACTGTACATGTTGATTCTGTATTAGATTTAAATGGAATTTATATGTAGAAGCCGATGAACATCTAAATTGCATATTCAAAAGATTCTAACATAACCCATCTATTTGTCCTTTATTTGGAATAATTTGATGCCATTCTTTGTCCTTAGCCTATGAAATGTTGATAGACTTTACCTTGAGTGTTTTACCAATGCTATTTCTGTATAAATGTGTCCATTAAATGTGCAATCCAACACCAAACAAGGTGTAGAATAGTGAGTATTGAACAATGCCATAATAACCCTAATGCTGGCTTTTGTCACTATGAATTAGTTGTTCTTTCTAGTCAACATATCAACAGTGTGTATGATCCTATCACATTATCGCATTAGTCAAAGGGAGATAAATCATAAAATCTTAATATTACATAAAGTTGATTTTTGTTTTTGTTTTGTTGTTATTTAAATGCTTTAAATTGCACGTATTGTCAAAACTTTTGATTTTTAAGTAGATGTCACAGTTGTGAGAGAGGTGTCATAAATTTTTACCTCTGCTATGGAATTATGCCGATGCTTAGAGACCTTTTAAACATGCTATGACTAGTGTGACATAGGACCTTAGTTTTATATGACACAAAATGTCTGCTTTATGTTTAATCCAAAAAACATGTGATTTTCTGAGTATTTGACAGGGAACATTTATTATCTATGTTAAGAACTGTTAGGTCAGAACAGGGTCGAACTCCAAAAGTGCCTGATTGTACAGCGAACATTCTCTAGAGTGGAGCAAACAGTCAAGTACATGTCATTACACAGCACAGATTTAGACGTTGGTTTGTTTGTTTATTGTCGTTTAACATCCCACTCAAGAATCTTTCACTCATATGGAGACGTCTCCAAATGCTGGTGAAGGGCTTCAGATTTTGGCCTATGCTCGACACTTACGGCCATTGAGCAGTGAGGGTTCTTAAACATGCCTACACCTACTGTGACAAGGGACCTCAGTTTTCACTTCTCATCCAAAGTACAGGAAACCAACCTGCCGTTTGCTGGACTCGAACTCACGACCTCACAATCAAGAGTCGAGCGCACTGCAGACTGAGCCAGGCTTTAGATGTAATTATAGTGAAATTCATATAACCTGACCCGTTCTTAACCTGGATGAGTTTAAATTTTGGGTAATAAAACATAGTTCAACACTGAAATTACACTGACAAGAGTAATGTTTCCTACTTGTCACTGTACCTATGGGAATCCACCACGGAATAATAGGTTTTTCCCGTGAAGCTTGTCGTTAACGAAAAGTGAATAGAATCATTTGCATGATAATCAAAAGGTTACTGTGTTTCGCCCTGCCAAGTTACACGTAGCCTATCTGAATTGGACTATAGTTTCATTTTTTTGTTGCCCAGTCAAATGATTGCCCATGGGTATTAGTTTTGGTGAGCATTTATATGTGAGCGTTTGTAAAGTCCAGAAAAAATAAAAGTGATTGATAGTACATTTGTACCTCATAATCTGTTATACATTCTGTTATATGGAAAATAAATCCATAAAAAAAATTTTAAATTATCAAAATTTGAAATTTAATGGATAAAATTTGAAAAAAAAGATTTCTTAGTCATTCTGCTAAATTTCATTTTACCACACAATCTTTCACAACAAGGAGCTATGATTTTGAATTTTTTTGATACCGCAAGGCTTGTTCAGCAGTGGTCCATAGCAGACAATATTAAAGTTCTAGGCATTTTCATTTTAAAACTAATTTTTCACTCTAGAACAATTGCAATATGGTTGAATATTTTTCATCAATCTCCATTTTTTAATTGTATGATTCATACAAGTATATGATAATTAAAAATCAAAATCTAGATATATTTTTATGAAAAATAAAAGCATATGTTTTACATGATTGTTTTGATCCTCTTGTGAGCCCTGGGGTTGAAATCAATTTAAATATAGCCACACAAGATGATTATTTGCAATGTAAATAGTATACAAATGTATGTATTAGTACAAATTACATGTACTTTATTACAAACCACTTATTAATTTAGATCTTTGAGGATAATCCAAGTTATTTAAATATATACAAAAGAGACACAAATTGTTTTTTTAGGAAAAACTTAATTTGAGACTTTGTTTATACATATTTTATTCTTTATTTTGAAATTCCAAATTGGGAGTTTTTATACCTTTAAAAATTTTGATACATAAATTTGACATTTCAAATTTTTGATAAAAAAAAATAGGAGCGCAGAATAAATCAGACACACGTTTTTTTATGGCTTGGTCAAATCACATCAAATGTTTGACAAATGAATCTTTTTTTATTTTCAATTTTCTTTTTAATTTTGATACGTAAATTGGAAAAAAATTAAGATTTTTGACAAAGAAAAAATATGCACACACAAATGCCAAATTTTGGAGAGATTTTCTGCAAAACATCAAAAGACAAATCATATCCCAGGGCTCTCTTAGCTGATTTGGGTGAGTAATAAGGCCAAAGTCAGAAAATTAGCGACATTTTTCCTCAAATCAGAATTCCTATCTTGATCAGGTCAGACATTTGGCCTAACGTGATGAGTACTGATGGTTTATTTATTATGCAACAAACTACATAGGTCAACAATATGATTATAAAATCTTGTGCTTATAAACACTGTTTCATCAATATTAAATTTCTAAGCAGGGCAGTATTATAACCTTACAATATACTTCCTATCAGTAGCCTTAAATCTCTGGGTCAATATGTGTAAAACATTTTCCCAACTTCAAAGACTGCTTTGAGTTTCTCATCAGCTAAGATCAGGTGAATGAGGAATGATGCAACTTCTGTGTCCAACTTCACAGACATATCTTGCCAATACAGAGTAAGGGAAACTTGACCAAAACTCATTTGCATATTAATCATGTGCAAGAATTGACTTATCGCTAAATGTCTGACACGTGGCTCTCCATGTGCATTTTTGACGTCATTCGATTGTGACTTCATAATCACACATATGCTTGACGGGCCATTTGATTGCGACATCATGATGAAAAAGTTTGTCAAAAGGTGCAGTGTTAGGTATTTGGCGATAGGTCAATTGTAAACAGTCCAGTCAATCGCTTTTAATGTCAATTCTATCACAAGAGTATAATGGTAAAAAATAATTGAAAAGTAACATTCTAAAGCAAATTTATAATATCTTAAAATTCATAAAGGATGCCCAACTGACCTTTAATAGCATATATTTCAACAAGTCTTGTAGACCTATATTTTTCAGCGAATTGTTACTATCTTTTCGTCATATTAAATAGTAAAAATATATATGAATAAAAGTGTGATTTGGAAATTTCAGTCTTGAAGTTGAGTTTATGTTGCTGCAATGCATATACATGCGTAATTTTGCATCAGTATAATGTGTTATTAACCCCATACTGCAAAATGTGCTTTGACTTATTCCCAATAAACAACTTAGCATAACATAACAGCGTTGATGTTCCATCAACTAATATAAATGAATGACCAAAATGCTCAGCAGTATACTCCAAGTCTACCTTCCCTCTATAAACTGGGAATCCTGGATCCACCCTGTCTGCATATTTTGGATTTCATGGCTTTTGAATAAACTTTGTTTCATTTCAGTTTCTCTCTAATGTGTTTGTTCTACGTATTGGTAAATAAATTTTCGTTTGCGTTTTCTCAGCCTGTATGAATATGATAATTTATCAGTCTATTTGTTTAGTAAATAAAATTTACACTTGATAAAATGTATATTATTTTCTCTTGTGTTATTATCAGCTAGATATCTGAAAATTTAATCATCAATGATGTACAATTCTTAACACAGAATGAACGCACTATTTTCACGCTAACGTCTTGTAACCCCCCAACCCCCCCAAAATAAATTCTATGAAAATTCCGGGAAAATTTCTGAATCCGCCCCTGGTTCTATAGCATTATCCACATTATTGAGATATGATGTCATGGTTTTCCTTACCTTTGTCTTGCAAATATATATCAGATAAACTAATTTTCTTTCTTTAAAACTATTTTATCCCTTCAAATATGCGCTTTACTACGCCCGCTATTTTTAAACAGGTTGGTCGTGTTCGATAAGGTATTCCGGATGTATTCGGATTTCATCAATATTTTACATAATTATATTAATCTACATACATTTATTAAAATATTAACAAATATAGAGTCAAAGCTGTGCATAAAATCCATTTGGGTGTCGATATAGAATGTTGAACCTCTGGAAAGTTTGGAAAATGACTTTTGTGACTGTTTTTGCAGTATTCCTGGTAACATCACAATTATTTAATTACAACCCCAGAATTTGTTATTCATGATTGACATTAAATAAGATTTTGTACCAATTAGCAAATATTGCACTTTTACATCTGGTATGATGGCAAATGCAAATTTCATTAATGGCGAATACATACATATCATCAACGTCGGAAGCAAATTGAAACGGACGGGGGGGGGGGGGGGGCCTAAACAAACTTAAAACACATACACACGCCTATACATATTCTCCATCATTCAAAATAGGCGGTGGTTAAAACTTGTAATCCGAGAAAACTGTTATATCGAACAAGAAAAGATTATACCGTTTAACCTGATTATTTCGGAGAAAATGTGTTCGATAGATTTTAACAATATTAACGAGATAACAAGTCGTTTGGTGATAAAATTTTAAATGATATAATAGAAAATAATGGAGTAAAACGTGTATAATCGCGTGTGTCTTTGTTATTTCTCTTTTTAAAATTCAGCATAGGGTTTTCATTTTAGGTAGATCCCTGTGTCATGGTAGAATTTAGACTATTTGTTTACAAATACATGTAGCGATATATAAAGCCCGACATGTAATGCTTCATCGCTACTTACACGTTAATTTGTATTTTCGATGGAATTGGTCATTATTCGACAGCCAATTTTTGCGGAACTTAAATTTTTGCGAATAAAGGTTATATTTTCGATAAAGATGTTCCAAATTAATTAAACTGATGTAAAAATTAATAACAAATTACTAAATCTCAACAACAGAACAGGGTTAATTGATTTAATTCTGGTAGAACGTAAGGGTACGGTGACTGGTTTAGGACACGGTAATTATTTTATTTTATGACGCGATTTTTACGTTATAACATGATAGGTCGTTTTAACGAGAAAAATATCTCGTTCTAACAAGATAATTAAGTCGTTATAACGAGAAAACTATCTGTTGTTGTTATACTGTTGTTTAACGTCCCACTCTAGAATCTTTCACTCTTATGGAGACGTTACCATTTCGTTATAACGAGATAATTATGTCGCCATAACGAGAAAAATATCTCTTTATAACGTGGTAATTAAGTCATAGAACTATCTCGTTATAGCGAGAAAACAAAATCGTGAGAGCAAGATAATTAAGTTGGCAACGCCGATATCGGCTCATCTCCATTTAAAGTGTTTGCTATCAGGATACACAAAGTAAGCAGAGAAGCAGTGACAGTCGTAAAAGAAAAGGCGGGAAGCGATTCAGAGCTTGACTTATCTTGTAAAAATTAATGACGGTAAAATACTGAGCGATTTATACCTTTATTTTCAATTGGTGAACTAACGATGCTATTTTCCAATTAAAAGAAATGATCGTGCAGAGCTATTTAAAACTTGTGACGGAAAATAGCGATTTTATTGATCTCTTTAAACGACAAGTTTCCTATTTTTAGCTTTCTTTAAAAAACTTTTAACTGCGGTGTGCAAAAGGGGGATTGCAAAATAAAAGACATGTACATGTAGGTAGAAAATTACACGTATGTTTTTATACTCGTTTTGCACAAGATTGATTAAACAGAGGCGTAAATGTGAAGATTGTTCTTTAAGTGCATGGTAATATGCTACGTGTTTGTTGTTAGTACATACCAATGTTTCAGTACAAAATGCTGTATATTAGCCGGACATGTGTTCCGGGGCAGACCACGACAAAATATATATAGTCTGTACCGAAATTATATACCGGTAATAAAAGCACGAACTAAAGTTGTCAGAAGACAACAAAGCTCGCCGAAATGGATGTAAATTTTCAAAATAGATATTTGACCAACAGCTGTCAGGTTTTCAGGTCAGAGGACTGGTAACAATTTTATTCCTTTTTTTTAAAAGTCCCAGTTCACTAGGTCAAAAGTCAAGGTACCAACTGAAGGTCAAGGTTACTAGGTCAAAAGTCAAGGTACCAAATGAAAGCCTTGGTCATAAGAAATCTATATGTGAAATATCAAGTCCCTATCCCTCATGGTTTAAAAGATGTTGCCAAGGTCAAAGTTTTTTTTAAATAGGTCAACGTTCAAGGTCAATGTCACTAGGTCAAAAGTCAAAGTACCAAATGAAAGCCTTGATCATAAGAAATCTATATGTAAAATATCAAAGCCCTATACCCCATGATTTAAAAGCTGTAGAAAGGTTTATCAAAAAGCTCTATACCACTATGATTTAAAATGCAATCATCTTAAAGTAGTGAAATATCAGAGCATTTCCCTTGTGGTTTAAAAGTTTTTTTAAAGTAAAAAAGGTCTAGGTCAAAGTCCAAGGTATCAAATGAAAGCTTTCATCATTAGGAATCTATAGCGAAATATCATAGCCATGTACCTTGTGGTTAAAAAGTTATAGGCCAGGTTAAAATTTTGTCTACGGACGCCGCCGCCGTTAGCGACGACGCCGGGGGTATGACATTAGCTATCCGGACGTTCGTCCTGGCGAGTTAAAAATAAAGAGCCCAGCTCAAATGAACCGCTTACGGACAACGTACATAAATTCGGATAGTGATACAAGCCGTACAACATAACAATAAATTGCGAGATTTAGTGCTCCCGTTTATAAGGTTAGGCTTTCTCGTTATTACGAGATAGTTATCTCGTTCCCACGACTTAATTATCTCGTTATAACGAAATAATTTTCTCGTTAGAACGACTTAATTATCTCGTTATAAGGAGATAGTATCTCCATATAACGAGATAAAATATAATTATTTCCGTGTTCTTAGCCAGCCACTGTATAAAAGAAAACAAGAAGACATACTTTTGATAAGTTTTATAACCCAAAACATATCGATGTTTGTCCAAGGCATAACCCGTGTGGTAGCATCGCACTGTAACCCATGCTGATTTTGTGAGAAAGTTTCCCAGGTAAACTATAACTGGGTTATCTCCTTTGCAATTAACGCATCAACTCCTGAAAAAATGGACTCTCCTGAAATACATTACTTAGACCAGTCCAAATGTGTCTTTAGTGGTGAATGAATTAAAATCAAGATGTGTTTGTGAAACATAAATGCCCCCCCTTCCCGGTCCCAACGAATTTCTATGCTGACAAATGATATTTATACTTTAAATAATGCAATGTCATACATTTTGACACCACCCCAGTGGCATTTGATGTCAGATAATTGTGTGCAAACCGTTAGATGAACTTATAGTCTAAGTTTGGTTACTGTATCACAATCTAAACTTGAAATATTGCACTTTATATGTAAGTGGGACGGAATTCCAGACAAACAGACACACAAACTGACAGACAGACAGACGGACGATCCAAACATTTGATGTCCACTTTCAGGCCGGGGGCATAAAAAAAGAATTGTCCGCAGCATATATTTATCATGTTCCCACTTTTTGATTTACCAGGGGTTTTACCAAAAAGTGGGGGGCAGGCCTAGCTCAGTCGGTCTTGATCGTGAGGTCCTGAGTTCAAGTCCAGCCGGCGGCAGGTTGGTTTCCTGTCCTTAGGATGAGAGAGTAAAAACTGGGGACCCGTTTCACAGTAGGTGTCGGCACGTTAAAGAACCCTCACTGCTCGATGACCATAAGTGCCGAGCATAGACCAAAATTTGAAGCCCTTCCTCGCCGGCATTTGCTGACGTCTCCATATGAGTGAAAGATGCTTGAGTGGGACGTTAAACAACAACAACAACAAAAATAAATAAATTGGGAATATGATATATTATCTGAAAAAAATTATTGAATGTGGCGTTTAAATAATACTGCATCCACGACATCTACATGTCATGAGAAGAGGTCGTTCAGTAGACTACTTCCAAAAGCTAAAGACAAGAGCAGCAACCTAATTTCCCATGATTAAATGATTGTTGTTGATAAATATTTTATGTGTCGTTTGAGAGGCGAGCGAATTAGAACAAAATTAATGGCCACAAATGACATTTAAATCAAGCATAGAAAGTTACAAACATTTCTAACTAGAACTACTATCACTTACCCAGTAAGACGTTTCTGGTAGGGAATATAATGGTGGGATGTCATATTGTGTCAATTTCGTTATCGCTTGTCAATGAATGAATTTTTGAATGTGTGTATATGCAATCAACGATATTATATAAAGCTAGGTGATCTCCATATGAGTGAAATTCATGGGACGTTAAACAACAACAACAACAAAAATACATGTCATATGAGAAAAAAATTGTTGAATGTGGCGTTTAAATAATACTGCATCCACGACATCAACATGTCATGAGAAGAGGTCGTTCAGTAGACTACTTCCAAAAGCTAAAGACAAGAGCAGCAACCTAATTTCCCATGATTACTTGACATCTCTTAAATGATTGTTGTTGATAAATATTTTATGTGTCGTTTGAGAGGCGAGCGAATTAGAACAAAATTACATGGCCACAAATGACATTTAAATCAGTAGCATAGAAAGTTACATTATTGTTTATAATTGTACATTTCTATTTTTCACTAGAACTACTATCACTTACCCAGTAAGACGTTTCTGGTAGGGAATATAATGGTGGGATGTCATACTTGTGTCAATTTCGTTATCGCTTGTCAATGAGATGAATTTTTAACACACTGTGTGTATATGCAATCAACGATATAATATAAAGCTTTGGTGACGTCTCCATATGAGTGAAATTCTTGAGTGGGACGTTAAACAACAATAAAGAAAGTTTACATAAAGCTTTATAATTGCTGAAGCAATGATGCAAATTAATACATGATTGTATTATGTTTTATATTTATTATTTAGAGATAAAATAAATAATAACCCGTGCAGTTTTTAAATTTTGATAGTGGCCAAATCATTAAGGACGAAGAACATCTTTTTTATATTTTGTAAAGCTCTATCAGTATTTTTTTTTTTCAATTTAGGTATACGATTTATTGTATGTTAATTTAGCTACGGTAGATTTAATTTTTTGTAAACAAAAAATAGATTGTTAGATACAAGAATACAATATAGAAATATGTCAAATACTGGACAAACACGGACGTCTGGAAATCCAGAGGTGGGATCAGGTGCCATGGAGGAGTAAGCATCCCTCGAATAAAAAAAACCATCAAAAAGTTTGATGGATGTAAAGGGGTCCGAGTTTCGGTTTTCAGAACGACTCAGTTGTAATTTTAATTTTGATATCTAACTGTTTTTTTGTATGTAAATAATGGATTTTGAAAAGAAAGTGTAGATAAACGACCAGTCCGACCGACACTTGATAACTGGGGAGAGTTAGCTTGATATCCTTTGATGTAAAACAAACAACACTGATGTTTGTCAAAGTAATATTAAATTCTAGTTGAAAAAAAAATCCACATCTCAAAATTAACACGAAAATTGCACGATCAATGACATTCGGAAATACATAGTTGTTTTCTCAATGTCATCACAGAATTATTTCGAGCTTCCGACATTTATTTATATCTATTTAAATCCACATGTACTTAATTACAGATATAATTCTTATTGATCGTATCTTGAATTCTGGTCGATCATTAAGAGTTAAATGGTCAGTATAAGGGGGATTGGGTCAAATTGAGTCCATATTTTAAGATTTCTTGCATTTCATTTTGTAATTTAAGTTCGTTTCATTTCTTCTGGAGAAATAAATAAGACATTGTAATCAGTATAAAAATAATAAATTTTGAAAACTGTAATAATCGCCAACAGATTTTTCATGAAATTGGAATGTGGTCTATAATGATGACGACGACGACGATGATGTTGATGTAGATATATATTAAAATAAATATACATACAGACTAGGCTGACTATGTCATGTAAATTTTATTTTCCTCAAAAAAATGATGGAGTTGCTTTTGGTCGAGCACATGCACACAGTACACCCGTGCGGATAAAATGCAATCATTTATATCTATGTAATTTATACAGAAACTTGTTGATTGAGTATGCAGGTGCGTGGCCCTTTTCACTCAGATTTTATCCAATCATGCAGCTGTAACTTCCGATACCAGATTGCTTAACTGCAATTCTGAATTCCCTATAAGTTCCAAATTTAAGTACTAATACATATCAATATCGATATTTTAAGACATAAATCATGATTTTCAATTAGCATTTCAGAAGCGATATTCTTGGTACAAATGAAACGCATGCATCACAGAACGTTTTCCCGTACTTATCGACCCAGCAGAACAGTCATCCGTGTCCTTAGGTGCCAAAGAAGATTGAAATTTCCATTTCATAACAGGTGCTCGCGTGTCAAACATTTTTAAAAAAAAATCAGGATGTGACACATACGTGAAATATACATTGTGGGGGGATTATATGAAATATTATTGTACCTCATTAATAACAGTCAGGAATTGGATGAGAACCGTCACATGTCCGTACACTTCATGGGCTCGCAGGGAGACCCTTGCAGCTGATTCTGTATTTCGGAATAATAAACAAATTATTGCCCTGGTTGTAGGATTTGTTTACCCGCAACAATTTAGTCATATCCCCTTCGCCCTCGGGAAATATGACTTGCTTTGGGTAAACTAAAACAAATCCTCATGTCTCCCTACAACCAGGGCAATAACAGTATAATGTACACCTGACCACATGGCATCCATTAAGAACGAATCAAGAAGCTGCCATAAGAGAATCATGTCTATTTCAAGGACAGAACTGTAGTTCAATTTCACTATCTTTAATTCCTGTAAAGACATACAGAAGTAGGACAAAAGAAAATTTACAGAACTAAATTTCACTATACCCTTGCCAGCTGTACTTACTCTGCATTTGTTTGATTTTGTTATTTGAGTTTGGTAGACATCCAAAATAAATAGAAAATGGAACATTTAACCGTGGGAGTCTGGGCCTAATTTTGATATTATCGTTTGTTGACATACATGAATTATATAAGTATCGATGGTTTTATTATGGTGTTTATGCATTACCAGCGATATATAAAGCTAACATATAGCTTTATATATCGCTGATATTGTCACAGAACCATTCATTATCCTTGTAAAAAACCAGTAAAGAATACGAAAGTAACAAAGAATAACGAACGTTACGTATTTCTCGCGAAACAACAAATGGAGTGCGATGGAATTTTTACCAAATGAGTACCAAACCCTCATTTCTTCTTTTGTGAATCAAGTTTGTTAAAATTGGATGAAGTATAGGAGTTATTGAAAAAAAACACGTCATGAATTTACTAAGAATATATGGTGAAAATAAAAAATGGGAACATACTAATGGCCAACTACTGTACATCGTATGCGTTTTGAAATCTTTTATTTTTTTCATATGTAGGCCCACAAATTTAAACTCTATTATATGGTGATAGTCTACTTTATTTATAACGTGCATGATCAAACAAAAAAGTTATTGTAACTTTTCTACATCATAACATGTAGCTTTCTGAATATGTAGATGTTGTTTATGAAATAGTATTTTGAAATATGTGTAAAATGAATTACCTGTACACAAATTTGTAGAGAATGAAAGTACATTTGTAGCACACATGTCATTAACATTGAACATAAACTTTACTACGGACCCCTGTCCTTCGGATGAGACAGTAAAAACTGAGGTCCCATGCTACAGACGGTGTCGGCACATTAAAGAACCCTCACTGCTCAATGGTCATAAGTGCCGAGCATAGGCCAAATTTTGAAGCCTTTCACCGATGTGACATCTCCATATGAGCGAAAGATTCTTATGTGGGACGTTAAACAATACAGCAACTATGAACCCTCGATCCCCAATCCCCGACAGGATGCAATCTGTGAAAATGAATCATAAACATTATTTAAGAAGTATTCAGGTACATTACTCTAAATAAGTTCGAACTCTCAACTTCTGGCACCAACTTACCTGTCTCTCATACACGAAGGGCAAAAATATATAAAGTCAGCTACACATTTACAAAAAGTGAATTTTTTAATAAAAGTGTTTGGGGTACCCTTTATGAGAAGTCAGTCTGAGAGTGAAGGTAAATGATATTCATAGGCGTCGGAACCGGGGGGGGGGGGGGGGGGGGGGGGCCCCCCCCTTTTTTTGCAAAGATAGACATAGGTGTTGAAAATTGAGGCTTAGCCCCCAGACATTTCTGGCGTGTGTGTGTGTTTTAAGTTGGTTTAGCCCCCCCACTTTCAATTTGCTTCCGACGCCTATGATATTTACATGTATATACTACTGTAGAATCTGAAAATTTTGTTATGGTTTTAATTCCCTTTATTTTGCTGTTTTCATTTATCAACAAAATTGAAACCCTGAAGAAATTTTTACAAAAAGGTTTATTTATTTAAACAAAATTTAATGTCAATGAATTTGTTTTATTTCTAAAAAAATAAAATTTTAACACTACAATAGAAAGAAAAAAAAAAAAAAAAAAAGGACCATTACTTTCAGTTTTGACCTATCCAGAATTTTGACTCATCTGATTTCAACATAACGAGATACCATTGTATATATATATACAACTAACAAAATACACAACTAACAGTTGTTTTTGCCACTATGTCACTTGGACAGATTGGAAGGGGCAAACAGACACATCCATCTTTCCAAATCCCAAAGGAAAAATGTTACTGTCTGCTAAACAAGTCTTTGTAACCTGTTTCGATAAATCAGACAAACAAGGGACAGATACATCAAGAAAGGTTACAAATATTGAAAGAATCAAGAAAAATGACTTCACTAGAGTGTAAAGCCATCTTGAGCGGGAAATTGGCCCTTTACTGACAAAAAAAAATCTATATAAATCAAATCAAACATAGTCAGTTTATTTGATTGTAAAACTGCCACGTCTTACAGTATTAATTAAATCTCATTTGTCAATTTAGTTTTGATAGTATTCTTTGTGTAGTTTACATCTTTTCTCTAGATTGAATATTTCATCAATTTTATCTAGATACAAGTAAATAGAGTATAAATAACACAATTTATTACAATATTGAAGCTAAAACAATATTAATACTTAGTTGCAAAAAGAATATTCATATGCATTGTTATTCCAAAATGTTGTTGCCTTGAAATTTAACATGTTAAGGCATCTTAAACCCATATAATGTTCTGAACTATCTCTCCTTTCAGTGCAAAAAAACCAAAAACAAGACACTTTGAATTGTATGTATTTTATTTTATCAAATGTTATTCAAAATAAAACAACAACAATGAAAATATTATTATTATAGTGTCATTAATTCTATATTATTTGGATGGTATTCAGTGAAAGTAAAGGTGGTAAAATTTATTATTTTTGTTTCAATCCAATATAGTGTTCTGAATTATCTCCCCTTTCAGTATATGTGAATCATATGCATTGTATATTATCAGGTGCTACATAAGTAAAACAACAATAAGACTATTTTTATGGTATCATTTATTCTCTTTTATCCCTTTTCATTCTATTCAAATATTTAAACATAATACCAAAGTTATATTGCTCAAGACGATCGTTTTTTTCAATTAGACTTCATCAGTTAAGCTCAAATTTAAAAGGTTTATGTATTTTCTGCAGAGAAAGTGATATCATACAAGGTCAAATAATAAATCTAAAAGTAAAGCCAAAATCCGCCTAAGAGTAAGTACTGTAAAAAGATGATTATCTTAGCTTTAGAAAACTTTGGAATTTAAATGGTGTTATCGGTGCCAAATATTACTTTAGTATAAGAAAAAAAGTAAATTTGATTGTATATATCATTTTTGTAGACATCCAGTATAATGCTATGGATTATCTCCCCTTTCAGTTCAGAACCATATCAGACTCTACTTACATGTGAATCATATGTATTTTTTTTATCAAATGATACACAAAGTAAAACAATTAGAACAATATAAATAAAATATTATTTTTATAGACTAGTGTTAATGTTGTAAGTACAATCTATTTTGTGTTATTATATATCAAATACATATATCCTGGCGAAGTGGACTCTCATGAACCCTTTTTTGGTCAGGACGAGTTCAAATTTGAGGCAATGAAGCATGGTGGCATTAAAATTATACTGGTAAGAGTTATGGTTCAACTCATCATCATGCCTCTGAGTATCCAATGAAGAATAAAACATATTTCCTGCAGAAGCAAAGTGGGTAGAGTCACCTGTGTGATAATCAAAAGGTTACTCTGCCCCACAAAGTTACCTGAATTAGATTACACTTTGGTCACAATAATTTGAGTAATGGACAGAAGCATAGTTGAAATCAGTTTGTGGTTTTTTTTTATTGTTGTTGTACATACTTCCAAGAATTTTCACTTACATGGAAATGTCACCAGCAATAGCTGAAGTGTCACAAATTTAGGCCTGTGCTATGGGACTTGAATGTGCTATGGCTAGTGTGACATGGGGGATTGGTTTACAGGTTCATCCCAAAGACCTCCATCTTTCACCCCTTATGCCAAGTCATTGGCAAATTAACAGTCTGTTTTCAAAGTATTGGGTATGAACTGGTACTGAGGACCAAATCCTGGTCCCTTCTCTTGCAAATCAAAATGCTCAATCACCAGACCACCAAAAACAGTACAAGGTTTGACACTAGGTGAAAGCCCAGTTTCAAGGTCATTATAAAAATAGTTTAAATTTCATGGTACTTGGAAGTAGCGCTTGTCACACACAATACAAATATGAAAAATCAAAACACCATATCACCACATATCCAAAGTGTTGCCAGGGTTATATATAGCTTTGATAAGTAGCCAAAGGACAAGGTGAAGGCTAAAAACCAAATTAGCTGATATCAATGGAAAAGGATTGCCATGTGTGCAATATCAAAGCACTGCATATATCATAAATCAAAAGTTCTTATAATATGTGAAGTTCAGACATGCAAACACACAGACTGACAGACAAAAATCTTTGTTCCTTAAAATCTTTGATTCTGGGGTATAAAATAGACAATTTTACTCAATAATCTGACTCAGGTAAGCAAGCAAAATTAATAACATAAACATGTAAACAATTTATCCCATCAACTCCTGAAAAACAATGGATTCTTCTGTAAATGAATGACTTTGACCAGTCCAAATATGTCTTTGGGGGTGAATGAGTTTGGTAAAATGGATAAAAATGGAAGATAATAGGCATGAGGAAATGTTTATCAGTTGAAAAAGTAATTGAATAACTATGGATAATAATTATGTTAAGATTTGTTTGTGAAAACATGGTCCCAACAGCAGATAATTTTAGTATTCATTAAAAAATAAACAGGTTGCAAGGTCAAGGACTTTGGTGTTTATTGGAAGTTTTTCATCATTGAATGATGCATGTCAAATCCTATTGAAACCTCAGGGAAACTGACTATAATAAAGAATACAGTCAAACCCAAATACATGTATAGTGGATTCTCTTTATCTCAAAACGTATGGGACTGCCCCTATTATTTTGAGATATCTGGAATTCGAAGTAACCAAAATTTTCAATTGATATATTATTCTATCCATTAAAAAATCAGGGCCAACCTTTCAATTTTGAAATATTCAGGATTTTGACTCATCTGATTTCGACGTAACAAGATTCCACTGCATAATGAAAATGAAATCATAGGAGAATGAATTATTTGTTAAAATAAACAAGATTTTCAAAATAATCAGATTATAATGGTTATAAAGTAATTTGCCCAGGAATCAAAACCTTTTCAAATAAGGGTATTTCAATGTTACAGGGTTCAATTTAAGTCGGCCCCTAAACCAGTGGATGAGAACTCACAATAAACTGTTAGGGCAATCTGCATCAAAAGAGTCAAAAATATCTTCAGATTCATGTTCTCTGGTCAATGGCAACAAACTACATGCAATGGAAGATAAAATACATAGAATTTGTTTGTACTAATTGCAGAATCTGGAAATCAATTCTGGTTTTATTTTTCGTAAAGTAAATCTATTAGGTAGATTACAGAATGGAAGCTCAGAGAAAATCAAACTTAATTCAAGTGAATGCCGGTAATTTATAGTCTAATGTGTCTGTGATATTTGACTTTTTGACTCCAGTGTCAAATCGAATAACAATCTAAAAATCACATTTCAAAGCACTGGTTTATATACATGTATATATATATATAAAAATGTATGATCTTCAGCAACATGAAGATAATACTGCAAATAAAACAGCAATAACACAGAAAAAAGCGATCCTGCAAAAACATTAGTCTAGGACATTTTATGTTGTTCTGGTTATATTTTGCCATCATTTTATCTCACAATAAAAGAATCCCTGAATAATTCCTCATTGCTATGCCAAAAATACAGTGTGGCTGTTCCTACCAGACCAATACAGTCAAACTTGTATATAATGACCTCTTAAGGGATACAAGAAAACCAGTCTTTATAGGGAGGTGGTCTTTATATAGAGTTTGATTTGTACACAAATAGTACCATTGGGGGCACCAAAAAAAAGTCTTTGTGACCAGGTGGTCTTTATACACAGGTGGTCGCTAGAGCAGGTTTTACTGTATTTTTATTTGGCGCTGTAAGTTCATATATCCTATAAAAATAGAGTGTGCCACTGACTACCAGAAATTTTTTTACGAGTTGATGTTCCATCAACTCAGTGATGTTGTCGCAAGTGGATTTTGGGGATCAAGTCAAAGCACATTTTCCAGTATGGGGTTAATAACACATAATATTGATGAGAAATTACACATAATTATGTGCATTTCAGATACATTAACTCAACTTTAAGATTTAAATTTCCAAATCGCACTTTTATTCGTAAATATTTGCTTTTTTGAATTGACAAAAAAAGTAATAAATTGGTCTTAAAGACTTGTCGAAATATATGCTATAAAAAGTCAGTCCGGCATCCTTTATGAGCTTTAAGATACCTTAAATTTTTCTTTTAAATGTTACTTTTCAGTTATTGCTTCACATTATACACTTGTGATAAAATTGATTAAAAGTGACTGACCGAACTGTTTACAATTCTTGCGCAGGATTAATATGCAAATGAGTTTGTGGTCCAGTTGCATGTATTGGCATCTTGCTGTGAAGTTGAACATTAGAAGCCATAAGTCCTGATCTTAACTGACAAGACACTCTGGCAGTCCTTGAATGTTGGTAAATGTTTTACATGTTCACATATTGACCTAGAGATTTAAGTGCTTCTGAGGAAAAGTACAGTGTAAAGGTACAATACAGTCACATAGAAAATTGAATATCTAGGCAGCATTGTATATGTACAAATGTAAGCACAAGGCTTTATAATCATATCGCTGATCTATGTACATGTAGTTTGTTTGTTTTGTTTATTGTTGTTTAACATCCCACTCAAGAATATTTCACTCATATGGAGACGTCACCAAATGCCGGTGAAGGGCTTCAAATTTTGGCCTATGCTCGGCACTTACGGCCATTGAGCAGTGAGGGTTCTTTAACGTGCCGACACCTACTGTGACACGGGGCCTCCAGTTTTTACTGTCTCATCCGAAAGACAGGAAATCAACCTGCTGCCGGCGGGACTCGAACTCACGATCCAGAGTCGAGCGCGCTACCAACTGAGCCAGGCCGGATCATGTAGTTTGTTATAACAGAAAAATAAATACTACATCAGTACTCACATGTGATATATAAATGGTAAAGGGTGTGAAAAAAAAGGTGGTGTTTTCATGGTCATGATTGTACATAATTTGAAATAATTTTGCATGGTGCACGCAGGTTTCTGCTAATTTGATAACTCTAAAAAATAACATTCTGCATTTCCTGATCAGTAAAAGGTCTGGTATCTTTTATTGAAATCAACCTGCAGTACTGTCTTTCAAACATATGTAGCCTACACAATGTATCATACCAGCCACTGACACACAGTCATAATATATATATATATATATATATATATATATATATGTGTGTGTGTGTGTGTGTGTGTTTGTCTTTGATTATACCTCCTTAAAACTTAACTGGTATCAGTACTTTCAGTACTTTGATTTTATTTGATACTTTAAGTTCATATCTATAAAAATACAGTTTGACTGTGCCCATTAGACCACTTATTTTTATTTGACACTGTAAGTTCATATACCTATCATATACTTAAAAATACATTGTGACAATGATAACCATACTTGATTTGAAATTATATCTCATGTCAAAAATAAAGTGAGTCCTTGCTTACCAGAGCACTTCATTTTACTTGAGTTTGTGAGGTTATATAATTATTCTTGGTACTTTGAGTTAAAAGATACAGTATGACACTATCGATCAGACCACATCTTTGATTTGACAATACAAGTTCATATCTATCATCAGAGGAACATAAAAACAATTAAATCCAATTTCCTTAAAGTTAAAATGACAAGGTAAAATCCATTGTCCATTAGAATAGATAACGGTTATGAAATATCCCGAACTGTTTTGTTCTCGAAGTGCTGACATATATGACATTTTCAATAGAAATCAGCTTGCACTGGCACTAAGAAGGTCAAGTTATGTGGTGATATCTATAGATATCAGCTTGACTGGCAGTATAGAAGGACAACCTAAGCAGTGATATCAAGAGAAATCAGCTTGTACTGACACTATAGATGGACAACTGAAGCAGTGATATCAACAGAAATCAGCTTGCACTGACACTATAGAAGGGCAACTTATGCAGTGCATGATATCAACAGAAATCAGCTTGTACTGACACTATGGAAGGGTAACTTAAGCATTGATATGAGTAGATATCAGCTTGCACTGACACTATAGATGAGCAATTTAAGCAGTGATATCAACAGAAATCAGATTGTACTGACACTATGAAGGGTAACTTAAGCAGTGCTATAAGTAGATATCAGCTTGCACTGACACTATAGAAGGGCAATTTAAGCAGTGATATCAACAGAAATCAGCCTGCACTGAGACATTAGATGGGTAATTTGGTATAATTGTTCATTACCATAAAAAGATAATTTCAAAATGCAGAATCAATTTAAATGACATTAATGTTTGAATTTGTATGTTGTTTTTCTGTCACTCTCACAATTTTTAGGTCATACATGTATGGTGGCCTTCAAGTATCAACCACTTACATCCTATAAACTAATATTTACAATGTGTTTACAGTACCAACCTCTATGTTTTGTTAACAATATTCACAGTGACCTTCAAGTGTCAACCTTTTCATCATATAGATGTATGGTGACCCTCAAAGTACCAACCTCTGAAATTTTGTAAACTTTCACACATTTTTCACACAAGTCTATGGACTATATTTCTAAAATGTTTGGAATGTGTCAATTTCTTGTAGATCCCTATAAACAACATTTGCAATGACCTTCAAATAGCAGCCTCCAAACTGATTCAAAATAAATGCTTTGGCATTCAAGTATTACCCTCTGCAGCCTAAACACAATATTTGCTGTGACCTTGAAAGTTTCAACCCTACACATATTACAGACCTTTTATATAATGCTAGAACTCTAGACACTAATTAACCCTATTGACTGTCAATCAAAAGCCATTCATTTAGACTGTCTTGCGATATTTCTATCAGCTGATACTTCAATCAAAACTACCTGAGAGTCACTATGTAGCCAGTTACTGCACTAATGTAGATGATAACCATGGGGTTCTAACTAAATATTGTGTTTTTAATGAAATTGTCCCTAAAGGACTCAAAGATATTGATTTTTTTATTTTGTTCCATGCTTTCAAAAAAGAAAATCTGATTGTAACTAAATTTGCTTGTTGCATTGATTATACAGATAAATGGAAATATTGATCATTTTTTTTAATGACTGATTCCAAAGAGGTATGAGAAATTGCAATCAACTTGGTGTTCAAAGGTGACTCATCAAACTCGATGGCACTAACAAAATGAGTCACATTCCGTTACAGGATGACAAACACAAGCATGGAAACACACACACAAAAGTGACAGAAAATCAATGGGTCTGGTGAGAATTGCCTTTGATGTTTCTTATGAGTCAAGTGATGGTTCATCAGATTATGAAGTAATTCTTTTGTAAATTTCCAGCAACCAGTGCTGATCAGAAAGCATGCAAGAAGCGGGAAAAAAAGAACAAATAGACAACAAGGAATGGTAAATACATGAAAAAGCTTCATAAAGTAAAATCAATCAGGCTTCAGCCCAAATTCCTTAATGAAATTGGCATCATTATTGTTCTTGCAATTTATGTAATTTGGCATTCCAAGTGATACTTAAGCCGGTAATTTTATGTCTGTCATGGGTTTGAAGTATTGATCTGAATTGGTTCCCGAGTGAGAGAGAGTGTAGGCAGAGTTAAACACCATCTTTTTTAAACTCATCAAGTTAACATGAGGATCAGAGTGATGGAATTTATATGGATAAATGAAGAGGGGACATTTATTTTTGTCATTGTAATGATTGTTATACAGATTTAATGATTGAAATATGAATCTCAACAAACACCTGGGTCCAATTGTTTGTTAACTGTTGTTTAACGTCCCACTCAAGAATATTTCACTCATATGGAGACGTCACCAAATGCCGATGAAGAGCTTCAAATTTTGGCCTATGCTCGGTACTTACGGCCATTGAGCAGTGAGGGTTCTTTACTGTGACACAGGACCTCCAGTTTTTACTGTCTCATCCAAAAAACAAGAAACCAACCTTTCGCTGGCGGGACTCGAACTCACGACCTCATGATCCAAGTTGAGCACGCTACCAATTGAACCTGCACCTGGGTCCAAGATCACAATATCATCTTAGACTTAAAAAAGTACTTGCTCACACAACAGGAATGATGATAGATCAATTTTGAATTAGATTGTTGTTCAGAAATTTTATTGAAATTTTATTAATTTTTTTAATGCTTCTGTTTACTGAAAATAATTATCAATCATTGCATCATTTTAAAAATTAAATCCCCATTTAGGACAAGAGAGGGTGAAAAAGAGGTATGCCATCTACCATAAGACACTTATGAGTTTGAGTTCCTGATACAGTGAAATCTGTTTTGAGAGACCACCGCATCTGTCATTGAAATGTAATGTGATCTCTCAAGAGGTTTTATTTGCAGAGATAATCAGCTACGTTTTTTAAAAATGTTATCTCAAAAGAGAGGTGGTCTTTCAAGACAGAGGTCCCTCAAGACAGGTTCCACTGTATAAACCATATAAAACTATTCAATGTCAGATTACAGGTTTTTTAGCTCATCTGACCCAATGGGACAAGTGAGCTATTGCTAGACCCAAATGTCTGTTGTCCATCATCTGTCGTCCATCTATTAACTTTTGCATTTAAACATCTCCTCAAGAACCAGTGGGCCAATTTTAACCAAACTTGGCATATAGCATCCCCATTGGAAGCTGCATAAAGTTTGCAAATGAAAAGGGGCTAGGACCCATAGAGGCTCCAAAAGAGGCCAAAAAGGACCAAAACTTAGTACAACTTTAAAAAATCTTCTTCTCATGAACCAATTATCAGATTGGTTTCAAATTTTTATGTATGATTGTAATGTTATACAGAAATGAAATCTGTCCATAAATGAGCCACTAGGGGGTGCTTCAGTAACACAGGGTATATTTATATTACAAATTATCTAATAACTCAAAACTGATAAACTTTTTGTATACAAAGATATATGAGGAATTATCTAAGGATCATTTTGACAAATTTCAAGGTCATGGGGTCAAATGTCAAGGTCACAAGCACCTAAGTAAATGGAAAATATAATTTTTTTTTATAAAATTTTCAAAAGTTTTTGACTACTTCTCCAGACCCATTGAACATTTTGAACCAAACTTGACAGGAAGTATAACCATGTAAAACCGCATTAAGTTTGCGGATGAAAAGGGGTTAGGACCAAACATGACTGCCATGGCTAAATTTAGAATGAAAGAGCACATATTTTTGATTTAATACATGTACCTCCAAAATTATTAAAAGCTAGAGAAAAAAACGTTACCTTTAAATAAGCGGGCTGCCAAAATCTACAAACATTTTATTTTGGTTGAAATTGTTGGGTTGAACCTAATGTGAGTTATTTCCCTTTTTTGTGGATTTTTCATGTTTTTTGGATGTTTTTTAAGTTAAAGTAATAGTAATAAAAATAGGTAGAGTAAAAGTGAAATGTTCAGCATACAAAGACCTACAAAATAGTCAGTATGGGCTAAATTGTCAGGTCACCCCTTTTTAGAGTTATTTCCCCTTTTAGTGGATTTTTCGTGTTTCCTATTATCTTGAAAAGTATAATAGACAGAAAGAAATAAGGCCGAAATTGTCAGGTTGACCCTTATGAGAGTTATTTCTCCTTTAAGTGGATTTGTCATGTTTTTGACAGTTTTGTCCTATTATCTTGAAAAGTATAATAATAGAGATAAATTGAAAGAAGCAAAAATGTTCAGCACACAAAGATCTACAAAAAAGTTAATAGGGCTGAAATTGTCAGGTCGACCCTTATGGGAGTTTTTTTCCCCTTTTACTGGATTTCTCATGTTTTTGACAGTTTTGTCCTATTGATCTTGAAAAGAACAATAGATTTAATCTGGTTATTTCCCCCTTTAAGTGCATTTTTTCATGTTTTGGGCTGTTTACCCAGTATTATCCAGAGATCACCACAAAGATCTACAAAAAAAATTATTGTGCAGAAATTGTGAGGGTGATCCTTGTGAATATTATTTCCCCTTTTAAATTGACTTCACATGATTTTGACAGTTGTTGCACATTATCTTGAAAGATCTACAAAATAGTCGGCATGGCAAGTCTCCTTTTCAATGAATTGTTTGTGCTTTGGTTGCTTTTCAGTATATTGTCAGTAAAATACATTTCACTCAGGTGATTATTAAACCCAATGAGCTTATTGTTTTTCATGTTTATTAGCCATTTATTCTTTTACACTTTTTTATGTTTTTAGCAATGTTGACCAAAATTGCCAGGTGCGTGACGCCTCTTTTTTTGCTATTTATATTGTTTTAAGTTGATGTATCAATATTCAACTCATCAAGTCATATAAACCAACAAGAGGACCTCAATCGCTCACCTGAGAACCACCTACAAATGTGGAAAGAAGACCAAGAAGAATATGTAGATGTAGGCTGATCTGGCCAAGAAACATAAATATTGCAGTTTTAAGAAATTCATAAAAACATCTAAAAACTACATTTCAGTAAAATTCTTGCACAAAAACATATATATACCGGTACATAAAACAAAAAGAATATACCTCTATACATGTAAAACACATTAAATAAATGTATCAAAGTGAATGCATGGGGAGATAATTGAGGAAATCACTCAAAAATGAATGCATATGACAAAGCCTGAAAAGACCTCAAAAGTGTGTCAAAATTTAATATTCCGATTTCTATGAAAAATACAAGCTTAAATCATACATCCATGTAGATCACTCAGAAACAATCAGTTTTTCAGTTCATTTAGCAGTTCTAAAGAAGAAGATTTTTAAAGAAGGGTACTTTCTGGGACTTATTCTGCCCAAGTCTGGATCTATCTCTGGGCCAATCTGGCTGAAAACTACAGTTTGGTAAAGGATCTTAAGCACTTGCTTCCTGTCAATTTTCATAAAAATCTCTTCAGTGGTTTCAGAGAAGAAGTTGAAAATATGAAACGTTTATGGACAAACGATCAGGGAATGATCACAATAGCTCACTTCAGCCTTATGCTCAGGTGAGCTAAAAACACAAGTTTTTTACAGAAGAGTCCATTGTTTTTCAGGGGTTGATGAGTTCAGTAGAAATTAGAATTCTATGTATACATTTCCTAAGTGACATTTACTCAATATAAACTGTTTTTCAAGTCCAAACCCCCACCCATTCCATAATTATTTGGGTTAAGAGAAATTGGTAAATACACATTTTATTAAATTTTGATGATTTGACGTAACTTTAATGTTTCAGGATGTTGGACCTGAATGTCTGTGTATCAAAATCTATTTTTATAGGTATTCTTTGATGTAAAATAACACAATCTTTGATAATATTACCAGAATTTTTTTTTATAAAAATAATGCAGTTGATAATGAATTTATCATTTATTGTAGTAATGTTTTTACCAGCTAGATACTATAGGTTTTATTTTTAGTTTTGACTTCACACAGTTAAAGTTATAATACAAAGTACTAACACAGGTCTAGAGCTACTTAAGTCAGTAAGCTCTTGTTTTGCAGTAAATCAAGAAATCTTTAATAAAAAAAAATACCAAGAAATAAAGATGGGTGGTGGGTTATCCACATAAATCTAAATAATGCAACATTTTTGACAAAGACAAACAAGAAAGATGGACAAACAGACAATCATCAATTAACTGGTCAGTGGATGGACAGACAGACAATCATCAATTAACTGGTCAGTTTTGGTTTAAATCTTATTCGGCAATCAAGATGATCCTGCAGTTGTCACCAGCCATGCTATATTTTGAAAGGCAGCTTGCATCAATCCCTGAAAAATAATGGACTCTCCTGTAAATCAATGACTTAGACTAATCCAAATGTAAGCTTTAGGAGTAAATGGGTTAACAAATGGTATTCTGGAAGTGTCAAGATTGATATGTACCATTTCTGGACAATTTCTGTCGCCAGTATTGGTCAGCATAATTTTAGGACAATCAGATACATGTGTTCTAGTGTTTCTGTCAATCTGTCATCTTGCTAACTATCATGCTTACTAGTTCTATTGGGGACATATTGTCCCATAAATAACAAAACTGGACATAAAAATTATAGATCCTCCTATTAATTGGAAGATATGGAATCTGTTACTATGTCAACCCAAAAAAGAAATAAGTAAACATGCTCTTACAGTTACTAAATTATTTGCCATTTCCTCAATATCTTATTTACCAAATGACTGTTGCCGTGCAATCCAATATGGTTATAATATATTAAACATGCAATTCTACACTGTTTATAAGCTATTTTTGAAACGGCCATTATATGCGTCTTGTTGTTATCAATAAACATCACTTCAAAAGAGGCACCTCTCTGTCTGTGCCGAGGTGAAAATTAACGAACAATTAATGTGTGCATTGACGTTATATAACTTGAAATCAATTCAATTTGTACATTGCAGTTGATTGAGTGCATATAGAAAGAAGAATCTGGTTTATCGAAGTTTAGATATTTCCTTCTCGAACCAAGAGGGAGCAGTAAATATCAAACTGTAACAGGAATGTTTTTTCCAGTTTTAAGTTTGCTTCAACCAGGCTGCTATAAAAATAGATCCAGTTATCTTTTATTTTGTTTCAGTCCTAAAAGAACACTGATGACATCCTTGGAAATATGAAAAATCTCAGATACCAAAGTATAAATCTTTAGGATGTCCAGGATATAGATACAAATTTGGTAAAAATGACAAGATGCATTTAGAGTTCCTATATGAATGAACTTCTAGTATTACATGTGGGAATAGAAAGTACAAATATTTGAAATTAATACATTGTGTATGTCCATTTAACTACCATACATTAAACTAGATTAAAAAACCAACATTTCAACTAAACTACATGTGGTTAGTTGAAAATAAAATATCCACTTAACTGTATTTGGCTAGTTGAAATCATCATCTCCACTGAAATCAACATCTCCACTTACACACATGTAACTAGTTGAATTCAAAATCTCAACTAAACTATAAGTGGCCACTTGAAAATCAACATCTCCACTTAGACACATTTGGCAGCTACTTAGCATATGTAGCTAGTTCAATTCAACATCTCCACATAACAAATAAGTTTGGCAAGATGGAATACCTGTGGCCTATGGTAGAATAAAAATCAATGTCCTCCAAAGGGAAGTAGTTATGTGAAAAACTGGTAAAACACTCAATATCCAAAAATGTTGGCCCCTTGGCCTTTATCAAGTGAAAGACAACAATATGTATATTAGTTACATAGTATTAAGTCTGCACAATACACAGCTTCATGGCTAATCTGTGTATTGTGCAGACTTGATACCATGTAACTAAGATGTCGTCTCTTACTTGATAAAGGCCAAGGAGTCGAAAATTTTTGAATATTGAGTATTTTACTGTTTTTTGGCATATGGTATAATAGACCTTTTCATGATAACTATAGTCCTGTAGCTTTGAGTGGCAATATTATACAAATTCCTGGAATATGACGGCAAGAAGCAATTAGTTACTATAACGACATCTATGTTTTTGCCACTCAAAGTCACAGGACGTGACAGTTAACATGAAAGGGTCTAATTGATTTCTCTGTTTACTAGTTATTCAGAAACAAATATGGCAGTCAAATGACAATTTTTAGGACTGATGAAAAGCATTTGCATAAAGTTGCATAAATAAAATTTGAACTTAATACACCTGTATTTCTGAATCCAAATTGAGCGCTAATTTTCTCCGAGTGGAAGAGAACTCATAGCATATTCAAGTGGTCTTGAAAAATTGCTAAATAAAGTCCTTTTATATTCAGTAGAACTTCGATGAGTCGAAGTTCAAGGAATCACCTAGGAAATTTTGAAACATCGGGACTTTGACTCATGGATGGTAACCGAGAACCATACGTTTTAAGTTTCACAGGTTGTTAGGTGTATATGACTGCTTCAAAACCATTTAAGACATAAACCATCATTATGATTAATAATTGGTGCTAAATTTAACTTACTTATTGTGAATTAAAACACTGAGTGTTTATGAGAAGGAGAAGAATTATCATGGGATGATTTCGTACACATGAAAATTTTGACTTTGAATTATATGTAGGAATTTTCCTTGTTTTTATAGAAATGGGCCCAAAAATTATTCAAAACATCGGGATATTTGACTCATAAAAGTTTGGATTATAAAATGTTTATCATTAGCGTTAAATAACAAAATTATTCAGGACTCTGTGAACAGTTGGAAACATTGAGAAATTCGATTCATTGAAGTTAGACTCATCAAAGTTCTACTGTAGTACACGTGTAACCACAGTGGTACTGTAGTACATGTGTAACCACAGTGGTACTGTAGTACAAGTGTAACCACAGTGGTACTGTAGTACACGTGTAACCACAGTGGTACTGTAGTACATGTGTAACCACAGTGGTACTGTAGTACACGTGTAACCACAGTGGTACTGTAGTACATGTGTAACCACAGTGGTACTGTAGTACATGTGTAACCACAGTGGTACTGTAGTACAAGTGTAACCACAGTGGTACTGTAGTACATGTGTAACCACAGTGGTACTGTATACATGTGTAACCACAGTGGTATTGTAGTACAAGTGTAACCACAGTGGTACTGTAGTACATGTGTAACCACAGTGGTACTGTAGTACACATGTAACCACAGTGGTACCATAGTACATGTGTAACCACAGTGGTACTGTAGTACAAGTGTAACCACAGTGGTACCATAGTACACGTGTAACCACAGTGGTACTGTAGTACAAGTGTAACCACAGTGGTACCGTAGTACATGTGTAACCACAGTGGTACTGTAGTACATGTGTAACCACAGTGGTACTGTAGTACACGTGTAACCACAGTGGTACTGTAGTACACATGTAACCACAGTGGTACTGTAGTACAAGTGTAACCACAGTGGTACCGTAGTACATGTGTAACCACAGTGGTACCATAGTACATGTGTAACCACAGTGGTCACACTCATACAAATATGTACAATTACAGGTACACACACACACACAATCTATTTACTATTCCTGAAAAAATCTAAATCTTTGACCTTCACCTTAGGTCTATCTTCTATTTTCAGATAGTGACCTATGGTTCAATGGTCACCTCACAAATTTTATGAACAATGTCAAAAGATAATGTCATGCACAATCCATGTGACATGTTCTATAAAGGACAGCCTTAGTAAATTAAATCATTCATCTTTAAAGGAGTTTATCTTCTTTTTTTACAAAAATGTAGATCAAGTAGGCTACATGTAGTTTAGGGGTTGGGTGGACAAGCTTAAAAACCTCCATCTTTACTGGTTGGATGTTGATATTTCACAAGAAATATTTAAAAGGCCATTAGCTGTATTTTCCAAAAATATCCACATGTATTTCAATCTGTACTACTTATACTTAGACTGATGTACAATAACAAATAAGAGATATACACTGAGGTAAAATTCCTGTATTCTGTATTTTGTGAAAAGAAGGTCCAGTGTCTTATGCATATACTTACAGTAAGGTCGAGTTAATCAATTGCCAAAGTGTGTTTCTCAAGCAATTGTCACAAAATATATACATGACATTTGTATTAAGGAATTTAAGAATTTTTATGTCTGTGTACATCTCTTTTTTTTGTACATCAATCTTAGTAGATCTTGTAAAATAGAATATATATATATATATATATATATATATATATATATATATATATATATATATATTTTTTTTTTTTTTTTTTTTTTTAAATTAAACACAGGTAATGGTAATGGTAAGATGCGGCAAATCTACATGACACATCTTTATAAGACTAAATAAAGACGTACACATGACTTAATGTTCAAGTATCGTAAAATAGCATAGACCAGAAGCAAATGATGTGTAAAGATAATATTTTCCATCTCCTTAGATCTAATCTGTTTGTTACCTTAAATGGAAATTTTTAAGAATTTTATTTCACTAGAGGGGTTCTAGCTAAGTGATTCACAGTAAAAAGGAAATTGAAAATGTCAGAAACAGACAAATGCAAAACAATACATAAATGTAGAATTCTTTTGATACTAAAATGAACTGGGAAACAATTAATTTCCATTGAGACAGATAATAATGGATGCCTACATGGAACTTGGAACTTGGTCTGTAATCTATTCACATGGAAGAATTTTAACTTAATTAGTGCTTCTCATGTCTGCTCTACAGAGCTACTTGAGATCCTTCTGATTTTAACTGTTTGGGTACAAAGAAAATAATATGAAAGAATTAATGACTTATATAAAATTCAACATTTTCATACAGCTATTAACAAATTCACACCTACAGATACATTTGGACTGGCCTAAGTAATTGATTTACAGAAGAATCCATTGTTTTTCAGGGGTTGATGAATTAAATAAAATGCTATTTCAGTTTGATGTTTTGTGCACATAGTGTTGCACTAAAATCTACAAATGAAGACGAGTATTGAATCAAGTGTTTAATGTTGCTAATCATAGTTTTATAACTTTTTGTTGAAACATGGTACCATGGAATTTAGAAGTTTAACATTCTAATGATAAAACAAATACATGTATCTGAATGCTTTAGATATATTTTAATTTTGACATTTATTATGGTCTTCAGTGGTCAGTGGTTGAATAATTAAACATAACCTTTGACCTGTAGTCAGCACTGGTTCTGATTTGATTTGAATAGTGTTTTACACCAAACTCAACAATATTTCGGTTATATGGTGAAGGAGAGAATCTGGTTACATTGTACCTGGGAAGAGACCACTGGCCTTCTGCAAGTAAACTGGCGAACAAAATCAGCTTAGGTTCCAATGAGTTTTTAATGAAAGAAGAAATAAGAAAAATGGTGTACACCAGATATGTGGATAGTTTGTGTGGAAGTGATTCAAGTATCTCTTGATTTGTTGACAGTCACCAACTCCTCTGTAAACAAGGACTTAACCAACCTATAAATAAAGGCTTAACCTACCTATAGATAAAGGCTTAACCAGCCTATAAACAAGGACTTAACCAGCCTATAAACAAGGGCTTAACCAGCTTATAAATAAGGGCTTATAAACAATGACTTAACCAATCTATAAACAAAGACTTAACCAGCCTATAAACAAGGACTTAACCAGCCTATAAACAAGGGCTTAACCAGCTTATAAATAAGGGCTTATAAACACTGACTTAACCAACCTATAAACAAGGGCTTAACCAACTTATAAATAAGGGCTTATAAACAATGACTTAACCAGCCTATAAACAAGGACTTAACCAGCCTATAAACAAGGGCTTAACCACCTTATAAATAAGGGCTTATAAACAATGACTTAACCAATCTATAAACAATGACTTAACCAGCCTACAAACAATGACTTAACCAATCTATAAACAAGGACTTAACCAGCCTACAAACAAGGGCTTACCCAAACTATAAACAATGACTTAACCAGCTTATAAACAAGGACTTAACCAGCCTATAAACAAGGGCTTAACTAGCCTATAAATAATGACTTAACCAGCTTATAAATAAGGGCTTATAAACAAGGACTTAATCAATCTATAAACAAGGACTTAACCAGCCTACAAACAAGGACTTAACCAATGTATAAACACGGACTTAACCAGCCTACAAACAAAGACTTAACCAATCTATAAACAAGGACTTAACCAGCCTACAAACAATGACTTAACCAATCTATAAATAAGGGCTTATAAACAATGACTCAACCAATCTATAAACAAGGACTTAACCAGCCTACAAACAATGACTTAACCAATCTATAAATAAGGGCTTATAAACAAGGACTTAACCAATCTATAAACAAGGACTTAACCAGCCTACAAACAATGACTTAACCAATCTATAAACAAGGGTTTAACCAGCTTTTAAACAAGGTCTTAACAAGCCTATAAACAGGGTCTTAACCAGCCTGTAAAACAATATATAGACCCAATGAATAATGATCCAACATAGACCTTTTAAAGGTGCTAAAGAGGAGTTATCTTCCCTTGCTAACCATCCAGAAACAAACAGGTGGTAGATTACAACCTTGAGTCTATGTAGGTATGAGTGATTCAATGATGACAATGGAAACAGTAATCCACCCAGGTTTCTGATGCCTAGACAAAGCATATATAATAATTTATTCACTGCTTCTTAATTTCACAGATACATCAACACTGTGAATGTAGTGAATATTTACCCCTGAACAATATTGTTCTTATATTAATAAATGTATTTTTACTACACATACACAGGATAATGAGGTAATTAGTACAAGCTCGTGCTCCACCTACTTTATCTATATGACATTCCACTTTTATGATTTTCTGTAGGTGTTACAAAACACTGATATTTTCATGTCAATTGTTAGGACTTGGACCACCAAAAGCATTCTCTAACACAAATGAGGTATAGATGTAAGGAAGCACGTTATCTCTCATTGTTTTTTATTCTTTAACGTCTTGGTTACCATGAACACATTTAATGGTTTATTAATATTGATGTTACTCTTATTTTTGTAATGGCGTAATTGTTGAGTTGCACAGCAACCATACACTTTCTTTTATGATAATGGTTTAAGGAACGGAACCGTCACCTAATTATGGTGATTAAAACTACATTTTCTGTTGGCAAAATACAAGAATAATGTTTATACAATTTAGTTTTATTGACTTAACAAATAATTGTGATAATTTTGGTATCAAGTAAATTTCGTAACATGCAAGTCAATTATGATTGTCACAACAGCGTGTCAACCATTTTGTTCACATCTTGTACAAAGGTGACAATGTGAATTTTTTCAAACATATTTATTTTAATTGACATTTCCGTACACGTAAATTATATTCATGCATAATACACTGATTTTCTCTGTGATTAAAAAACTTTCTCATGACATTGATTTAATATTGGCACAATACTTTCTCATGACAGCGGTGTCATATGACTATAATACTTTCTTATGACATTGGTGTCACATGATTACAATACTCTCTCTCAACAGTAGTTTCATATGATTACAATGCTTTCTGTGATAGTGGTGCCATATAATGGCAATACTTTCTTATGACAGTGGTGTCATATGTCTACAATACTTTCTCATGACAGTGGTATCACATGATTACAATACTCTCTCTCAACAGTGGTTTCATATTATTACAATGCTTTCTGTGATAGTGGTGCCATATAATGGCAATACTTTCTTATGACAGTGGTGTCATATGATTACAATACTTTCTTGTGATAGTGGTGTCATATGATTACAATACTTTCTCATGACAGTGGTGTCACATGATTACAATACTCTCTCTCAACAGTGGTTTCATATGATTACAATGCTTTCTCATGACAGTGGTGCCATATGATGACAATACTTTCTGATGAGTGGTGTCATATGACCATAATACTGTCTCTTGACAGTTGATTCTCATGACATGCTCCACTGTCAACCATTCATAATTATGACTGAACTGAGTTGATTTTCTATTTTCTTTATTATCATCATAAAGGAAATAGGTCAAATAGAAAAGTTGTTTATTGATATGGTGCTATGTTATTGCAGAACACAAAAATCTATAAACAAAGTCAGCAACAGCAATGCAATACAAAGTATCAAGTTACACATTTAAAGTTTCAGTCCATTAACTTAAAACACTTTAAAAATCTGTCAAGTTCAAACATCAAAGCTTTAACATTGAATATTCAAATTCACTTGCTAGAACATGGTCAAAAACTGAAAAAAATAGAGAGAAGAGCAATATATTATTGTGCAGGATAAACGAATTTCTTTCTTAAAAAATAGATATCTAAAGTCTTGTTTGGTTAAATAGACAAAAATGGCAGAATGTAATTTGGATAAATGAATAAGGATGTGAAAGTTGTGATCAGATAAAAAAAATTTGCACCACCAATTTGCCAATTTGTGAGAAAAAAATACGGGAATTCGCAAAGGTCACACAAAAACAAACATTGGTAGGCACATTATGAACAACGAGAGAAAACAACAAATGAAAATCAAATTAAGTTTTAAAATATAGTAAAATAATTGGTTTTATTTTGGAGCACTTGGGGATAAAGTGAGACATTGATAATTGATATAATTTTAATCAATCAGAATGTCTCAAGCTGAATGATCACATGTACGATCACTGACTATAAGTTGCGTAAATGTTGGCTAATCAATTTCTATGTTCGTTTCACTTGATGCATCATTAGATTTTTTTCTTTGCTGGGAAAATATCAGTGCAGTTCAAACTCTTACAATCAATAAAGCAAAAGAGGAAGTAATTATCCAATTAAACTCTTTAAGCTGAAGTTAACCGAAAATCAAAACATTTCCTTGTGTTCTAGGATTGACAGCAATTTTACACTTCCCGCACATCATGATGTACAAACTGAAAGTTTTCCTCAAAATAATTAACAGATAGCAATTATCTATACTCTCTTACCTGAGCTGCTTTTCTCTGTTTGTTCCGTTACATACCGCCAAGAATTTTTTTTACTTATTTGGAGATGTCACAAGCTTTAGGTGAAATTCTACAATTTTTGACCTGTGCTATGGACTGAAACCAATGCAGTGGGGGTTCTTTTACGTGCCACACCTTCTGTGACACGGAACCTTGATTTCAAGTCTCATTCGAAATACCCTATACTTTACTTTGTATGTTGAGCACATGGCAAAGGAACAGTCACTACTATTTCTGAAGTCTTTGGTATGATAGAGTACCGGGAATCTAACTTGGGACCTACTGCTTGTGGGTCAAATACACTACCTCCAGACCATCACAAATGGTACCCGAGATGCATATCCCTGTCAAAATCTCATGAAATGAAACTGAAATTTTAAATACTGTACACTTATGACTGTGTATCTAACATACACCTTGCACTATTGCTGCATTACTTGGAAATATTCACTTCAATTTAATTTTCACTATTTTCACCCTTAGATGAGATGGCAAATTTAAAAAGAAAGTGAAATTTTCAATCAAAATAACAGAAGAACGGACACATACCATTCAGGAGACAAATGTGATTAAGTCTGCTAATTCAAGATCAGGTGAATATGTTTTCTGTGGTGAAGGGCGAAAAAAAAAAAAAACATCCCCCCAAAAATTGGGTGAAAAGTATCCAGGTATACAGTATTCCAGATTCAAACATTTTGAAAATTTCATTAATGGTAAATAAAATTCAATATCAATGTGTCAAAGAACCTTTGAGGAAATTTTATTTATGTCTGTTTTTTATAATTTTATTACGCCAAGTGTTTACAGTAACAATGGTAACACAATAAATTATTTTCTTTTAATTACTGCAGTATCTGTCATTGTCTAAGACTAAAAAGTAATTATATGTATTCTGAAATTACTCCACCGAGGATAACACTGCCATAAAACAATAGAAAACTGCAGTAATTTTCACAAATAGTTTTTCCAAACCATAGTCAGCATGGAGCCTTCAAGACTGTTAGCGCCCATAAATATCAATTGATTACTCATTTCATTTAAAAAAAAAAAAAATAATAATAATAATAATAATATTAATAATAATAATAATAAAAAATAAGAAATAATGAGCAAGTGTTATTTTATATTCCAAACAGAAAGTGTTGCCTTTAAAGAGGTGGAAAGGAATTGGAAAATGTAAATAAGAGCATGAAATCATACAGAAATTGAATTTTGTAAACTAAATTTTTGTATTTTTGAAAATTGAAACTCAGAAGTTGCAATAATTAACAGTAGTGTCATATAAATAAATGAGCAATAGATAAAAAAACAAGAGACCACTTGAGCCTGACACCAGGCCATTCAATATTTAACCCATTTCACCCTAAAGACACATTTGGACTGGTCTAAGTCATTGAATTACAGAATAGTGCAATGTTTTTCAGAGGTCAATGAATCAAATAAAAATTGGACAAGTAAGTCATGA
>BROG01000234.1:317500-365000 GCA_030159075.1 Atrina japonica | reverse complement strand
ATCCATAAAAAAACAAAAGATTGGATCCTTTATAGAATAGTCTATGAGGAACACAATATGGTCTGTACACCAAATCAGGAATTTTTTCCACAAACTGGGAAGAAGACATGGCATCCTGTATTTGGTACTGACAATGGAGTCGAATATAGGCCTCATGGAAACTACAGAAAAAAAGCCTGAATGTTTTTAAATCAATGCTGTTTTGGTTCAATTCATCAAACATTTTCCAAAAAAAAATGTTAATGGGGAAATAATATTTTCACTCTACACAAAACTACATGTACGATAAATCACATTATTTTGAAATTCGTGGGACCACCTCTATTACTTCAAGATATTTAGAATTCAAGATAACTGAGATTTTAATTAACATATTTTTCTGACTGTTTGACATATCCAGAATTATGGCTCATCCGATTTTGACATATATGTAACTAGATTCCGTTGTATCTATGACAGACTACCTTTAACAATATACATTTTACTACACCTTGTTTGGTACTAATTGATTTCTGACTAATACAAATTATAAATATGTAACGACATATTTTCTCTTATTTCACAATTAATTATCTTTTACAACTCTCGTTATCCTTTTTAGTAAAATTTTTATGATGAATTTTGCTGATTCACTCATTATGTCGGAGCTCATACAAACTCTAAGAAGGAAAACCATCATGATATTATAAATAAACAACTCGTATTTAGTGAAAGGTGTGTCATGATCCAGCTAATAATGTCCTTATATTACGTAGGTTTGAAAAAAAACATATTTTTGTAAATTCTTTCATTATAATGATTTTCAAGCGGCCTGTTTTCCTTAAAATACCTGTTTGCAACAACTTGATGCAAAAAACAAACACAACAAATATATCTATCTATCTATTTATCTATATATCTATCTATCTTCTATCTATCCATCCATCCATCTATCTATCTATCTATCTATCTAACTATCTATCTATCTATCTCTCTATCTGTATATATCTACATGTAACTATATAGCTATGTTAATGGTAGATATTCTATCAATTGTTGGTGGTAGATATTCTATCTATGGTGGGTGGTAGATATTCTATCTATGGTGGGTGGATGATATTTTATCTACAATGGTAGATTAGATATTCTATCTATGGTGGATGGTAAATATTCTACTATGGTTGATGGCCATGGTAATACTGTGTCCTTACATACCGTGATTAATGAGATTTATGATTAAATTAAAATTTCAAACCTGTTTACTCCAACAAAATGCTTAATGACAGGCTTGATTTCAAATTTTTATTATGATTGCTGTATTTCATCAAAATATTCTATGGATTCTCAACACAAAAAATTTTTCCTTCCCAAAACAAGAAATACCGTAGTTCAAATTGAAATCTGTACTCACAAAACGAAATCTGCTGTTTTTTGAGTATATTCACTGTCTTAAACAATCTCCAAAATTGAAAAAAAAATGGTTTTGATTTATATCGTTTTAAATTCACTGAATCATCCTGGTTACTTAATTTCCCATTTTGAAAACAACAGCATCATTAATTTACTTTGTAGTCAAATCACAAACGCCTTCACACTTCCTTCAACTTAATAATGTATAAAAGTTTACTATCTAATAACATGTAGCCCAGTAGATATATTTGATGTTCAATTGAACTTATTGAACTTAATTTAAAGTTGTGTACTGGTGTAGCAGCCAATTCTCCCCCTCCCCCTGTTGAAACTTTTCCCTGGGAAAAACTGGCTACAGTTTCTTTCTGGGAAAACTTTTAACTGAAGGGTGGAGAGATTGACTTCATGGTACTGTGCATAAATATTATCAAATTAAAATTTGACTGCAAATGTTCCTGTTTTCATCAGGTTTTGATTCTGTCCAGGTATTATGTCCCTTGACTCAGTTTCTGGAAGAGGGTTTACATACTTTGTTTAAGGCAAGGGATTATGTCCCCCGACTCTGACCAGGAATATTATCCCTTGACTCTGTCCAGGGATCATATCCCCTGACTCTGACAGTGGATTACAGTTTCTGACCAGGGATAATGTCCCCTGTTTCTGACCAAATTAGATCCCTTGACTCTGTCCAGGGATCATATTCCCTGACTCTGACAGTGAATTACAGTTTCTGACCAGGGATAATGTCCCCTGTTTCTGACCAGGAATTATATCCCTTGACTCTGTCCAGGGATTATATCCCCTGACTCTGACAGTGGATTACAGTTTCTGACCAGGGATAATGTCCCCTGTTTCTGACCAGGAATTATATCCCTTGACTCTGTCCAGGGATTATATCCCCTGACTCTGACAGTGGATTACAGTTTCTGACCAGGGATAATGTCCCCTGTTTCTGACTATGAATTATATTCCTTGACTCTGTCCAGGTAATATATCCCCTGACTCTGACAGTGGATTACACTGACCAGGAATTATACATGTATCCACTGACTTTGTCCTGGGAATATATCTACTGACTCCGACAGTGGATTACAGTTAATGACCAGGGATTATGTTGCATGTTTCTGACCAGGGATCATGTCCCCTGACTCTGACATGGAATTACTGTTTCTGACCAGGGATTATGTTCCCTGACTCTGACCAGTTTTTTCATCCCCTGATTCTGACCTGGGATAAAATTTCCTTTTTCTGTGTACCTGATATGCAGATTGACCCAATATGATGCTGACTAAATCATCATCACTTTTTGTTTAGTAGAGATTGAGAGTCAAAAATGTACCTTGCATTAAGTTTTTTCTCACAAGCATTGTTTTGTGGACCTATTGATAAAATGACCTATGGAGTATATTTGTATTGACAGCTATCCCATCACTGTTCATTGACATGTATATCTTACATATTTTTTAGTCAAATTTCAAATTACTGTTCCTGTTCAAAGTATTCCTCAAATCTGGGAATTTCTAATCCAGTCATATTCCAAAATAATTAAAAGTTGAGAAAAAATCAAAGATTAGGCATGATCCAGTTCATAGGAGTGTCATTAGATACCAAGTGTCAACAATCATGAAGATTTCCACTTCTCCTGCAGGACAAGTAGTATAGAAATCTACTTGTCCGAATGCAAAAATGACTTGTCCAATAATCAAGTGTAACATTGAAAGATATTGTTTTGTGTTTAAACAAGTATAATCTCCATTGAATTAATTTCTGTCTTCATCATCTATATGTACTTGTCTGACCACAAGATGAACTTGTCCCACACAAATGGACAACACTGATTCTTGAGCCCTGGATACACAGGTCAATTTTAATTCATTTTATTCCAAAAGCGGTAAAGCTTATAGGATTTTTAGAACGTGTGTTAATCATGTTATATATATACATGTACAATTTATGTATACAAAATAACAGAGACTGAATGACAGAAATAGTTATGTGTAATTAATATATTCATTTAGAGTGCAATGATTAGTAATAGTATTGCAAGTATCAATAGTACAGTGGAATCTTATTTTCTAGAAATTCAAAGGACTGCCCGAGACACCGGAAACCCGAGATAGCCACATTTTGCAATAAATACATTTACATGTAAATCTTATAGGTAAACAAATATATAATTAACATGCCATTTATAGACAGAAGTTAATCACATAGTGATGCACAAGTAGAAATCATTTGACAATGAGAACATATACTTCTCCCCAGTTGATGTTGATACAGTAAAACCTGCTTTAGTGACCACCTGTGTATAAAGACCACCTGGTCACAAAGACCGTTTTTTGCTGTCCCCAATAGTACCATTTGTGTACAAATCAACCTCTATATAAAGACCTTCTCCATATAAAGACCAGTTTCGTTGTATCCCTAAGGAGGTCTTTCATTGTATATGGTAGATATCTCCTGTATTAAAATTTTTTATCATTCAGGGTCTCTTGTTTTCATACTGTTAACATCAAATAATGCAAATGATATTCATGTCACAGTAAAATTTGAATATAACAAACCTGGTTTGTATGAACTCATGCACATAACAGATCAATAAATATTCCCAACCGTACCTCTATATATTCTTAGTTGAAAAACAATTCTACAACAAATCTTATATAACAAATTTTTGCTTATAACAAATCAAATTCTATGTCTGTTGATGCCCCAACCAACATCCTTTATAGAATTATAATGAAGTGATCAATATCATTTAAACAAAAGTCAATCCTTAACTTTTAGGGTAGCAAAAATTTTAAAAAGTGTGTAAATAAAAAGTAACAAAAACTTTTCTGTTTTCTTTTGACCTCCTAGGAAGTTCTCATTTAGCTTAGATTTAGAGTGAATAAGAAAATTTAACAATCTTGGTCTGTGAGGTGCTTTAATTTTCACATCGTTCACAGCAAATACAGTCGATTTTAGGGAACAGGCAAAAGTAGCTGCTATAGACAGGTGCTTTGGATGCTTGAATGGCCTTGATAGGCAGGTGCCCTCAATACAGAGGTGGCCTTTAATGCAAGTTTGATTGTAATGCAGTTGATATCCACATTATAGAACATTTTGAATACTGAACAACCTAACATACAGCTTGTCCAATATGCTGGGCAGTATAGATATTTATTACATGCATGTGTAATGATACAGTTACAATACACCCGTGCAATATGTAATGCCGTATTGCACTGTAGTTGGATACAGAAATTTCGCCGGAGCTACTTTTCTAAATGGCATTCATGTCATCCAAAATATTTGATGGCGTTGTTAAAAGTGGAATGAATTTTTAATTTGTGTATACATATAGATAAATATGGGACACGTAATAAAAACAAAACCACAAATGTTTCTATCCGAATCATCAGACTGCACTTGATTATTGTAGTGGTTGGATTCAACTTGAGCTACGCTCTTGTTGAATTTTTCCGTTACAATGATGGATAGAAACATATGTGTAGTTTTGTCTATACATTTTATGTCCTATAATGTGGTTAAGAAATTTAAACCATCTTGGACTGTGAGGTGCTCCAATTTTCACATTGTTTATAGCAATTAATACCATTGATATTTATACTGTTGTCAAGAACCACTTAGAAATTACCTCTTTTAATTATGAATACATGTTTATAGATATATATACATATAATTGGTGAGATAGAGAACTTATCACAAGTAGTAGATGATAAGAAGTTTTACTGAAAACTAACAGACTAATGTCCTACAGTAACACAGCATGAAATGCTATTTGCAATCTGATTGCACAAGAATAAAATAAAGTTGGGAAGCAAATTCTTGGCTCCTTTCATCTCTTTTTTGCCAACAAGCCTCAACAATAAGTGATTTCTTGTGAAAAACAATATTTTGTTGATTGCTGAGATAGGGCACTGACTTCAAACAAAATCTGTGAAAGAAATCATGGAAACTGAGCAACCTCAGGAAAATAACTAGTTGATGTGAATTCATATATTGTTTCTGTGTTGATATTCTAAGAAAATACTGACATGAACAATCAGATGGATGTGTGAAAGAGATTAAATGATAAAATAAGAATAAAATTGATCAGACTTAATGTAACAACTGATGCAGAAGGCTCCAATATGATGGGAAAAATTCATAAGATACATTTGTGAATACAAAAGTAAATGATAAATAATATTTTTTGGCTAATACCTAACATTAAAAACATTGACAACACATTTCAAAAATATTTTATAAACTCATATTGAGAAAAACCTGAAGAATATGACTTGATAGTTAAGTTCTAGAACGCAAAAAGACCACTGATTCATGTACATATTGAAAGGGAGGTAACTCTCTCATTTCTGACTCCTATAACAAACTACAATATCCTGTATGTAGACTGTGTATGCATGTCAAATCTTCTGTGTGAACTTATCAGAAATAAAGTAATCCATCACTACCAAAGAATTAAAAAAAAATTCCGAGATATGCGTACATATACAAAATTATGTTGATGGAAAATATAATTACATTATTTTCTATTTTGAATTACTTTTTAATCTTCATGTACGGTACAGGTACTCAAGTGCCAAAAGTATGCCAATTAATGCCATTTCTCCATAGCTTTCTACGTTAAATAAACTTTTTTCCAATAACTGTCACAAATTAATGCTTTCATCAATTCATGCAAATTTCATGTTTAGAAGAAAGTTTTATTTATTTTTATCTGGTTCTTTGAAAACTTGTATCTGAGAAGCAACAACTTTTCTTTGCATCAAGTATTTTGTTGATACAAGTTACTATGAACAAAGCAGGAAATGAAAATACAAATTTCACTTGTCACTGATAAATACTTGTACTTTTTAGAAAAAGAAACTGACACATTCCAAACCACTGTAGGAAGAAAGTGCACAGACTTCCACAGACAGATGCCAAAGTTTACAAGATTCCATTGAATATATATGAGTCAGGCCAATTATTACCAAAAAATTATCTAACAGAGAAAGCTATGGGAAAATTATATATATATATATATATATCTATATATATATATATATATATATATATATATATATATATAGATATATATATATATATATATATATATATATATATATATCTATCTATCTATCTATCTATCTATATATCTATATATATATATATATATATATATATATATATATATATATATATATATATATATATATATATATATATAAATGTATTTGCACTATTAGTTATTTTTGCAAACAGTATCAAAAGGCATCATACATCAAAACATGTACATGACAGAGTACATTATAAAATTTGTTTTTTGCCAATTTGGTTAGATTTTTTTTCATGGAATTTTTGTCTGTTGCATAAGATACAATGACATAACAGAAGATTTATGACACATGTATACCTCTCTAACACAGGTTGCTGTTAAGCTGATTAAATGGTAATATTTTGCAAATAAAAGAAACTATTATTAACATGTACTGCAATGATTCCCAAGCAAAATTTTGCAGATTTTTGTTACTAAAACAGAAATAGCACAAAACTCTTTAGCTCAGAAACAGATGTAGATTAATACTGGCACAATTTATATAAAAACTGATATTTCTATATCCTTTCTGATTAGTTAAAATGACAAAATGTATGTTTTGGCGGTTAACAGAAGCCAAATATCGATGTAGAAAAGCCTCATCATAGTGAGAAGTTGACTTCACTGGCTGCATTAAATTCAACAGGCATAATTGGACCCTTTTTCTTCGAAGATACTATTGGTGAAGTGACATCGAATAATTCAACAAAAATTTTAATTGAATAAAATATAAGTTCAAACCAGCCCTCAGAAGAAAAGGAATTGATATGAATAAAATTTGGTTTCAACACTATGGGGCAAAGCCACATGCAGTGTGCTGCTAGAGTTGTATTGAGATATCTGGAAAGGACATTTAAAGGACAGTTTCTCTCATTTAGGTCTTGTAGGGTGTCCTTTTGGTAAGATATTCTGGACAAAAGAACAATGTTCTTGAATAAGAAAGTTTGCCCAAATGCCAAGAACAATGACCCTGAACACTGTTCTTGGTACAAAATTTCACCCTACCTTTTTAGCAGAAGTTAGGAGAACAGACATAGTGAATGATATTGCAATTATTGGTCATCCTCATGTTGGACTTCATAGTATTGTTCTCCATCGTGTTCTCACTGATTGGATGAGATCCTATGAGAACATGTTCTTGCATTACCCTAGAGTCACCATATTATTTCCACCCATGGACACCTGTAATGAATGGCCACGAAAACTCACCTGACTTAAACCCATTAAACCCATTTCTTTCTGTGGCGATATTTAAAGGACAGGGGGTACGCACCACCGCCTAGTGCTACAGATGAATTAAAAGCTGCAATCAGGATGTCTGGATGGAAATATGGTTCATTCCTGTGGACACTTTGAAGTCTGTAATTAGGAACTTCTGCAAACATATACATTTAGTCAAAGACCAAAGTAGAGTCATTCACAGCATGTACTTTAAAATGTTTACTTTTAATTTTCTCACAAGTGTCAAATACATGTACGGTAATACAAAAAGATTATTTTGAAGACTGGTGATTGATAAAATATTAAAGTCATACCAAACATTTTGAGATATTATTATAATGATTTCAATTGAAAAGAAGACAACCCTACTACGAGTCCTAAATGCCACATGAGCAATAGACTGTCTACAACCATGCTCTAAAACAAAGAACACAGGCCAAAATGTTTGGCATTAGGAATGAAAGTTGCAATTTCTCTGGATTAGATGTTAAACTAAAGGACAATTTAACTCACCAACCTCAGTAAAACAATGGACTCTTCTGTAAACCAATGACTTTGACCAGTCCAAATTGTGTCTGTAGAGCTAATAGAATATTAAGCATATCAGGTAGAGGAAGCCTCACTGAATTGAATACAGTATATAGAATAGGTCAATATTTATGGTGCTTCAGCTTCACATATTCAAAATATTGTAGAACCAGAAAATTTCATGGGGTTTTAAAAAATTTTTTCTTTTAAAGATGAAATAATTCCAATGAAATACAAAAAAAAATATGTTTGTAAAGTATTATATCACTATTAAAAGAAATAAAATTATGTAAAATTTCATCATGGTTTAAAATTTGTCGATAAATGAAAACAAAGACATAAACGAAATTAAAACCACATGAAATTTTCTAATTCTGCAGTAAATTCACTATCAGTGGGAATAAAAACAAAAATACTTGTTTAGCATACGATCAATAGACTGTCCACATAGATTCCCTAATACCCCCTACCTCCTAAAATGATTCCAGGTTGTTGTCCCCAAAATTACATTCTTTAATTGCTCTATTACCTGACTGTAAAGAGTCGAGTTTATTGAACTTGAAATTATGTGATCATACCAATACACATTAAAATCAGGTTGGTCCAGATAAAGAATCTACCGGTAGATCTGTCTGTGCCATCAGATTTCAAAGAATTATTGCATCAAACATGGGTTTTAATGGTGTCGGGATTTATTTTGTTTGCCGTTTGCATGCAGAACTATATTTACTATCACTCAGAGTCTACATTGAGACACATCCAGGGATTACAATATTCCCTCGGGATCCCTCACTTTCTAAGTTAATCAATGTTTTTATTTGTTTTTTAATCCAGGCTTAATTAATAATTAAAACATCATTTATTGATAATATAGACACATCAAACAAACAGACTTTTAATTATAGTTTATTTATATCGGCCCCCCTCCTTAATTACCGACATTGAACACAATCTCAGTTTCATTATATCTGATTGCTTTGTTCTACGCTGTGATTGGTGTTGAAACATAATCTATTTACGGGAACCAGTCATGTTGTCTTTTTATACTTGCAATATATCAACCAAAATTTTCTTCTAGAATCTTAGATTTTGAGCTTCATTTTACCTAGATTGATTTATCTGTTATTTTGTTTAATTTTAGAATAATAAGACAATATCTTGTATATTCTGTGATATTTTTTATTTTAAAAAAAATTACAAAACTTTTGATAAAATTTTGTGTTTTATATCAATACCTTAGTTTCAAATCTAATTACAGAATACAGAATGACAATCTTCGCCATTTAAGATAGTAATAATGATAGTAAATATAAATGAAAAAAAAATGTTCTCCTTTTTTCTTTATTTCCGAAAAAAATATATGGTATAAACTAACTTGATTATTACCCTGATTTCAAATAATGATTGATACATACAATGTCCTACATTTGAGAACAGTTAAGAAACGTAGAGCAGTGAAGCCACTTAATATACTCGTACATGTAATGTCAAATGTAGATGACATCAGAGGCTGATGCCATTACTGTATAATTGGACATTTTTGTCCCTGTTTAATTTTCGCCATTTTTACCATTAGTTGAGAGGGCAAATTTAAAATGAATGCGAAATTTTTAAGCTACATAGCTGGAGGCGAAAATAAGCATGGGGTGAAAGTTTTGAGGTAAACAGTGAATGTTACTGTCTACATGTGTCTTATTGTTACTATCTGACAAAATGATACTTACACAATTAAGTGTGTCATTACATGATAAGGTGATCACTTACCCCTATAGCCACATTTGAACTCATCCATTTCCAAAAATGGTAATTCCATTGTCAGAATTCAGTAGAGAATGATTTAGAATATAAATTTTACAATAATTTTACATGCAATATTAACTTGATCAATCCTGAACAGTAGACCTGGTTTGGGTGAGTCTAAACGTGACGACAGGGTTTGATGAAAGATTCTGTAATTAACCTTAATAAAAAAAAGACTCTAGCAGACCATACCAACAAATGGAGTTATTCAGGGGAAGTAATACTGGTAAAAATATGATATAAGGGAAAGAATTATGTCCATGGAAGTAATTTAAAGGGGAGGAAACCAGTCAATATCAAGATCTTGAGGTGGAGAATGGTGAAATTGAAAGATAGAGAATATATGTCCATGAAAAAAAATCAGGGGAAAGAATTCCAAAAAGAGGAGTCATGGGAGAGAACACATGTCGGTAAGATATCTAAAAGGAAAGAACGCATTTTCCCACAAAATCAAAGAGAGAATACACATCCATGAAGAGAAATTTTGAGGAAATAATGCCAGAATATGTCAAGGGAGAGAAATCCAGTCTTCAGTCTTCACAAATGGCTGGAGGGAGAGACTGCAAGTCCATGGTGAAAAAAAGATAGTAAAGGGAGATAACACCAGTTTTCACAAGTGACTAAAAGGAGAGAATTCAAGTCCATAAAATTTATTCCTTTAGTTAATAAAAATTTCATCAAAACTATAGAAAGACTAGAAATATTTTTGAAAAAAAAATCAAATCTGTTTACAGAACATTGTGGGTGACATAATTACTACCGATAGTCATTTTAAATACATCAATTTCTGTGCTTGGTTGGCAATTATTTCCTTTTATAGTCAGCCAATCCCTTCTGCCAATTTTGGACTCTAATTGTTGTGTAACTAGAACAATCACCTACCGGTACATTTACACTTAAGCAGATGAAAATCTGTAAGAAAAAGAACAATTAATCACAATTCATGAGTTTAGTTTCTAATACAGGGCAATTTATTTACTAAAATTAGAGTGGTTATTGTTAAGATGCTGTGATTAGTAATAACATATGAAAGGTTACAAATGAGGTATATAATACTATCTCTTCCTCCATCAACAAAGCTTGAATTTACTAATTAACCGTTATCATCACTTTTCCACATTTATCATACAAGATTATTGTTATTTCACCTATATTTCATGTAAATCTGGTCTGGGTAATTGGCTATATGATTTATATTTATAAAACCATATTACATGTACTTTGTATTAACATTTTTCTTGTGTTCTTTATTGATGGTCATAGATCAGTTAAACAGTAGCATCCTTATCTTATTTTCTTCTTCTGGATAATAGAACTTGGTCAAAATGACTTCTGGGAGTGACCACTGACCTTCTGTAATCAAGGTGTAAACTACCTGACACATGGTGTTTGTTCAGGTAGGAAACAAGTGTTAAATTAAATGTGAATAGAGATAAACAATGAGTATTATGTCTAAATAAAGAACACTTTTTTATATACGATCAAAAATCTTTTCTAGCTGGTTGACAATGAGATGTGGACCTGAAAAACTGTAAGTAACAGTTTATCTGTAGCCCACCATCAACAGAATTATGTTGATAGGTGTCCTTGGTATTAACTAAAACAACTTTACCACTGTGCCTTATAAAAAATTAATTGTTTTACGACAATTTGACTATTAATTGGTCCCATTAAACGCCCACCCCTTGTTACTCATTTTTGTAGCACCCTGGGCGCTTAATGGGTCAAATACAGTATTCAATTATATTCTTTATTCATCAGAAGCAACACAGTCTATGGATGTACAATATATCACAAATACAAATAAAACATTTATAACGTGGTCAAGATACGAGTGATATGTAACACAAATTATAGTAAATACAAATAATAATTTTATGTGGTAAAGACACAAATAATATATAAGACAAGTTATAGTAAATTTCATTATTCAGCTGAAAAAAGTTTTTCTGACATTTATTGATTGCTTAATCTATTTTCCCATATTACATAAATCTTTGACGTTTGTAGTGGAGAGTAATTGTATTAATTTATAGACAGAGGGTCTTTGATAATAATAAGCTTTCAAAAATTGTTTTCTGAGGTCATTGAAAGCTGGACACTTCAACTTAACATGAAATTCATCCTCGATATCAGACCTACATGCTGGACAAATTCGATTTTCTAAAGGTATTTTTTTTTAAAACGACCAGTGTCAATTGTCAAACAGTGAGATGAAAGTCGTAAATGGCTAATCAATTTCTTATACTTACTACATATCGGTTTACACAAATAGAGTTGTAAATCAACATATCAATAAGATTTCTATATATAGAACATTTAGGTGAAGAGTTTAACCCAGAGACAATTTTTTGTTTGTTAATATCTGTAAGGCGTTGCTTAACTAATAATAATAAAAGTTTTTCATCTTGATAATTGCTTTTCAGCCATGTATCATTTAAGTCAATCTTGGCCAAAATATTTCGGATACAACTGATCCAGTTTTTACAATTTGCCTTCTTTTCAATTTCGTCAAAGTAAAAATTTACACATGATTTCAAAATACAGTTATCTGAATGTATAATTTACAACCAGTATTTAATTAACCTAAATTTTCTCCTACACATAAGTGGTAATCTACCTAATTCTGTGTAAATCATAGCATGTGGAGTTGACCTTTTAACTCCTAAAATATTTTCACAATTAATTTCTTATTCCTAACAAAAGAGACGAACACCAGTTTGGGCAATATCCATGATTTTATTATGGAAATGATGATATATACATGTATGTACATGACATGGTAAAGTGTCCTGGCCGAGTAAGAAGCCTGAGGCATCGGTATGCAGCAATGGTAAAAGCAATAACTATATGTATAATGACTCGACCGTGTGAAGCAGTATGAATAAAATCATGGTAGACCTAATCATCTAAACTACAAAACAAGATAAATATAACAATACTCACACACACACACACACACACACACACACACACACACACACACACACACACACACACACACACACACACACACACACACACACAAAAAAAAAAATTGTGACCTGTGCCTGAGGCGATGATATCTGAACTGACGCTAAGCTGTTAAATTTAAACAGCATTGCCGCCAGTATTATACAATCTGATTGGTTGGTTTAAAACTTGTTATGGTCACTGACCAAGCCAAGGATGACTGTGATTGGCTAAGAGGTAACTGGTCATCTAATAGATGGCGACACTATCATAGCCTAGAGGGATAACCCTATTGAACCAACTGACTGGTCACCTAAGATAAGCATTAGCTCAATAGCGTGACACCACACCAGACTAAGAAATAAACGGAAATCAAATTAATACCTATTAAATGATATTTAATACTACATTAATTTCTTATTCCTAACAAAAGAGGCGAACACCAGTTTGGGCAATATCCATGATTTTATTATGGAAATGATGATATATACATGTATGTACATTACATGGTAAAGTGTCCTGGCCGAGTAAGAAGCCTGAGGCATCGGTATGCAGCAATGGTAAAAGCAATAACTATATGTATAATGACTCGACCGTGTGAAGCAGTATGAATAAAATCATGGTAGACCTCCAATGCCCAAACTGAGTAGGGGTAGGAAAAAAAAAAAAAACAAAAAAAAAAAACACACACACTCACTCCAATGAAGAACTGTAAAAGGATAATCAACAGGGGATAAACATATATACAAAGCTAACAGAACTATTAAGTAGGCATGTGAACCCAAATGAAGTAAGCTATTAATGTCTAGATAGATTCAATAGGTGCAAACAAACAAAACATGGTCAAAGGTTCACAACTGAACTTCCGTATGCATGTATATGAAAATGGATCAAACAAGTGTTCCAGCGGATGGATGGTTACACCTTAAATGGCATGATAGATAGTCAGATACGAATAACAATTAAAACGTTCACTGTCAGATATTCATAAGGTGAAAACCAGTGGTAGCGTCTTCCGCAATTATTGAAAAATGCACAATTATCTGTATATGGAACTACCCACTGAAGGTATTGAATGGTTTGCCATAACACTGGCTCACAAATGAAATTGATCACTGGAATCTTGATGAATGCCTTTCTGTCATAAACAGAGTCAGACCTAGGCATTCACTGTAAACAGTTGGAGTACCAGTAGAAACAGCCAACACACTGTGTACAGTGTATATGCCTGATCTTGAGAATACAAACATATATGAAGCAAAAGGTTCTGTAAAGGTAGTATTCATGGCAGGAATATGTTTATGATGGGAACTGACGCTGAATCTCTAAACCTAAACGTTGGGCCACTTGTGTGCGGTAAGAAAGAGAAGGGTCTAGATAAGACTGGTAAGCATTGGATTTCCAGTCTCCCTGAGACTTTATCAGATTTGGTGACAACCCGCATTCTAAAGCAAATGAGGCTCCCCCCCTGCGAAAACTATGAAAAATACAGTTATCTGAATGTATAATTTACAACCAGTATTTAATTAACCTAAATTTTCTCCTACACATAAGTGGTAATCTACCTAATTCTGTGTAAATCATAGCATGTGGAGTTGACCTTTTAACTCCTAAAATATTTTCACAAAAGTCTTACTGAACTTTTTCTAAATCTGGAGTCTCGTGAGGCCCAGACTTTTACATCCATAACTAGCAATACTAGCTACATATGTATCAAACAAAGATAATAAAGTACAGAGATTAAAGTTCATATCAACACACTTTCTTTTCAAAGCAAACATGACCTTACGGCATTGTAAAGATAAATGTTTTTGTGTTTTATGGAATTTACCATTATAATTCAAAACAATCCCCAGGTAACAAAAATCATCAACTATATCTAATGTTTCACCATCGTATGACCAGGTTTCATTTGGCCTTATAGTACCACCATTTCGAAAAACCATAGCTTTAGTTTTTTGAACATTGACAGTAAGTGACTTTTTTGTGTATATAATGCTGATGAATCTAACATTGATTTTAAACCGGAAATTGAATTGGGAAATAAAACAGAGTTATCGACATACAATAATAAAAACAAGGATAATTCTTGTAATTCTGTAGTTTCACAACCATTTTGTAAAAAATTCCACTTCACAATCTTTTACATATAAAGAAAAGAGTAGAGGTGAGATTATCTCCCCTTGTAAAACTCCCAAACTATTAATAAAAGATTCTGAAATTTTCCCATTCACGAGGACACTAGTTTTAACTTTACTGTACAATGATTTTACAACTAAATATATTTTACCTCTCAAACCTATCTTAGAAATTTTATGTCACAATTTGTTTCTATAAATTGTATCAAAAGCTTGCTTAAAATCTATAAAACAACAGTATAATCTTTTTTTTATTACAAAGGTGTTTACTAATGACTGTATTCAAAGCAAATATGGTGTCGACTGTACTATGCTTGGGGCAGAAACCAAACTGAGCATCTGTAATTACATCATTACTTTCTGACCACAATAACAACCTAGAGTTCAAGATAGATGTGAAAAGCTTACACATACAACTTAAAAGACTAATTCCTCTATAGTTTTGGGGGGTCTGCAGTAGTACCCTTCTTATAAACAGGAACAATTAGAGCATTACATAGTATAGTTGGGAAAAACCTTTTATCAAACATTTAATATTTTGTGTAAGAAAGGCAACAATATATCAACAAATTCTATAAAATATTCATTTAGTATACAATCTGACCCATGACTTTTGTTGCGCTTCAAACCTTTTATAGCTCTAGAAATTTCATCTTTACTTATTTCAACATTCAGTTCTTCAAAAATAACCAAATTCTATAAAATATTCATTTAGTATACCATCTGACCCATGACTTTTGTTGCGTTTCAAACCTTTTATAGCTCTAGAAATTTCATCTTTACTTATTTCAACATTCAGTTCTTCAAAAATAACCTCATCTTCGTCAAAGTTATTTCCAGGAAAAGCATTGCCATTATTTTCACCACACAAAGATTTAAAATGTTGTAAAAATTTGTTTATAGATACATCAGAGTTCCTATGTTTGTTCTTTTTTTTAAAACGAGAGTAAAAATCTTAAGGATTGTGTTTCTGTAATAAATCAAGCATATCTCCTTGATCAAGTAAATATTTTCTTTTCAATTTGCACTCAAATTTCTTATACCCCTTTTTTACAATTAATTAGAATTGAGTGATTTTCACTTGATTTCCATACATTAAAATTAAACAATGCATTTTTATACCTGTAATATAAGTTTTTAAACTTTCTGTTAAACCAAGGTTTATTAAAATTAATTTTGTCAATAGCACAATTACGTTGTTTTGACTTACACTTAACTTTAACAATTTATGAAAATCAGGACCTGACATCATTTAGTTCACAAATGAAAGAATTGGCACAATTTTCAATACCTGACCCTCAATAATACACCTTCTAAATGATAAACATTGTGTTCTAATGTAGCTTTACTATCAGCTGCCATATTTTCATTCCATCTAAATTTAACATGTTTACTACTACCGCTGTCACTAATGTCTGTTGTTACAGATTTCACGATAGCTTTCATTTCAATGCGTAATGGTATGTCATATCATAAAAATCTACCTAAATTACATATATATTTCAAATCCAATTTCTACCATTAGTTAAATTTTAAGAAATTCTAAGAAAAATTACTAATGAAGGATATATCCAAAACTCTTATCATTTTACAGTGAAACCTGTCTTGGAAGACCATTCTCATGAAAGATCACCTTTCTTTTAAGAACACATCCTGAAAACCACTTAGTTAAATAAACTTTTAATGCAATCACCCCTAAAGACACATTGAAATACAGAAGAGTGCAATGTTTTTCAAGGGTTGATAAGCTAAATAAAACCACTTTTGAGAGATCTCATTTGAGTTACAGAAGTGGCAGTCTCTCAAAACAGGTTCCACTGTATACATAAGTACATAAGCAAGCTTTCATGTAAAAATTAAGTTTATTCTAGAGTCACATTGGAGCAAAAAGAGAGATTTTGTCGTTAGGCACAATTATATAACATTTTCATAAAAAATTAAGTAGCGTAATTTGTAAATGTAATTATAAAATTATCAACATAATAAATCTTGTTGCATCTTCTCTACCTAAAAATTTTGCCACACCTATTTTAATTTTATCATGTCTCAAAAGGAATATTTTGAAATAATGTTTCTAATATAGTTCAATGAACTATATTCATCTGTTCTGGCCCCACTGTGACTCCTGGAATCATGATTTCAAATAGATAAATCTAAATTATCATACTGCAGTTTTATGATAACAGACACTCTGGCACTAACCCATTTGTTCTGACAAAGAAATACATTTTTAACAAAAAATGATAGACACACTGACAAAGAGAGACAAAGTTCAGATGAAATAAAATCAGAAAAGCTCACATGAGCTATCGGGATGGTATTGGCTCAGGTGAGCTAAATCACATAGGGATTTTTTAATTATCCCAAAGCAATAAAAGAAATGCCAAAGTGTCATTGAAAAATGTTGCAAGGATTAATTAGCCACATGGAGTGTTTTATTACATCAAGATTAATTTCAAAAACTGAAAAAATTGGCATGTTACATCAGGACTGAAATCAGATTTCCTGACTTATGATAACAAGAATGTTGATACGTAGCGGTTTACTATGTAATAGAGAATGTTTGATTAATATTTTATACAAAATGCCTTTCCCGTAACAAAATGCAAGCTTTCTGTTCATTACCATGAGTATGAATGTTGAGAAATCATTGTTATATTAGTTATAACTTTGCCCTAAGGACAAAATTCAATTAGTGTACGTTGCCAGTCCCTACATAACATCATTTACCAAATATTAATAAAATAACATCACCATTTATAAGGAGAAATATTAAAATATTCATAGTCAAACACTACATATATCGGTAGTTTTGCAAAATTGAATTACAAAATTGATTTGGATCAAGATGCTTAAGCACTCAATATTTCCTTCCTGAGACTTTTATAGACATTTGTATGATAGCTTTAAAGTAATTCCTACACAAAATATTAGATCTCTATCGTGTTTAGTCTCCTTTAGTAGTAACACATGTGAGCCCAAGGGATCTGGAGATAATCTATATATTCTTGTTTTTCTATCATGAGAGGACACACATTCATGTCATCATACATGCCCCAGACAACAGATTAGCATGAAAGTCCGAAATACTTTAATAAACATTGATAAAAGGCTCTGTACTAATGACTTTAAGTAGACTACTAGATCAAGTTAGATAATAAGAAATGGACAATTTAGTCTATATAAGACTATTTGTATGATGCTAGATTGTTTATAAACTTTGTATCTTCTTCCAGGATAAAGAAACACTAACCATCTGTAGCTTTGATGAAAAGTACTACAGTAGAACAAGTCTTGAGAGACCATTCTCATGATAGACCACCTGTCTTCAGAGATCACATTACAGAAATCACTTGGTTAAATAATCCCTTATATAAAACCTCTTTTGAAAGGCCACCTGTCTTGGTAGACCACATTGCAGTGGTTGATGGGGTGATCTCTGAAGATAGGTTCCACTATACACATACTGATAGCCTCAATACAAACTGCTGAAAGCATTTCAATGTACAGACCAGGCCATTAATATGATAATACACACATGACTGATCAAAAATACAACTTAAGCAGTTAAGAGATACAGTAGAGGCCACCAAAGAACATGGATGCTAAGTATATCTGAAGTGAAGTCTCCATATCTTATAGGTCATGATATACAATCCTTTTTGAACTTATTTATTTTACAACGATTAACTAACAAGTTTAAACAACTTGTATAAATGTCCGACCTTTGCTCTGATGTTGGCATTATGGGGTGCTTGCTGTGTGGGGGAGACTGAAGTACCTGGAGAAAACCCAAGTGTCTGACCTTCCAATATGGTTGGCAGTGGCCATTATAACATACACCGGTAGGATAACAATGGAATATAACATACAGTAATAACATGGAATATCCATCAATTCTCATCACAGGAAAAAATCATGTAGCCCTGAACAAAAGATGTTAAAACTTGGCATATTCATACTTAAATCCAGAATTCTCTTAGTCACTAATTACATGAGATGTGAAAGCTCATAATACTGTATACTTTTGACTTTTTCAATACTAAAAGCAATATGCCTGGGTCATAAGTAACTGCATGACTTTGTTTAGTTTTCCTGGATAAAAAAAGGATATCAGTCGTTTTGAATATGAAAATCAAATAATCTATGCCATTGCAAATGTTTTGTCATTTCTGTCAAAGACACATTTGGACTGATCTAAGTCATTGATTTACAGAAGAGTCCATTATATATCAGGGTTGATAAGTTTAAGCTACTGTCCAATGTCTCATGCAACAGATTGTCTTAACAACTGATTAACACAGCTGCCCCCCAAAATAATGGACTCTACTTAAAATCAATGACACAGGCCATTCTAAATGTGTATCTAGGGGTGTATGGGTTAACCCATTGAAATATAAATATAAAAGGCAGAGGAACCATAGTGTTAACAAAAGTAGTATACAACATACTTACAGCAAAAAGTGGACAAACACTAACCCTTGGAAAGTCCAGTGATAGCATTAGGTGCCAGGGAGCTGGTTGGGCTGATGTTATTTCAACATGAAAGAATACCAAACTCAAATTTGAATTTTTTTACAAAATGTTAAAGTATATTACAGTATAATCAACAGAAAACCAAAGTGTTAATTGATGAATAGGGAACTTTTGAGTTAGCCCAGATTACCATTATGATCCTGCATTTATTCACACCTTCTTGATTTTGTTCCTCATATGTTCTTCCAGTTTTCATATTTACCTTTGCAACATATGTAAAGTAAATGGAAATATTTTTACTTTTTAGCACATTAAATTTATTTTGTGTAAAGAAAACCAAGAGACTCTTAAAACATACAACAGTGGTTGAATGCCTAATCACTGAAATGTATTAGGCAGAGAAAAATGTGCGGACAGACTGGGAATACTTGCAGGGCGCTTTTACCAAATGTGCTATGGGGGCTATCTATATATTATCGAAACCGGAAATAACATCAAGGAAAATTTTTCTAGAATCAAGCAACTGGCGATAATAAAAGCAGGATTATAACGGTAATACGGACTAACTCGAAAGTTCCCTATTGTTCTATAGATACAATGTGGAAATATTTCATATTTATGAATGTATTACAATGCTTTGTTCACTGTGTCATGATGTATTAGACACTTGGAAAAAGTATTAGCGATGCACTAAAGATATGCCTCAGCTAATTCTTTTGCTCCTTGGAGTGCTAATTTACTAAATCTGTTGAAAAACAGTTACTCTAAATGATAATAGAGTACATAATCTTTCTGTGTATTTCTTTGTCTTAGTAATAAGTCAAGGTCACATGTATTTGAAGGTCACAGACATTTTTTGCTTACAAATATCTTCTATCTGGCAGTTTTCATGAATTTAAAAATGCTTTATTGGATACTTGTAACAACTTTTTACCATAGTTGTAGTTGTAGCTGTAGTTGTAGTTGTAGTTGTAGCTGTAGTTGTAGCTGTAGTTGTAGCTGTAGTTGTAGTTGTAGTTGTAGTTGTAGCTGTAGTTGTAGCTGTAGTTGTAGTTTTGTAAAAACCCTAATCATATCTATGGTAAATGTCAAATAACGTAATGAGGTGGTTTCTTGTAAATCTTACTTTACCCTGGATTTTGAATTTTAGGTAATACAACATAAGGACATTAAAATTACACAGGCAAGAGTTACTGTTCCTAATTGAAACCATACTTACTGGTATACAGTGGGGAGTAAAATGCTTTTCTCCCCACATGAAGCTTAAATGTAGTGACCAAAAGTGAATTAGAATCATCGGTATGATAATCAAAATGTTACTCCACCCCGTTGACTTATGAGAATCGGACAGGAACAGTAGATGACAATTCTACTTCTGGTACTTTACAGGTCAAATGATTGAAAATCATCTGAATCTGCAAATTTATTTTTCCAGTAAGTCACTGGACAGGGAACTGATGCCAACTTTATGTTGCCAAAAACTCTACATGATTTTATTCTGGTACTCATTTCAACAAGTAGTTATTTAAATATTGAAAATAAATGTAGCAGGTAAACTATGGCACGGTGCCAAAATATGTCCCCAAATAAAATGGTGATGTTGTTATTTTTGGAGGGGAGGCATATTTTTGGCACTTTGCTGTATTTCAATTGCATGTAATGGCATTGGATCAGCTATGATAACTACAAACTGATAAAGAAATGGATATTACTTTTATCCAAAACAAATTTACAACAGTCTGCTTCAAGAGCCTCAAAGATTATTGATGGGCGAAAAATCAATTATTACCAAATGTTTTTATTATACAACAAACTGTATCATACCAAAAATTTAATTACATCAATAAATAATGGATATAGCTGTAAAAGGAGTCATGTTTCTGCTTATACATACATGTATCTCGTTAATATATAGGCCTATGTCAAACTTCCATTAATCATGGGATTTTTATATTACGACCATGCAATATACATGTATTTACTTTCTCATCAAAAACACATAGGCCAGTATATTGTATAGATGTGGATCTGCTGTTTCAAACTCCATTATAGCAGTGATAAATGATTACAAGTGCTAAAAAAAAATTTCTATTATTTGGTAACATTTTTAAAAAACAATCATTGTTATTTGTTGTCATAGTAACTATTAATCAGAAACTTAATGTCCCAGTGTAAAAATAAAGGCAGGGGAATTTTCAGTTGGCCTTGGTCTTGTTTATCACATTTTTCTACATAAATGAAGAATGCCCTAAAATAAACATTAAAATGTGAAATTTCATCCACATCTAGGAGAAGGCAAAAATACAAGTAGTGTCTTTCTGTTGAAGCAGAAGAATTTGAAATTTGATCAATACCATAAATGCTGCAATATGCGACCGCAGGGATTAATGTTTTTTAAATAATTTTATGTGGCCGAGTAACTTTTACAGACAAGGTGACTGAATTATTTGCATGAAGTCATCAGGAGCTTGTGACACAGTTGTTCAAGTTTTATGATTTTTTCTGTATAACAACATGCTCCAAGTAATTGTTTTTGTGACAGAGTCGATTATTTATATGGTCTGAGAAGCATATTTCTTTATTATTTCATATTCCCTAAGTTTAACTTCACATGCATACATATGTTTCCTATGGGAAAGACCTACTGTCATGAGCTCTTGACTGAAACAAACTAATATGTTTCCCATAGGAAATAAGGAAAAATTACAGTTTTTCATTTTGACAAATTGGAATTTTTTTTTGGAAAAAATGGTATGCAAAAATGATAAATTTTAGCAGATTTCTGATGGGAGTAAAAGAGACATGGATTCTCTGTAACTCTTTATTCAATCACAGTACAATATGTATACGACGTATACATACAATATCCAGGGACTTTATAATATTCAACTCTTGCATGTTAATACAAATTAGAATTTCTGGTATTCCTTTTAAGACCTAATTCATATCTGAAAGATGAAGAAGCAGGCAAAAAAAACCCAAACAACACACACAAAAACCACAAGGTTGTCTATATGTAAATGCCCAAAGCTGTGAAGTATCATCCATTTCTTAAGAACTGTCACTCATAGAAAAATGAATGAGATTAATTAAATGGCTACATGTTTTTTTCGAGATGCCTGGTATCATTCCAGTATTTGTACATAGAGGTTTAAGGATAAAGTATGAAAAAATCATAGAGGTTTTCCAGCATCCTTCGGAGGCTGTAGCACTTAATAACTAATGCCATGGTATTAACCGTACTTTGGTTGTCTGACTTAAAAAAAAGATTACTTTGTACTCAGAAAAAGACTGCCTGCTTTACGCAAGTAAAATGATAAACAACTCCACTTTATAAGCTTAGGTTCCAGTGGTGATTGGACCTTTGCTGATTAGAAGTGACAGACAGCAATGTTGTAACCACTTGATCACGCCAAGACCTCTACAGGCATTTGCCCCAACACGCTATTATTTCGTGAAGTTTTTTGAATGAATCAAATACCGTATTCAACCCAAAAAGTGCCCAGGGTGCTACAAAATGGGAAAAAGGCGACAGGGACTTATTGGGATAAATAAAGAGTCAAACTGACATAAAAAAGTTTTAGAATTTTTATAAGGCATGATGGAAAGTTGTAGTTATTATCGGGGACACCTATCTACATTCTTCTGTTGCTTACGTTTTTCTGGTCCACATCACTTCGTCAATTGGATAGAAATGTTTCTCGATAGTGCATTAAAAGAGGTGAGTGAATCTGAACTATGGTACATGTATGGGGAGACACTTATAAAGACATGGGTGCTAATTGGGTAGAATATGATACATGGTTTTGAATGTTTTAGCTTGGCCATGGTTTGTATTATCAGGTCAGAATTCATTCATCAAACAGACAGACATTATTTTCTTGATAATCATTCCTTTAAATCAACAAAAGTCTTTTAGTTCTGCTTAATACATTTGTAGTTAATTCAGTTATTGTGACAAAAAATGTGAATAACAAATATGTAACAATCTTAAAAACTCTGATAGGAATATCGACTGCATATAAAAATGCCACAGATAAAGTGCAAGACAAATGCATTTTTTCGTTATTATTAGTTTGTACGCGCTTTATTAATTTATGGCACACAACATCAATACATAAACATGTCTATCTTCAGAAGACCAGACATTTATAGCGATGTTACATCACAAGAACCTCTGATCAATGGAGCTGCTGGTCCCATTATCAGTTATGGAAACAAGATGAATTCTAAAAACTCATGTCCGACACTTACACCATCTGAACTATACCCCAGCAACAATATCTATAATTGGTTCCCACACGTCCCCATGAGGCTGTTCTCCTGCTAATTGTTCATCCGATATAGTATACCTAATTTTCTCTAACTATCCTATAACAATAATTGCCCCATTGTGTCAATTTCTATTCATCCCAATTCCATATACAGTCTGGGGAATAGATACTGCAGTCGCTAGTACATTTAATAAATTGTACCAACATATGGAATAAATGATGGAATTATTGGATAAAGGGAATTGTTAGGAAATAGTTTATGTGTCGGCTATTAAAGAGTTTGTTTATATGAATATTTATTATGTATGTATCTCTGATAAACAATTTAGATTATTCAAAAGTGAATTTAAACAAATGAGATAATGAGGCACTGGTGGGTTATTTGTGAGTTTATTTGAACATGTATGCATGCATATTCCTTATGCATGTTGGTCAAATAAACAATTAAAGTTATCTAAAAAATGAATCAAAACAAATGGGGTAACGAGACACTGAAATTTAATTACTTGATTTAAATTATGTACTTTGTTTTACTTTTGAAATTCAGAAAGATGACAAAATGGACTTTAATGAACTTTCCCACCATGTAATATTTCTAGTGGTATAATTGGTGCAGAACCTACAACAGATGTAAGTAAATTTTAAGCAAGCTAATTGTCTATCTGATTATGGCATATTAGTTAATCAGTATCATACTAATTTCATGACAAACTGTGTGGCCAAAATGTATGTTTATAGGTGACTCAGTGTACATAACTGTATTTTACATATTTATTATACTTCAATCTTATAGATATCAGAACAGACCAAAAAAAAAAAAAAAGGGATGAAGCCAAGAGAGTGTTTGATGTGGATACCTGAAATAGACTAAGATGTAAGCCGACATATTTGTATACCTTCTTTGTCTTCACACATCTCTTTATCTTCGTGCTGTAGACATCTGGGTGATACAGGTACAATGGACTAGAAGATATACCTCTGGAGATAAGAAAAAAAGTTTATTGAGAGTAAAAAAGGAAGAAGAGCATGTATGGTGTATTATAGACTGTGGTTAAGAGTGAAAAATCTCAAACCGTTATAACAAGAAAGAGGGACAAAATTAATGTGCTCTTTGCAGACAAAAGATTATATGTGTGCCTGTATTTTTTTTTTTTTTGTAATTGGAACCAGCTGTCCTTGTTTGTGTTTCAAATGTATCCAGGTTTTCATGGCGGAATATTACTTCACACACATTTATTTTACATCATAAATATATTTCTCATTGTGCCATTAACCTAACATCTCCCCAGCTGACAGTGCTTTAACTTTGAACAACTTTTTTGTGCTGATAGACAGTGTATAGATAAAAAGTTTTCATGTTTGTGTTCAGTAAATCCTTAAAAATATGGCTCTCCAACTACGAATGTTTGCTATTTGTAGTTCACATATTTTGATATAGTTTAGAAGTTTGTTATTGATGTGGTTATTCCCCCTGAGTGACTGAGATTTGATTTTGAATGTTTTATACCACACTAAACAATTTTGCGGTTATATGGTGGTGGCCAAGTTTTTATAGTGGAAGAGAGAACATGGATACAATGTATGTGGGAAGAGACCACAAGCCTTCCACAACTGGCAAACTTTCTCACAAATATCAGCTACGGTTCCAGTGGGACTTGACCCTGTGATGACCGGGCTTCATGGTTTATAGCGGGATGCTCTAACCACTGCATCATGCACATAGGCTGACATAACCGACAACATTCTAGCTTTCACTTTTGAGTGTTCTCAGCAAGGTACTCAGTTACAGAATCACAATTTTAATATCAGAGTCTTACATTTCTAGTCAGTTCTGGTTTGAGTTCTTCTGGCTGATTAGGTGTGATAGATTGAATTCTGCTGGAACCATAGCTGATTAGGTGTGATAGATTGAATTCTGCTGGAACCATAGCTGATTAGGTGTGATAGATTGAATTCTTCTGGAACCATAGCCAATTATGTGTGAAAGTTTGAGTTCCAGTGGACCTTAGCTTTTTTTGTGTAAAAGTTTGAGTTCCGCTGGAACCAAAGCTGATTATGCGCTAAAGTTTAAGCTCCGCTGGAACCAAAGCTGATTATGCGCTAAAGTTTGAGTTCCACTGGAACCTTAGTTGATCATGCGCTAAAGTTTAAGTTCCGCTGGAACCTTAGCTGATTATGCGCTAAAGTTTAAGCTCCGCTGGAACCTTAGCTGATCATGCGCTAAAGTTTGAGTTCCGCTGGAACCTTAGCTGATCATGCGCTAAAGTTTGAGTTCCGCTGGAACCTTAGCTGATTATGCGCTAAAGTTTGAGTTCCGCTGGAACCTTAGTTGATCATGCACTAAAGTTTGAGTTCCGCTGGAACCTTAGTTGATCATGCGCTAAAGTTTGAGTTCTGCTGGAATCTTAGCTGATTATGCGCTAAAGTTTGAGTTCCGCTGGAACCTTAGTTGATTATGTGTTAAAGTTTGAGTTCCGCTGGAACCTTAGCTGATCATGCGCTAAAGTTTGAGTTCCGCTGGAACCGTAGCTGATCATGCACTAAAGTTTGAGTTCCGCTGGAACCTTAGTTGATCATGCGCTAAAGTTTGAGTTCCGCTGGAACCTTAGTTGATCATGCGCTAAAGTTTGAGTTCCGCTGGAACCGTAGCTGATCATGCACTAAAGTTTGAGTTCCGCTGGAACCTTAGATGATCATGCGCTAAAGTTTGAGTTCCGCTGGAACCTTAGCTGATCATGCGCTAAAGTTTGAGTTCCGCTGGAACCTTAGCTGATCATGCGCTAAAGTTTGTGTTCCACTGGAACCTTAGCTGATCATGCGCTAAAGTTTGAGTTCCGCTGGAACCTTAGCTGATTATGTGTTAAGTTTACCAGTTTACTTGTAGATGGCCTATTGTCTTTTTCTGGGTATATTGCAATTGGAATTTCTCCTCCACTATTAATACTAGCCATCATTGTAAAACTTAAAACATTGTTGAGTGTGGCATTAAACAAAAATAAATCAAATGGCTATTTACCTTCAGTTTCCTTGCACAGCGATTATGTCAATTCCAGTCTCTGTCAACATAGATAAATATACATTTGATAATCATTGTAAACAACTGTTGTAAAGTAAACAAAGTTTCAACAAAGCAACGAATAGACTAAAGTCCCGTTCACGACCAAAGCTTTCATTGTCAAAGTCTTTCAAAAAAAAAACTTTCTGTGATGTAGTTACCTCTTCACACTATCAAAGTATTTTCAGTGACTTGTACAAGATAATGCAGGAAGGACACACGCACCAATCTAAACATTAATTACATCATATCAAATATCTGCTTTGATTGGCTTAATTCCATCAAAGTCCATCAAAGTTTGAAGAAAAATAACATGAGTTTTTATTCCATCAAAGCATGTCAAAGTTCTTTGATGGACTTTGATCAAAGTTCTCTTTGACTGTTCACATTATCAAATTTTGCGTCAAAAGCTTTGACAAAGAAACTTGTACAAGGAAACGTTGATAGGATAGTGTGAACGGGGCTTAGTACACCCTGACCCCCATCCCCCGAAACAAAAAGACAAAATACTCACCTGAGGAAAACTGACAGTAACAGATAAGAGAAACTCACTTGAGCTAACAAGAAAACATGGTTTTGGAGCGAGGATCTCAATAAACTTGACCACTCCAGAAAGGTTCAGGTCCAGAATGCCCCCAAGGATTTCTACTATGAACCAATAAACTTAATTTGATACAAGGAACAAGAACATATATGGTTTGGGGATGGATATACTCCACCTTGAAGGGGCTACGATACTTCCTTTAACAAACTTGAATTCCCTTGAAATAGGCCCAGTCAGGTTCAGGAAAAGTAGAATAATGTTGAGAATTTACATATAGTATAAACAACAACGATGCCAATGACAACAAGAGACAATGGAGAATTTTCATTAGAATTGCATATTTGAGCCCTCAGTTCAGGGCCTGAAGTCACCAAATTTACTCAGTACTCAAGTTTAACTTTTTATATTTCAAGGTCAAAACAAGCAGAATTTATCGACATGTTTGTATATTGATTTCATACAATTGTAAATAATGATGAAAATTTTTGCCCATTTCAAGAAAATGTCAGAAATATTTGAAAATTGTTTGAGTATGTACTCAATTTTGAGTACTGTACTAAAAACATCTATTCATATTTTTACAGAAAAATTATACCTGTAAGTGTGACGCAAATATTCATATGTGAATGATGAAAAATAACAATGTGTTGCCTACTGAATCAAATCCAGAAGTTTTACAGACAATTATATAGATCTAGTCAAAATAATGAAATAAAAGGGGCTCCGTGGCCTAGTGGTTAGAGCATTGCGATTTAAATCACAAGGCCTCTCACCTCTGGTTCGAATCCCGCTAGGGTCATTTCGAATTAAGTGGGAAAGTTTGCCAGTTTTCTTGCGGAAGGTCAGTGGTCTTTACCCGAGTAACCGGGGTTTCTCCTCCACCAATAAAAAACTGGACGCCATCATATGGCTGAAAAATTGTTGAGTATGGCGTAAAACAAAAAATCAAATCAAAAATCAAATCATGAAATAAAAGTTGAGCTTGAGTATTAAGTAAATTTGGTGACTTTGGGTTCAGATGATCTAAAAACTGACAACACTCAGATTTTAATTTATGCTGTATTGTTTTGGAAACAAAACTCTGCACTTTTCAGTAATCACAATGCATGCAAAAATAAAAATATGAACCTCTAATTAATTAATCATTCTTCATGATATTAAAGAACTGAAACTTAATCACCACTTAAATTATATCTTAAATTATTATGCAATAAAAAAACCTCTTTATTCACATGTTTTTTGATTAATCAAAACTATAATCAAAGAGTACTTTTATTACTTCTATACAAAGTTCGGCTAATTGATCATAACAAGTATATAATTCGCATTGTATAAATCATGCATTCTGTCACTTGTAATTGGATCAAACCAGATATATATAATTCCGAGCTTTTAGGTCTTATATTCACTCAGTCCAATAATTTTCACAATTCAAAAACTAAATCCAATAGATTCCATGATACATGATGGATGAATTGAGAAAAAAAATTCCAATTTACGATACGGAAATGAGGGTTACTTTCAATCATTTGGATAACCTTTCATTTTTTCATCTGATGAATAACAATTTCTAAAAATAATTAAGCTGCAATCAATCATGCACTGGACTGAAGAAAAAGAGTGTCTACATTATTACTCAATATTTCAACAAGGGAACTGATCAATGAGAAGATAAGAAATTGCTTTTCATGCCTGTTGCCATTACTAAGTGGAAATCCTCTATTATTATATTGCAGATTTGATTTCAATGATACTTCATCAGGTAACCCACAGAGGACATTAACCAGACTGACCAAAGGAAACTGAAAAAAGAGGCCAAAAATAACATTTTATCTGTCATCATCAGAGTCCCTGTCCTGTCTAGATAATCCCCAGGGATTATAAAATTTACAATTTTGTAAAATCTCTATTCTACAGTTGATTGATAATAGATGTAAAGAGAATTAGCAAACCAATGTTTAAAAATTTGTGCAGGACACTCCTACATGCCAGGATAAATGACAATGGACCACAGAAAGTCCACAATAACTGTTAAACCTGTTAACAATAAAAACGTAGTATTCTACACTATACATTTATTGCCCTGGTTGTAGGGAGACATGAGGATTTGTTTACCCAAGGCAAGTCATATTTCCCAAGGGCGAAGACTGACGGGAATAGGACTTGTTGCAAGTAAACAAATCCTCATGTCTCCCTACAACCATTACGATAAATTGTTTATTATATCGAAATGCAGAATCAATAAATACTGTCGAATAAGCTGCAAGGATTTTCGTATGAGGGAGACATGACGCACATGAGGGAGACATGATGCACATGAGGGAGACATGATGCACATGAGGGAGACATGACGCACATGAGGGAGACATGACACACATGAGGGAGACATGATGCACATGAGGAAGACATGAATTGTAAGTCTCCCTGACATGTGACAGCTCTCAACCAATCCCTGACTGTGTTTTATTAATGTGGTATAATAATAAGAAATATTTGTTTTTCACCTGGCCAATATGGAAAGATTTGTTTGTTTGTTTATTGTTGCTTAACATCCCACTCAAAAATATTTCACTCATATGGAGACATCACCAAATGCCGGTGAAGGGCTTCAAATTCTGGCCTATGCTCGGCACTCACCGCCATTGAGCAGTAAGGTTCTTTAATGTGCCGACACCTACTGTGACACAGGACCTCTAGCTTTTACTGTCTCATCCAAAAGACAGGAAACCAACCTGCCGCCGGTGGGACTCGAACTCAAGACCCCATGATCCAGAGTCAAGTGCGCTACCGACTGAGCCAAGGTGGGTCAATATGGAAAGGAATTTCTTTTATCAATCATCAACAATATAGTGGAACATGTCTCGAAAGACCACTCTCATTAAAGACCACCTGTCTTTTTGAGAACACATTTTGTTCAATAATTCTTTAGATAAAACCTCTTTTGAGAGACAATCTGTCTTGTGGGTCCAGATTTCAGTGACACATGGGGTGGTCTCTCCAGACAGTTTCAACTGTATAAGGTTACTGGTAATACTCAATGTATTTCACTTAGTACTACATCAATACAGTATAAAAACTGGTGTACATATACATTAAAACCTGCTTTAGTGACCACCTGTGTATAAAGACCATCTGGTCACAAAGACTGTTTTTTGCTGTCTCCAATAGTACCTTTTGTGTACAAATCAACCTCTACATGTATATAAAGACTCTTTCCCTATAAAGACTGGTTTTGCTGTAACCCTAAGGAGGCCTTAACCCTTTCAACCCCACAGACCATAATAGAGGCCTTAATACATACCAGGTTACATTTTTTAATACAGGTTACATTTTTACAATGTATTTTATAATTCAAGTACATCTATACTTATACAACCAAACTTATTTTTCTGAGAAAGTCCAATATACCAGAATTCAGTCTGCAAGACAGGACATTTCAATAAACAAAAACAGCGACTATCGGACCATCTCTCTTCTTCAGTTTTGTGTAATGAGTTTGACACGAATAAATATCTTGTATTATGTATGTATGAGAGAGAGGCGAAGTACACAACAATCAAACGTCATCTCAAAATTTTAATCAATCATACAAATCACATGGTTGTCAGAATTTATCTCCGTTTCTTTATATTACAAACAAAATCAATAATTATGTCTTATCTTCTCATAAATATATTTTCGGAACCTATTTTTTTCAGCTCATTTGAAGCAAATATCCATCAATTATGTTTCTGCTCCGATTACAAGTATGATATTACTATTGTTAAAAACAAGAGAACAAATCGGTACATAATGTGTGCACTGTCAGTAGCAAATCGATCTAATGGGAGTCAAATTATAAAATTGTTCTGATGGCATACTTAGATTTTTGAATTTACTGTAAAGTTCTTTTGTCATAATAACGAAAGGTGTTTTTACCTTCCATATATGGTATCAATATGTACTATATGTGACTGTGTGATCTTAATCTGATTTTTGTTAGAAAGTTCGCCAGTTTACTTGCGGAAGGTCATTGGTCTTTTCCTGGGTACATTGACACCTCTCCTCCACCATTAAAAACTGGCTGCCATCATATAACTGAAAAACTGTAGATTGTGACATACAACACTATTTTGATTGAAAATTCAAAAATGTATCCAATGAATAAAAAGTCCAAATTTGATGCCTGAAGGTATTACATTATGTTTATGTTCTGTGATGGATAGGTATGCCCTATGTAGGCCTACAGATATAAGGTCTTCTGAAGGACCAAATATTGAAGAAGAATGAATCTTGCACATAATTTTTTTTATTTTGGATTACATGTACTTGTCAAGACACTAATCTCCGATTTTATATGACAGATATAAAAACATATTTGTTGTGATTTTTTGGTGATTCTTGTACAATTATCGATCACAAATATTTTATTTATATAAAAAAAATTACCAAGATTGCAACAAAAATTATGGAATTTTACATACTCATTTACACTATAGATACCTTAAATTTATACAGACTGCACTAAGTAGCCCCTAGGTTAGACCCTCTACTCAGGTTTGAACTATTAGATCATGGCTGATGTGGCCAAGGTTCACTTCTCCAGGGAACCTGATCTCACCTCTGGGATTTTCAAAGATCCGTGTTTGTCCACAGTATTTGTATACTAACTACTGGTTTTTGCTACTGATAACACTTTGTTGAAACTCTAGCGATTCAAATGGAAACTTGTGGGACTTTTGTATGGGACAAATCTCCCACATATCACAGTTTAAGTTTTCAGACCTAGCTGTCCCATATCACAGTAAGAGTTGACAGAACTAGATCTGCCATATCACAATAAGAGTTGTCAGAACCAGCTAATTTATATCGCAGTAAGTGTTGCTAGAAATAGCTGTCCCATATCACAGTAAGATTTGTCAGAACTAGCTGTCCCATATCATAGTAAGATTTGTCAGAACTAGCTGTCCCATATCATAGTAAGATTTGTCAGAACTAGCTGTCCCATATCACAGTAAGATTTGTCAGAACTAGCTGTCATAACTAGATTTGTCAGCTAGCTGTCCCATATCAGTAGTTAAGATTTGTCCATATCACAATAAGAGCTGTCAGACCTACATCCTATATCACAGTAAGATTTGTTAGAACTAGCTGTCCTATATCACAGTAAGAGCTGTCAGACCTACATCCTATATCACAGTAAGAGTTGTCAGACCTACATCCTATATCACAGTAAGAGTTGTCAGACCTACATCCTATATCACAGTAATATTTGTCAGAACTAGCAGTCTCATACCACAGTAAGAATTATCAGAACTATCTTTCTCATATCACAGTAACAGTTATCAGAACTATGTGTTCCATATCACAGTCAGTTTCCCATTTCACAGGAAGAATTGTCAAAACTAGCTGTCCCATATCACGGTCAGATTTGTCAAAACTAGCTTTCCTATATCACAATAAGATTTGTCAAAACTAGCTGTCCCATATCACAGTAACAGTTATCAGAACTATGTTCCATATCAGTCAGATTTGTCAAAACTAGCTTTCCTATATCACAATAAGATTTGTCAAAACTAGCTGTCCCATATCACCATAAGATTTGTCAGACCTAGCTGTCCCATACCACAGTAAGAGTTATCAAAACTATGTGTTTCATATCACAACAAGAGTTGTCAGAACTAGCTGTCCCATATCACAGTAAGAATTATCAGAACTAGCTGTCCCATATCACAGTAAGAGTTGTCAGAACTAGCTGTCCCATATCACAGTAAGAGTTGTCAGAACTAGCTGTCCCATATTACAGTAAGATTTTTCAGAACTAGCTGTCCTATATCACAGTAAGAGTTGTCAGAACTAGCTGTCCCATATCACAGTAAGAGTTGTCAGAACTAGCTGTCCCATATCACAGTAAGATTTTTCAGAACTAGCCATCTCATATTACAGTAAAAGTTAACAGATCTGTTTTCAGCAGCCACTCATCTTCAACAGCAAGTTTCTTTCCACACACCCCCAATCAATTTCACTATATAAACATACCTAAACCAGCAACCACCTGTCTAACGAGGCCAACGGCCAGTGATATTCAGGACAAAATGCTTGGTCACACTGTTTTCAGCAGCCATTTTATGAGGATGGTTGATCATATGATCTATCTTTAGAAAACCTATAAACAGTTTAGCTGCGCAGCACTGTAATGTATTTGATTTTGATACCTGATCATCTTAAGATCAAACTATCACAAATTGGTATATGAATATTCATGTGTTGCTATACACCTCATAATGGTTGCCAATTTTCTTGTGATTTTTGTCAACTTGGAACTAAAGGCCACCTGTTTTATACAGCCACTTTTTCAATTTCCCTTGAGTGACTTCTGAAAACAGGTTTGACTGTACATGTGTTGATAAATGCAAGTAAATAAATAAATATATACATGAATGAATAAATAATATTTCAGTAGAAATCAAAAGTCAACAAAACATAACAAATTCTTCTATATTTTATCATGTTGAAGTGTTAAACTCTTCAGTCCTGAAAAATAATTAACTCATCTGTAACTCAGTGACTTAGATTAGTCCAAATGTGTCTCTAGGGCTAAATGGATTAAGATTTTAGTCAAAGTTTTTTTCTCTCAAAATGATATTTGTGGTTTCAGCATGAATGTTTTGACAAGAACTTTTAAAAAGATAATGTGATATTTACTGGGAGCATCTAGGACCAACACTCATAACTCAACATATGCGTTTTTACATTTTCTATTCCAGGATTGTGATGCACTAATGCCATCATAGCAATGAGAAGAAATATCATTTTCCATCAATAAAATTTTAATATCATAAATTTTATTGATAAAAATTTGAAGAGAAGCTAATATAGTCTTTTAAGAATGATTAAATACCGTATTTATAATCTTTTAGTGTCTTTTACAAATGCTTTTAATATTTTGTCCGAATTAAACATGAGATCATCATAATGATTCTGACAGTCCAAAACATGCATTTCAGAAATGATAAAATACATTGGGCTCAAGTATCTTTACATCACTTCAACCTTGACAGATTTTGATATTAAACCAGAATAAATCTGCCACAGATACAGAGATTTATAGGAAATAAATATTTCCAGAATTACAAATCCTCAAATTTGCATTAGTCATTATATCATTTGCTTTCAGAGGATTCTCTCTCTGACATTTCACCAAAAATTTGGTTAACAAATTTTCTTATTCTCTGCAGTATAATAAAATCAAGAATTGGTATGTTTTATGGAATTAAAACCATGTACAATACACTTAACAGTCCTACTATTGTATCCAAGATTTCATACAAAATACTGAACTTTCAATAAAAATCACGAAAAGGAGAAAAAGGAAATGGTTTTAGAGGAAAAAATATGTTTGGTATCACCAAAGTTCATCTTGGCTGGAAGTCACCGAATTCAACCAATACTCAGCTCAGCTTTTGTTATTTTGACTACAGTATATATGTATGTGTAAAATTTCTGGATCTGACTGAATAGGAAACACATTTTTATTATTAAAAGTTTGGGTCACACATATGCTTTTCATGTAAAAAAAAATAATACCTTAAGAATGGTACTCAGAATTTGAGTATGTACATGTACCCAGACATTTTCTTTTTTGATATTCTGCAAGTTTTCTTCAAATGAGCAGTTATTATCATTATTATTTATAATTGTATGCATGGATGCCGATTTGACTTCCATTCTGCTGCAATGAAATCCCTTAACAAAACACAAACTCTCGGCTTTTTTTTGTAATTGTTGTCCAGATGGTTCATCACACTTTGTGCACTATCTAAGGTAAGAAAATGTACCAAAACTTTTCTTCATATACTATGGAGTCAGCCAAGGTGACTAATTATACCTTAACCTGTTTATTCTAGCAAAGGAACTGCTCTGTATATCACTTTAAAATAACACCATTATCAAAGGACAAGAATTATTAATCTATAAATATTTTATTAGTCCATATGTGGATTACATTCTGTGACCATCCAAACATGTAAATTTTACCAATACAAAGTTAATCAATTTAATTACTCTGTACTCTTAGTACAGGCCTTGTAGCAAATTATATAACTCAAAGACTAAGCTCCTAACACGGGCATCAGAAGTTTTGTCTGTAAGGTATAATCAGGAGTCAAACAAAGGATTTTATACGTGTTTTTCTGACAATCAGGTGTTTGACAACACTTCCAATCCAGGGGTGCGTAGTGAAACTCTCAAATTATACACATAATGATTCAAAAATATTATCTTATTAAAGCCAGGTAGATAAATTATATACCTGACTGAATTAGATACAGTTAAATTATATTTTGACATTGATATTCTGGAATACAAAACAATGCAAAACCTACACATACATATTGTTATATTTTTTCTACTACAAAACTTGAAAATACAGTCATACCTGTCATGGCAGACACCTGTCCTAACACTGAAATGTGATCTTTATTAAAGTAAGATAGGTGTTCTATCAGAATCATAATGACACTACCTTCCCCAAATGATCAACATAAAAAGTTAAAATCACAGGTCTTTAAAATGAAACTTGAAATGGAGGTTTTGTGTCATGATGAGCAGGGAACTTTGGTGAACCAGCACCAAAATTGCATGTAAAATTGTTAGTCTGCCTTTTGAAGTTTTGCATTTTTTAAAATTTTTTAATATCTACCCTCTCTTTGGATACACCTGCACAAGAATGTCATATATACAAGTCACATGATCTTCAGATATAAGGCTACTTGAGTTGGAAGATGTATTCTGATGGCAAAAACCTAAAAAAAAAAGAAAAAAATGTCAAGATGTTGCACATACTGAGATCTGTTACATGAATAAATCATTGTCAGTTAAAATATGGTAATACTTGGGCATTAAGATGTCCTAGACATATCACGAGAGATATCCTTTTTCCTAGGCGATTGTTAACTTGAAGATTACTCTGTCATTACATCTAAAGATTTCAGTTCTTCATTCTGTAATTACCAATATTAAAAGCTGAATGCATTAAATGAATTAGCGTTGTTCTCCTGCTTGCAGTAAATCTCCACTTCCGAGTCACCTATATTTCACGTCTTTAAGTGATGTAATTATTTCTTTATCTCTTTTACTGCTATTTAGAACACTTAATTTGGGTCTTGTCTACATTCTTATGTCAAGTTCTTTCTATCTACCATAATTTTGTATAAATATCTGTCAGGTTTTCTCCAACACTTACTTATTGATGATCGACTTATTTTTACACAAGACACGCAGAGATACAGTAAAAAGACATAACCATAGCATGTTTTATAACTTTAACTACAAATACAACAAGTCACTGGATAGCATCAAGTATCAAATCGTTGGTTTTGTCAGAATAAAAAATACGGTCCATCTTTACTTTCTATATCTGTTTAATACATTTGTACTTGAGCACTGCAGCAGACAAGAAAGAATACAGTCAAACCTGCCTTGTTGGTCGTCAGCTTTAAAGAACATCAGTACATATATCAGGTTTACTAGCATCTAGAGTTTTAATCATATAATTGGAATTTCAATAGTCCTTTACACCACATTCAACGATTTTTCAGTTACATGGTGGCAGCCTTTTTTCATTGGTGGAGGAGAGAACTCGGTTTCAAATTTTACCTCAGAAGAAACCATGGGCCTTTCACAAGTAATCTGGCAAACATTACCACAAAATCAGCATAGGTGCCAGAAAATCAGCATAGGTGCCAGTGGGGCTTGAACCTGCGCTGAGCAGAACTGAGACACTTCTTAGTTTAAAGCACAATGCTCAAACCAATACTGGTTTATTTAAAAGAAAATGTAAACAATTTCTAAGAATAATATGAATACAAAATTATTAATGTAATTGTTTATATATATATATATATATTATATATATTATATATATATTTATATATATGTATATTTGAATCATCTTCCACGAGGTGATCAAGTTCTTTGCTCTAAACACTGATGAGAGAGAGAGAGAGAGAGAGAGAGAGAGAGAGAGAGAGAGAGAGAGAGAGAGAGAGAGAGAGAGAGAGAGAGAGAGAGAGAGAACATCAGAATTTTAGCTTGATTTTATGGGTATCTCTATGTTTGTAATTAACTAAATCTAAACATCTACCAATAATTACTTGTTTTCTGTTGTCTCTTGAGGTGAAACAAATATCTAATATGCATGTTTGCTGAAGGTGTTAATTGAATCAACAACTGGTTTATTCACTCAAAAAATTCAGACATTGCCAAGAATACAACAAACGCTAAAACCAGAGATAAAACTCTATTTGTAAAACGCAAAGATCTGACATTAATGCCTTCTGAATGTTCTTTTATATGCAGCTTAATGTATAGTACAGAATTTACAGGCACCATGGATATAACAAATTAACCAATAATACAATTTATTACCCAAAACCGAGATGGATTCTTTTCTTTATCCAAAGCTATTCAACACTAGGAAATTTGGAGATGAATAATAAAATGATTCGAGTAAAATAAAATGAAAATTAAATCAAAGTGCTTAAAAGGATCTATTAAAGATTGTTTTGGTTTAAGCCAACTTCTATGTAGTCAAGTTCACCATTTCTCCCTTGAGTAAATAACGTTCTCCTCAAAGACAATCTTCTACAAGTCATTATCTTTTCAAGTTCTACAATAAAGCAATAACATGCAAACTTTGCGTCATATCTTCAAATTCAAGAAACAATCGTGAGTTTTAAGCACAATTATGTTGCGGCTTTTAATATTTTATTTTGGGGAATCTAATAAAAGATTGTTTTCCTTTTTATGATTACATTAGCAAAATCATTTACCAGTATACGTAGCTTATACTGAATATCAAATTAATTGCAACATATTGTTATGATATCAAAATGTCCATGCCAAACCCTGATGTCTTAGGCATAGATATATGTAAAAAAAAAATCAAAAGAATCTGGCACTAGAACTTGGATATATCATACAACTTGGAATAATTGCATATATTGTGTATTGAGAAAATTATGTAGATGATCATAGCTTATACTTTGATGGATACAAATTTGGTCATTTATCTGGTGCCCTTAGTTCAACCACGTCCCAACATTTATAAATGCTTTGGGGAAATAACAGTAAGTTCACTGGGTCCAACTGACATATATGGAATCTTGTATTTATTTCACAGAAATCTATTTGGTAAAGGTCAAATGATGTACTTATTTCTCTTGAAAGGAAATGCAATAAACATTTTTGTCAACAGGGGAAATAACTCATTCACTGATCTTGTGACATGTAGAATTCCATTACCCAAAGTGATATACATGTATATGAATGTTGACGTCAATTGTTACTTAAATCGTTGTGAAATTATATTAAATAATCAATTTACTTGTAACTTAAGAGAACTCTGTCATTGAAAGCCAGATTTAAAACAAAAGAGATTCAGTTTCTTGATGCTGTAAAATCTAACCTTATTTTGTGAAAAAAAATTGCCAGTTGACTTGTGGAAGGCTGGTGGTCTTTTACTGGTTACTTTGTAACCAGGTTCTCTCCTCCAACATTAAAAACTGATGCCACCATATAAAAAATTGTTGAGGGTGAAATTAAACACCATTAACAAAAAATGATTTATTTATTTAATTTACCACGCTGACAGTGATACCAAACCTTTATCTTATGTTTCATATGTCAGGGATCATTGACTTTTAATTCAGATCATCAATCCTCACTAACATTGATACAGTGGAACTTGTCTCAGGAGCCTGTCTTGTGAGACCACTCTTTTAACACATCATCTGTCCTGTGAGACTACTCTTTTAATAGACCACCTGTCTTAAGAGACCACTCTTTTAGCACACCATCTGTCTTGTGAGACCACTCTTTTAACACAGCATCTGTCTTCTGAGACCACTCTTTTAATAGACCATCTGTCTTGAGAGACCACTCTTTTAACACACCATCTGTCTTGTGAGACCACTCTTTTCATAGACCATCTGTCTTCTGAGACCACTCTTTTAACACACCATCTGTCTTGTGAGACCACTCTTTTCATAGACCATCTGTCTTCTGAGACCAATCTTTTAACATACCATCTGTCTTGTGAGACCACTCTTTTAATAGACCATCTGTCTTCTGAGACCAATCTTTTAACATACCATCTGTCTTGTGAGACCACTCTTTTAATAGACCATCTGTCTTGTGAGACCAATCTTTTAATAGACCATCTGTCTTATGAGACCACTCTTTTCATAGACCATCTGTCTTGTGAGACCACTCTTTTAATAGACCATCTGTCTTCTGAGACCACTCTTTTAATAGACCATCTGTCTTGTGAGACCACTCTTTTAATGGACCATCTGTCTTGTGAGACCACTCTTTTAATAGACCATCTGTCTTGTGAGACCACTCTTTTAATAGACCATCTGTCTTGTGAGACCACTCTTTTAAAATACCATGTCCTGTGAGACCACTTTTTTAACACACCATCTGTTTGTTGAAAAAAGTTGCAATAACTAAAAAGGATGTTGCCTTTTCTCCAATACACCATCAGGCCTTTTTTAATAGTATCCATGGGGCCGATATCTGGCCCCATTCCTTATTAAAAATAAATATATTTCCCCCAAATTTTATGAAAAAATGGTGTACAGATCATGACCCTAATAAAAAATAAGTTAATGCTGGGGGAAATGCGTTTAAAAATGAGATTCAATTACATTTAGATTTACAAATTATTTTTCTCATTTTGACACGTCACATTAAAATTCCATATTGCATTGCCAATGGCATTTTCCTAAAATGGCAGGAAAAGGCCTGACCATATTTTACATCTACAGATTTTTTTTGTCAGTTTCCAAATTATAAAGGTCAGTGACAACTAAATAATTTTTCTATAGGAGACAATGTTAACATTTCCCTGTCTATCTGATCTCTTGAGCAAGTGTTGACCTATAAATCATACACATATCTCTTCAGTGACCTTTCCACACTTAGAAAATAAACAAAAAACATAGAGTTGAACATTTTTTTTCTCTGTCACATGTGCATATTTCAACCCCCAGCAGTTTCATGGTGAATGGACAGTGAAATCTGAATTTAGATACTTTTCAGGAAATTAACTCTAGATATTGCAAATTACCAGTAAACCTTATGCTGATTCAGCATTTTAAATCTTGAACACATTATTTTACTATGTAAAAATACAAAATATTTTCATAGATTCAATATATATCAACAAGACACCAGATTACAGTCAAAATAGCAGCTTTGCTTTGTAAAAATGCAAATTTATGTTCATTGATACAATATGTACAATTAGACATCAGGTTAGATTGAAGACAGTGGTTCCCATACGCTTTTTCATCCAACAAATTTCCAGGGTATTTAGTCATCACTCACCTCAAGTACCGGTACATACTATAGTCCACCCAATAAGTGCCCAGGGTACTACAGAAATAGGAAGAGAAGGTGTGCACTTATTGGTACCAATTTATAGTCAAACTGAAGTAAAGCAGATACTTTTTTACAAGGCATGGTGGTAAAGTTGTGGTTATTACCAAGGACAGCTATCGACATTCTTCTGTTCCTGGGGACTACAGATTATTGTTACGTACACAGTTTGTTCAAATCTACATGTCCTTGTCAACTGGCTTGAAAAGATTCTTGATTGTGTGAACTAAAGGGGAGGCATGCTTATAGGGACATGGGTGCTTTACAGTATGTGTGAAATTTGGTCTTGACCTAGAGTCTGTGTACATTGTATCACAAATCAACGCACATAAATCATTTATTGATATGATTTCATCTCGTCAGCATCCCAAAATATTTTATAAATATTATTCGACTGCAACATTAAGAAAATTGATATGGTGTTGAGTGAATTTTCTCTAGTGACCAATGCTTTACATCTTGAAACTAGGCAGTGTCTGAAATTTTATCTGATCCCTATTAAATAATTACCTATTAAAAACACTAGAATTTAATTACACTATCTTCCACTTGTGCAGTAAAATGTAAAATAGATCCAAAGATGTTACTCATAACTCTACACTCACAATATATCATTTTATGGAGATGGCTCTATCCACTATCATATTACATTTACTTGAGAAATACAACTACCCACTCACAATATATCATTTTATGGAGATGGCTCTATCCACTATCATACTTGAGAAATACAACTACTCACTCACAATATAACACTTTATGGAGATGGCTCTAACCACTATCATACTTGAGAAATACAACTACCCACTCACAATATATCATTTTATGGAGATGGCTCTAACCACTATCAATTTACATTTACTTGAGAAATACAACTACCCACTCACAAATTGACACTTTTTGAAATGTTACTATGACATAAGTGCATTATAAAGCCTATGGTCATAAATAGGTGCATTATAAGTCTATGATCTGACCAGGTTTAGGTGCATTATAAGTCTATGATCTGACCAGGTTTAGGTGCATTATAAGTCTATGATCTGACCAGGTTCATTATAAGTCTATGATCTGACCAGGTTTAAGTGCATTATAAGTCTATGATCTGACAAAGTTTAGGTGCATTATAAGTCTATGATCTGACCAGATTTAGGTGCATTATAAGTCTATGATCCATTTAGGTGCATTATAAGTCTGACAAAGTTTAGGTGCATTATAAGTCTATGATCTGACCAGGTTTAGGTGCATTATAAGTCTATGATCTGACCAGGTTTAGGTGCATTATAAGTCTATGATCTGACAAAGTTTAGGTGCATTATAAGTCTATGATCTGACCAGATTTAGGTGCATTATAAGTCTATGATCTGACATTAGTTTAGGTGCATTATAAGTCTATGATCTGACCAGGTTTAGGTTATAAGCATGATACCAGGTTTAGGTGCATTTATAAGTCTATGATCTGACCACATTAAAGTCTATATCTGTGAATTAGGTGCATTATAAGTCTATGATCTGACCAGGTTTAGGTCTGCATTTTAGGTGCAAAGTCTATGATCTGACCAGGTTTAGGTGCATTATAAGTCTATGATCTGACAAAGTTTAGGTGCATTATAAGTCTATGATCTGACCAGATTTAGGTGCATTATAAGTCTATGATCTGACCAGGGTTAGGTGCATTATAAGTCTATGATCTGGCCAGGTTTAGGTGCATTATATGTCTATGATCTGACCAGGTATAGGTGCATTATAAGTATATGATCTGACCAGGTTTAGGTGCATTATAAGTCTATGATCTGACCAAGTTTAGGTGCATTATAAGTCTATGATCTGACAAAGTTTAGGTGCATTATAAGTCTATGATCTGACCAGATTTAGGTGCATTATAAGTCTATGATCTGACCAAGTTTAGGTGCATTATAAGTCTATGACCAGGTTTAGGTGCATTATAAGTCTATGATCTGACAAAGTTTAGGTGCATTATAAGTCTATGATCTGACCAGATTTAGGTGCATTATAAGTCTATGATCTGACCAGGTTTAGGTGCATTATAAGTCTATGATCTGACAAAGTTTAGGTGCATTATAAGTCTATGATCTGACCAGATTTAGGTGCATTATAAGTCTATGATCTGACCAGGTTTAGGTGCATTATAAGTCTATGATCTGACAAAGTTTAGGTGCATTATAAGTCTATGATCTGACCAGATTTAGGTGCATTATAAGTCTATGATCTGACCAGGTTTAGGTGCATTATAAGTCTATGATCTGACCAGGTTTTGGTGCATTATAAGTCTATGATCTGGCCAGAATTAGGTGCATTATAAGTCTATGATCTGACCAGGTTTAGGTGCATTATAAGTATGATCTGTAAAGTTTATGTGCATAAGTCTATGACCTGACCAGGTTTAGGTGCATTATAAGTAATGATCTTTATGATTATAAGTCTATGACTGACCAGATTTAGGTGCATTATAAGTCTATGATCTGACAATTATAAGTTTACCAGGTTTAGGGTGCATTATAAGTCTATGATGACAAAATTTAGACCAGATAAAGGTGCATATTTAGGTGAATTATAAGCCTATAATCTGATCATGTTGAGGTGCATTATAAAGTCTATAATGTTATCATTTGACCATGCATTTAAAAGTCTATGCTGATCATGTTGATATGTTATAAAGCCTGATCTGATCATGAATTATAAGCCTATAATCTGATCATGTTGAGGTGCATTATAAAGTCTATAATGTTATCATGTTGAGATGCATTATTTATGGTGCATTATAAAGTCTGGTCTGATGAGATCTATGACCATATTGTTTGTTTGTTTGTTTATTGTTGTTTAACGTCATTCAAGAATATTCTATATGGAGACGTCAACCAAATGCTGAACTTCATCTAAGTCTTCATTCTTGGCACAGGTGCAATAGATAAGGACGGTCTCTTTATGACAGACACCACCAAATCTGACAATGATTTTACAAAACTTCAGGTCACTGTCACTCCCATGTTTATATATCTGTCTATGTACCCTCTGACAATATTTTTGATAACAGCAATCAAAAGTATAGGTTGCCGTTGCATTTTTATAAGTTTCACTACAACTCGTATATTCCCGACAAAGGAAAATTCTATTCTGACCCCTTAATTTTCAACCGTCAATGTACTACTGTATCTTTTTTATCAGATTTTATTTGCTTTATTAATGGCAAAACTAATTTTTTCATTTAATGACCAATCAGCTCGCTGGGTTCATTTTACCCTCCCGCATTGGGTGACTGCGCCCATGTTGTAAACAAAGCCGGTGTTTTTTCCTATATTTATCCAGTCATTTTGCATGAAATCTCACTGTACACCCCCCTTAATAATTTTGGTGCCCAACATTATAATGTGTCACATGATATTTAACAAATAAATGTATTATATGAAGAAGTTGTCTGCTTTTCTTTCATGAATTCAGGTTTGTAATTATACTTCATTATTTTGTCATATGATTTACCAATATTGACCAGGTTTCAAATAAGGGTAGAAGGTACCCCTTATAATAAAAAGTGACAAAATATATTTTCTTCACAAAAACTTAAAATTTTGGATTAATGGTGCCATTAGGCACCAAGAAGTAAAGTCTAAAGATTAATAGAAACCATGTCATTTTTTTCATCAAATTGCTTTTATTGACAAGGAATTGCATTAATAAAAGTGTTCTATGAGGGGATACCCTTGACAAAACACATTTAATAGGTGCATTTATATAAAATATGTTATGAATCTGACCCATGTTTTGTTTCATTTAGGTCTCATGATTAAGTAAGAGGGAGATAACTGAGTCCTGATCTGACACTTAGGTGCAAAATTAGTCAAATAGGTATGACATTATATTCTGTCTAAAAATTAAGTGAAATTTTAATTATACTTAGTTTTTGTGAAACCAGTCAAAGGTGTTAGGTATGCCCCATTTAAGTGACATTTGCTGATGAAAAAATGTGACAACAAAAAATGCAGACTGAAAATGCATTATAAAGCAACTTGAATAAATATTAGATGCGTTTATACAGAAAAATATATAATTGATACTTTGTAATTATCTTTACAGGTACTTGAGTATGATAAGCTCTATAATCTGGATTTAAAAAATTGAAATATTCCTTCTACAGTTAAAATGAGAAAAAAATGTGCCCTATTATAAAGAAATTTTTTTATTTACTTTTTATTAAAATTTAACACAGTATACCTCCACAATTTGGAAATTCTTGTGTACAGATCAGCATAAGGGGGGGGGGGGGGGGTATTTAAATTCTTTTTATACTGTTTACAGTGATATGGCATGATGAAATATGATGAGACTTAAATGCAAATGCAATTTATAAAGAGATGGTTTTTACCCTTCATACAGTACATATATACTGATCACTATTTAGGTGAATTTTGCCCTCAAAAAAAAAATCAAGCCAAAAAGGTATAATCAAATGAAAATCTACAATGAAACATCGAGCTAAAATTAGTCACTATGCATAACCATTATATGATAATAAAAGTCTTTGTAATAGGGTTATACATGAATTTTCCAAGAGATGCCAATAAATATAAATATTAGCTAGGTGTAAATATAAAACATATGAGATCTCAATATGCAACAAATCATAATATTGTGTGTAGAGGCATTATAAAGCACCTTGGGACCCCCAACAGGTGCCCCATTTCATAGAGACCCTCATGTTTAAAAGTTGAGTAAAAGTGAATAATTAATATAAAAATGAGAGAAATGGCTTACTTTAAGGCTTCATCATACATGTGTCAAATGTGAATTTGTTTGTAGGACAGACACACCACCAAATTATTTCCCATAGTCAATGTTTTTACAAAACTTCAGGTCCTGTCACTCCCATGTTTATTATATTTCACTAATATGGAAGACAATATTTTTGTCAAAATTTGCAATCAAAAGTGGTTGCCGTTGCATTTTTACTTCAAAATCTTCACTTGTTTACACTCGTAGTATTCCGCACCAAAGGAAAATATTCATTCTTATGACACCTCCCTTTCAATTTTTCAGCAACCCTATAATTTCCAAAGTATACCAATATTCATGTATCTTTTTTATCACCTTTATTTCACTTATTAATGGTAATTTTTTCATTTATGACCAATCAGCTCGCTGGGTCTTTTATACAACTTTGGGTGTCCAAAATGTCTGGCTGTTGTTCCATGTATGTATCTATACATGTCAGTGTTCCATCTGGTTTCAGCTGGTAACTGTGGCTTTACTGAATCTGGGATTTCAGCTAATAGGGCACCAGGTACATGATGATTACGAAAGTACTTGTTTACTTCTACAACTTGGTTGATGACTTGTGCTGGTGTGACATCTTGGCCTAGCAAGTTTAACCAATGGGCAGAACAGCCATATACAGTGAGGTCTGGATCTGACTCTACCAAGTTCTGTTTCATGGCTACCATTTTCTTCTCATTGTCTGTTACAACACCGGTGACTTTACATTGGTACTGTTCAGCAGCTTCTTTGATGGAGTCTTGTGCTACAGATGTGCAGTAGGCAGCTGTCTTCTTATTTGTACCTGTGTCGATGGCTGACATGAAGTAGGATTTGCTGTCACATTGGAGACTGGTGGCAATAACTGGTGTATTATGTATGTCACTCCAACCATCTTGGATCAAGACAACATCTTTACCCTTCAGTTCTGCAGAAACCTTACATGTAATCTTCTCATGGACTTCATCAAGTAGATGACCTCCAATGTCTTTGCGGTTTGGTGGCTTGTACCCTGGTCTAAGCATCTGGACTGTATCTTTCCAAACTGGATGGTCAGCAATATTGAATGGCAAGTTGCAGGCATAGAAAAACTTTGCTATCTGTTCATCAAGTTGTTTGGATGTTGACTGGTCTGTTGTAATACTGTATGACTGCATGGTGGACTGCATAACTCTAGGTTTCTTGACTGCAGGCTCATGTATTGAAGGTTCACTTGTGTCTACTGCTATGTCAGCTGGGGTATCATCAATGGGTGGTGGTCTCTTCTGTGATGATCTGTTGCCTAGACACTTCTCTCTGTGTGTACGTAGTCTAGGAGCTTTGGCACTTACAACTGTCTTACAGTCAAGGCATGTTGCAGTAGTCTTGTTATCTTTATCAACAATGCTGAAGAAGTTCCAAATGGGATCTTTGGATTTCATGCTGAATAACTTTTGTAGTATTGGTAACGTATGGTTCAGTACAATAGTAACAATGGAAATGACCAGAATTTGTCATACTGCTATAAATGTATTCAAGGATTGAAACCATACTTTAACTCAAGCCATACACTATCCACTTCTATTACCCTACAACTTTCTAATTTTAGGTACAACAGGAAATCATTTATGACGTTTTATTGTATTAATTTCTGTCCATGTCTATCTTAACCCACATTGAATAAACAGTTTCTTGAAACTTGTTGTTTTAACAATTTATGACATTTGTACCATTAATTATACCAGGTGCATAGGTAGATTTTTTACCTGTTAAATGTTTACCTGTACAATTATTTAGAATATGAATATATGAATTTGAATTAAGATTTTATTTTTATATTGACTTATATTTTGCCAGTTGGAATTTATAAAA